>OY856409.1:620871890-621356890 GCA_963693085.1 Alisma plantago-aquatica
ATCTAGTGAGAAACATCCTACGGTGAGAGCATGAGAGGCATTTGAATAAGTACAAATTCATAACTATTTTTTAAAATCCAACCGTATAGATGGAAAAGGCATCATTTCATTTACCTTCTCACAAAAAATCACTGCAATCAAACATTGTTTACATGTTCATATGTACAATATACACTTTTTACATCCAACGGTTAGCCTGAAATTCAATATAGAGCGTCAAAAAGTATTTTGTTGTTGTGAATGATCTACAAATCGGATGGTGATAAAATTTTGTAGGAAGGTAAATGTTAAGGTATACTTGTAATCTATATGGTTGGATTATGAAAAAATGATATATGTAGAGAGTTATTCAAATGCCTCTCATGCTCTCACCAAGATATGTTTCTCACTGGATCGTTACCTATATATATATATATATATATATATATATATATATATATATATATATATATATATATATATATATTCAGTTCTTTGAATTTCAGAATAATGCAGAAATCTGTGTTTACCTATGGTTTACTGGTTCCTCTGTGATCGTGATCTACATTGGAGGTATGAGTCCTCCATGGTTAGGGATCTCCTCTCCTTTCTTTGGTTGAATGCGGTTGGCTGAATCCGTATCTAATCATGGAAGAATCTCCTTGGATCTCTCGCCACAAGGTGGTTCGAGGATCAAGGAACTAGCTCTCTCTTCTTCAGCGGCAACTGTTACCGGAGGTCTGATCAACACAGACTTAGGTCTTGGTGGGGTTGTAATTGGTGGATGCTCGAGATTGATGCTTATTGCAGGTGGCTGAGAAGGTTCTCCGATTACTACTAAATCTTCTGGGCGCCCAATAGGTCAGCTGTAAAGGGGGCACCGGTGATGTGCGGCCAGTTGCAGGTTGTTGGGCATCGGCTGTTTGGTGTGCCTGGGTCAGGTTGTGCAACCATGGCGGGTCCAACTTGATGGTGATGGGTTCCTGGTGCATGCCGTTGGTGGCATTTGAGACATGTTGTTGCTGATCGGTTGCTGGCGAGAAGGTGTTGATGGTGGCCCTAGAAGCTTGCTGACATGCTCCACACCGCCATGGCAGGAGGTGCCAGACTGGAGAAAGGAAGGTACAATGGGAGGCTCGGGTGCAGGGAGACTGGCGTCGAGTTAGGGAGATGGAGGAGGCTGGAAGCCGCCTGCTGATCCACTAGATGCACGCTGTGATCAAGGCAAAATGCCGTGTGACTAGACGGGATTTCAGATGCATGGATGAAACTCTGCAATTTACGTGCATCGACTTGCTTTAATTAGTTCTTTTGTCCATCCTAGTGCCCTGTGGATGGCCGACAAGATGGCGATGTAGTTGGTGAGCAAGGCGACGGTAGGTTTGTCAGATGGTTTCCAGATCCCGAAGGCTGGCAAGATGAGTGTCGCAGGTGCCGGTGAGGCAGGCGGCTGCCGGATCCATGTTGCGCAACAGGTTCTGCAGGTTGCCAAGATGGTTGGAGGCTGGGGCTTCTGGTCTCGTGTTGTCATGGCAGTGGGGGCGCCAGGGTGGAGGAGGAGGGGACTACACTTGTGGATCGATAGTCAGAAAAGGTCTACAGGGGTGCCGCTGCGGTTTGCTCATGATCGGGTATTCTATATACTTTGGGTTTGGGTTAAAGGAAGGAAGGTGTCGGGGGAAGAGGAGACCACGGCCTCCTGTAACACATGCGTTACATAGAGGAGACGCGGCTCTCACTACTTTACCCATTAAATTTGCTAATTTACTCCCCTTAATGCTAATTGTATCCCTATGTTATGACTTGTAAATGGACATTCCCAATGGTTTTATTCAAAGTAAATACATTCCTAATAGCATTAACACCTCTATTTACATTTCTAGGGTGACTATATAAATCTATATTGTAGATCATGATCCAATTAGCATATCATATTGATTCCCAAACCGAATAGGTTCAAGTATTTTAATGTGGGTCCCAAACAAGTTTTATTGATTAAGATGAAGTATAATTGCAATCTAAAACTCAAACTCGAAGAAAATTCAAAAAGCAATGAATATTGACAGAGATTTATCAATAGAGGTTTTCAAGAGAGGCAATTAAGTAGAATAACACAAGATAGATTTAGTACTTGAAATCTAGTATGTTACAACTATTGATCACATGATTTCTCGATTATGGGTGCTTTGTGCATTGGAAATTTAAAATTCATTTGAAATTATGAAAGTTGACTAGGTGAATCAAACCTTAAATTGAAAACCATGTTTTACTTGAAGAAAGTACTCTTGGAAGTGATGTACTCGTGCATGATACCTCAAATCATGTAACTTCAATATTACCAAATGTAATATGTGTGCTTTCTATGTTTGAGGTAAATCCTTGATGTGGTGAGATAAGGTGGAACTCATGTCTTACACCTGATGGTTAATGAGGTCCCTATTGATTACACCTATGTTATCCCTATTTTGATCAAACCTCAAGCATACCTAAGCAAATCTCTCCCTATCCATACTTGATATCACTATGTCTTTGGACCCCTAAATCATGATGAAAGACTTTGACTGAAGAGGTAATTCCCAATTGATTTCTTTGCCTCTCATTAAGATCAATTTCAAATAATATTGTGGAGATGTATCTCACTCTAGTCGCTCTATGGCCAATCTCTTGAGTTCCAGATTTGACTTCTCAATTTCCAAGATATATCCTTACCATGTAAATGAAAGGAAGGGAATGTTATTATCACTTTGAACTTGAAAAATTTTGGAACATGGTTTTCCTACTATGATCTTGATCTTTGGTCTCATGACCTTATGAAATAGAATTGCTAATCCATACTCCCCTATTTTGATAAGCTTGATACTTAATGACTAATGTACTGGATTAGGGTGGTAGTTGACTTATCATTCCCCTAACCTAGGTAACATCCCTACTATGATTTCCTCTAAAACCTTGATGATTATTTAATGTCTTGGAAAGGTAACCCCTTCCACACAATTTTCATTTCTCGATCAAAGTCTTTAATGGATCAAATCTATGATTATATTGATACTCCATCTTAAAATATGATGATGTAGAATATAGCTTGTGACTGACTTCCTACAAAGACATAGGTCTAGATCACTCGTCTACCTTGAGTACCATGACAATGAAAGTTATATGGATATCACAAAATGTTGCTTGATTATCGTATATGGATGAATGATCATTCCTAAGGTCTAAAAAGGAATCTAAAACCTAGCTTCAAAATGTTCAAACGTACGCCTTTGACATCTAAATTTATTTCTCAATAATGAATAGTGAAATCTTGAATCGTGATTATTGATTTTGATATTGACTAAAGTCCTATGATCGCATTTTTCTATTTTTTTGGATCTTGATATTGCTCTCTATATATGATTTATAACTTTCATGTTCCCAAATCTCAAAAATTTTAAATAATAATTATGTTTTTTTTCTCAATTTATGACTTAGGGTGAGCTCTCATATGGACTAGGGTGGGACCTTTCATTGATTTTTAGCACAAAATCATGATATTGGCATATGATATTTATCTCAAATCATTGAAATATGAAATCTCATTCACAAAACTATAACCCCACCTTGGGCAATGTAGGAGCTAGAACCCTGAATGTTGGGACTGAAAGTCATGCCTCACTCTTGATTTGAAAAGCTCTATTCCCTTAACCTAAAATTCGATCTCTCTAAATTTGTGATCTAGTGGATAATCTCTTCAAGTTTGTGACTCATGTGATTATTTTTCCTTTCCAATGATCAGTGTGAAAATGTGCTGACTATGATGCTTGATTGTTCAATTTCAAAATAATGGTAATGTCTAAGTAATACCAAATTGATTTTGATTTGGAACATGAACATGCCAATCTTGATTGAAGGGGTGTCTTAATTTTGAGGATGAAATTCCTTTAAATGTGGGAAGGATGTGATAACCTGGAATTTTCCCTATCCTCATGTGGGTGCTACCTACTTCGTCATTGCATTAGTATTCTCAATCTACTTGCCCAAATTCCATTATTTGAGTTGTTTTGATTCTCCTTAAATAGTTATGTGTTCACACAAGTGTGAGACTTATTTTTATATAAAACCAAAGTTGCACTTAGTTTATACATCCTTCTCTCTCATCCCATTTTCATACTATATATGGCTATCTCCTTCCCTCAACTTGTTTAGTTCATGTAGATTACACTCTTACTTTTCCAACACATCAAATTTCACTCAATTTTGAGCTAAAAGAGAGATATATGCTCAATTTAAAATTTCATTGATCTAGAATGATTTCTAGCTCTTTTTTAAAAGCAAATATCCCTTCTGGGCCCATATTATGGTCTTGCAGCCCATTTAAGGGGAGGCACCCCCTTTCCATACCAAGCATCTACTCCCTCCTTTTTTCGCCAATCTCACCCATGCATTGTGTTGGCCATAGATTCCACTTGTGATCTGATGACCCACACTTTATCTTCAACATCCGTACAACCCTTGTGCTTAGGCAAGGAGGGGATTATGGGCACCACTTTTTACACTCCTTTTTGGCATTTTGAACACCCAAACCTTCGTATTAACCCCCACCCCTTTCATTTTCCTCTCTTTTCTTTGCATTTCGTGAACCTTATAACCCCCTAACCCTTCTCCTTCTACCTCCAAACCCTAGATATCTTCCATGGTGCTACCACCCTCACACCTTGGTTTTCCAACCCTTCTTTCACCCAACTATGCCAAATACGTCCAATGGCTCCCCTAGATTTAGCCAAACTTAAGAGGAAGCTCATATTCTACACCAAGGCCAACAACAATCGAACCACTGAGCAACCCAGAGCTCTCCCTACTTCCAGCAACCACGCTGGTTGCACGGGTGGAATGGCACGTAGAAGAGTGCCCAATTGCTAGTTGGGTCGAGTGTCCCTGGGGCCATCCCATATAGCCCACTGAGGCCCAATGGAAAACGCATGGGAGACACTAGATCAGAGGGCAATGGCCCGGATTTTGCGATGAATATCACGGTAATCAACTACATTTCAATATAGTTTGAAATGAAATCTTCAAAAAAATGATATGTTCCACATCCTTTGGCCAAGTATGGCATATACATATTATTGTTTATCCTCTAGACAATATCTAACCATTGGAACTAACTTCTAGACCTGATTCCACTTGTAGTTCTATTATTTCCCTCAAAATGCTTACTTTGATACTTTTGAAGATGATTAATGCTACTAAGTGTTCAACTTTGATTCCTTATCTTTAAAAATATGATTTCATCCCTATATTAATGAACCTTACTTCACTTTGGATATGGTTAATGCCTTGGGTCATATGTATGTACCCTAAAAGACTATCTTTACCGAAAACATGACTCTTTTCTTTGCATACATGATATGACTTGATCAAGTTAAGGAATTTGGCTTTTTGTTGTCATCAACTAATATCTTAACCTCAAAATCTATGATCATTATAATTCTCTATGCATTTAACTAATATCTTATGCCTCTTTGCCTCAAATATCTCATGTGACCTAAAAAGACCCAAGTAAACTAATATGTCCTAAATATTATGTTTTAAGTACTTGCTCTTGACTCACTAGGTACACTTAATCTCTTGATCCTACTATCATATTGGCTTTTTTGTATGTATGATCTTATGAATGCTTGTCTACTTACTAACATGGTTGAGCTAATGTTCCAATGAATACTACTTTCATGTTTGATTGTACTTTGTTGACAAACGTTTAACATTATGTTAAGAAATCCATTATACACCCTTGTGTATCTGCATGAATTCTTAGGGTAAGGGCACAAGGTATGTTGGAAAAAGTTTAGTTGTTGGTGATGGCCTTGAGGTCCCATATGAATAGGGTTAACTCATGACATTTAATCTTCAAATTCCTTACGTTGAGATACGGTACATGCTTATCTTTGGCTTAAATTTCTCTCAAGGACCCTTCCTTTGGAATTGTTCAAAAGGCATATGTGATACAATGGATAAAGAATACTAAAACATGCTTTGTATAAAACAATTTTGTTAAGATAATGCCTTGTTACTTCTTCTTTGTTATCATAAAGTGTTGACCTAACACTTATACATTATCCATATTTTGATGATGATTGGCTGGTAAAAACTTGATTGACTACCTGCACTAATGAAGTTAGATGCAGTCATCGGTCGAGCTACCTATTAGTACAAACTTGACCAACAACTACATTTTGTCTTGGCATCTAGTGTTGTCAGCCGAGTTACTCAAAAAGGTACCCATCCAACAACATTGTATGGTAAAGTGTAGAAAAGTGTTTCTAGTCATTTAGAGTGTTGCAAACTGCAAAACTAGATCCATTACAACCCCCCAAAAATGGCTAGAATTCATTACAAGTGTCTCTACTGGCTAGTAGGGAACCTCAACTACAGAAAGGGGACCTTGGATTTAATTCCAAGTTTATCATCTATGCTCCCTTGCTATAGTTTAGTGATTGTGCCTCGACGAGCCCCTAATATCCCTCAAACTTGGACTCTCTACTTCCAATCTGAGTGGGTTAGGATCTTTCTTATAGATCAGATCAATTATACTATTGTCAAAGCTCTCCACTCATCTTCCCAAAATCTCTCTCTCAACTTGGTGATTTGAAGGTGACAACCTTGAATAAGGAGGTGCTAAATAAAAGGCTAAAGATCTTTTATAAGAATGGGTATGATCTTGAAGAAGGCATAAGATTGTTTGTAGGTAGATAGGTAAAACATTTGTAATGGTTAATAGCTCATTGATCCAAAAAGGAATGCTAGTTTAGCCCTTGTTCTTGAAAAGGGTGGACTTGCAACGAACCAAAACCTAGAATCTTACACTATTCCATGCTTATAAGGTTAGTAAGCATGGTTCCTTAGATTTGACCAAACAAGATTATTGTTATATCTTAATGCATGTAACATAATAAACTCAAAGGTAACTCTGACATATTTTGGATTGAAAACAAATGCAATACATCGAATGGCATAACATAACATGATATACGTCACATATGTTTTCTTTTCTAATTAATATCAATATAATAGTAAATAAGATATATAATGTGCTTAATGCATGTATTAAAATAATAATTTGTGTTTACATGTCCATAAATATGAATAGTGTACCATTATCTAAATATATATTGAATTAATTGACAAAATAGAATAAATTGGTAAAATATGAATTATGTACAATAACAATATAAGGAAATACCACTAGTATAGAAAATGATTTTTACAATAGGAGAAACACAACAGTTCTGCTAGTTGTGTTGTAGTTAGTATACTTATCACAATAAGCCTATTTGTGTGTTGTATATTGTATATTTTATACAACATCAGTTATTACAACAGGCCAAACCCGTGGTAGTATACATGACATTACAACATGTGCCAAAATGTTGTAATAGACTATAGTATCAGAACATACTTAAACTTATTGTAAAAGACCTTAATTACACAACATATTGTGACATGTTGTACTAGTCACACATAATAACATGTTGTAATAGACAATCATTACACAACATAGACTAATCCATTGCAATATATCATAATCACACAATAGGTATTCACTTGTTGTATAGGTACATGTTGTAATAGACCATAATAACACAACATGTTGGAACCCTTTGTTATATACCAAGATCATGCAACAGACTCTGACTTGTCATTATATACTATAATTACACAACATGTTGTGATCGATTTTAATAGCTACACATGATAAATTGTTGTAATAAACAAATAAACCAACATCTTATATTAGTAAAATGGATATGACATTGAATGCTAACAATGACTTACAATAGAATATTGTTCTTATTTATAAGCAAGATCTAACTGTCACTTAAGACTACACTTACATCAAAGGTTGACAAGAATGGAGGGAGGGCATCAATCGGGGCCTCACCCCCCCCCACATTTTTTGAAACATTATAATAAGTTATAGTTAACTAATTCCTAATTGTCTTTCTCCTGTTCATGTTCCTCATTTTTGAAATGTCAAGAATTTTATGTCTTTTCTTTTTATTTGAGTCATGTCTCATCTTTCAATCATTCTTCTCTCTCATCTACTATTATATGTACATGCATATATATATATATATATATATATATATATATATATATATATATATATATATATATATATATATATATATCACAACTATGTGTTCAAATAAATGTTCTTTTGGTAGAAAGTTTTAACGCTTAAGTAAAATAGGTTCCAATAAATCAAAACTTATTTGTAGTATTACTAGTCTTAGTTAATCAACAAAACCAAACACTAGATATTTATTGATGGAATTTTTAAATTTTTTGAGAACCTCCTCTTGTATCTTAAATATCCTTACTATATGAAATACAAACAAATCTATTAATGAAAATTTTCCTAGGATCCAACACTGACTTTTTGTGTGGGAGTTAAAATATATTTAAATGGTACGTACAAATTTTTTGGAGTTATTTACAAAATTTATACAAATTTTTCCTCACATGTAGAAAAATTTAAAAGTAAATGAGTCTTAGTTGGACACGGTCCACGAGGAATCATATCCTTAATTATTCCATGCACACATATGGTATATACAAACTTTTGCTTTGAAGAAAAAAAAATGTCTTTCCGTTACATCTACTTTCCTAATATCTTTTTCATTTGTATAAAAAACTAACATTGACTTTGAAAGAATGGTATAAAAACCACAACTAATCTAAGATTGTATGCAACAAGATCTAAACTGAATAGAAAATAGAGAGATAGAGCTTGTTATACACTTATACGCCATCATTGTCTTGTTCTCAAAGAGTAACATTCATAGGCAAAGATAAAATAGGAGACTAGATATATACTTTCATGTGGAGGAGTTGTAACAGATATATCGACAACAAGTTGCTTGAGTTTTCTTAATAGTGAAAAAGGTACAATCTATCTTCATATATTTTGTATATTGCTTTTTTAAAATTTGTACATCTCATTAGGACACATATGTTGTTGATATATTATTTATTTGTTAACTCACTCTTATTTTGTATTCTTTAGAACAACTAGTCAGATAATATTATTATTGTGAGTTTTATGCTTTGAAAAATCAAAAAGTAGAATTCAAACAATTATTTGTAACAATGTTGTCAGAATAATAGATCTTATGCAAATAAATTTTTTTTCAAGTTCAATTGCTTGACCATGCCCTCCAGCTTCATGTTTTCGACTCTGTCCCTGAAGGTTGGTGTATGTGCCAATATCTCAAGTGAACAAACTTCCAGTTCATTGCATGCATTGATGAGAAGAATGAAGAAATTATATATTTGTATATTTACAAGCAGGCTTCATATATATTATAAGTCATGTTTCCTTGAACTAATGTAATATCCTCTACTCGTATAAAACATTCTGGAATGTATAAGCTACTTATCATTATATTCTTTTATTTTGTTCAAATTTCTAAATACATTGAATAAATGACAATATGTTGGTATATTTGGCATATGATTGCAATATTATTTGGAGTATATTGGTTGTTTCTTCAACCAAGAAGAGATCGATGAGGTCCAAAATGAGTGGAAAATGTATGTTCTGTAGCACATATCAAAGTATGTTACATGAGGGGGAGACATTTGTTCTTAAGCATAGACCAATGTGTGAAACCATTTTAGTTAATTTTCAGTTCGGTTCTAGAGTTTGTACTAAGTACTTTGTATTATTGAATCTGTGTATGGATGATTGATTATTTATTAAATTCAATGCAAGTCTTTTCAAGGTTTGATGGAAATTTTATTCAATTATGTGCTTATTTGTGAAATGAAAAAAAGAATAAATTCATATTTATTATATTTTTAGAAAATATTGTATCGGTTTGATATGACCTGTCAAACTGTAATCAAATACAATAGTTAATAATATGTTGTGAAAGATGTGATACTACAACAAACAACACATGTTGTGACTTATTACAACGGGTGTTTGGAAAACAGACCCCAACAAGTGTATACAGTGAACTACAACATGCACCACATGTTGTATAAAATGTGTATATTACAACAAGCACACCGCATGTTTTATAAACAAACCTATTACAATGGTGTGTATCGAAAGACAACATGCTTCAACTGTTGTATAAACATATATATTACAATAGGAGCATTGCATGCTATAAAAACATCCATATTACAATGGGTGTGTTTATTGAAAGATAACATAATTCAACTGTTGTATAATATATAGTACACCAGGTGGACGCATGTTGTAAAAACACCCTTATTACAATGGGTTTGTTTAGTGAAAGACAACATAGTTCAACTATTGTATAATATATATTACAATGGGTGTACCACATGTTGTATAAAACACTCATATTACAACGGGCCATTCATTGAAAGACAATATGTTTCAATTCTTGTATAAAATATATGTATTACAACATGCACATCACATGTTGTATAAAGCACCCCCTATAAGACCACATGATCTAATACAATGGTTAATGCCTATTGTAAAATGGAAAAATGAAGTGTTGTAAAAAATGTTTTTTATAGTAGTGTACTTTTGCCAACAATGTAAACATAATGAGACTATGAACAATAAATAATGATGGTATGAATTTCATGACTCAAAACAAATATGATAAATATATATTTTTTATAGATTTACCTAATTGGTTAGATTTTCTAAAATTCAGAGCAAATCATTTGTAACCTATAAAAATAAATTAAATTATGCTAAAAAAAATCATAATAATATAATCTATAAGATCGCATCGTATTGATAACCTAATTCAACAATAATGAAAAGGCAGTTTTTAAGGTTTATGAAATTAATGTAAACTTAACCCTAATGTCATATATGTCTTTAATAGGTTGTGTGTGGACTGAGATAAAACTAGGGTTTTGACCTTGGACATATGTAGATTTCATGTGATGTATGTTTCATCCCATCAATCGTATTGAGCAATTGATCTAATTTACTTTATGCTAATGTATATTACATCCCTTTACTTCTATATTGAGCAATTACCCAATTTTATCTATCTCTTGGTCCTTTTTACATATTACCCTACAAAATATCCCTCTCTTTAATGATTTTGATTCACGAGAGAGGTTCTTCTGATCTTCTAAATTTGATGGATATTCTTATTGGTCTTATGATGAAATTAATTGTGGAATTGAACCAAGTTGTTTCCTTTTTGTCAGAAGGAACCCCATTTGCCTACTTTTGTGGTGTATGTTTTATATTGTCCATTTAAGTGACGGAAATCCTATTAGTTCTATATTTGTGACTATACTTTCACTTGCATGTGTATTTTTCATGATTTGTGATTCAATAACCCTAGGGATGTATAAATGCATTGGTTTTATGAGTTTATATGATCTTTATTCTTTGGATGGAGTGTATGTGCCCCAAACCCTAGGTTATGTGCCCATGTTATTTTGGGATGGAGGTTTTGCACCCCATACCCAGGTTGTGTGCCCACTCTGTATATTGGGAGTTTATTTATGTGCCTTACTATATCAGGTTTGATGATATTGAGTCTTAGGCACCATTGTTATTTATATTTTTCTAGTGCTATGCCAATCTCACGTGCTCGCAGGTTGGTTATTATGTGATGGGTTTTGTTCCCTATATTGTTTATGGGTGTTTTTGTGGCACATCCTATATTTGTTTTAATGGTAAGTGCAACTATATTTCTTGATTATCATCTCATTACAATTCATTTTCTCTTTATATCGACTTGGAAAATACTTTTATTTTCTATGGGAAGCTCTTGTTATATATGATGTCCTTTTTCCCTAATATTGCTCAATTCCCGATCAATATGCATATATCAACTTTTATGCTAAAAACTTCCTTTTTGCCTTCTTTTGTGGGGTATGCTTCCAACCCCAGGTGTAGAACATGGTGGATATGCTAAGAAGACGTGCACCTAGCTTATGGGGCTAACTCTTGGGGAGACAAACATGGTATAGTTTATATATCCCTCTACTTGATCATGATATTGTTTCTTTCATGTAAACCCCAAGGGGAAGAATCTCATGTTATCTTTTACAATGAATGTAGTCCTGATAAAATTTCACACAATTATACTTTGGTTTTTTTGTATATCAATATATCATTTGAGAAAAATCTACACCTATTCCAGCATGCTTGTTAGTAGGTTTGTAATAGATAGAATTATTCATCAATTTTCTTAGGGAGTGGATCCCCTCTCAGGTCCCACTCCTTACAAGTCTCTTGTTGTAACTCTCCCTGTGGAATATCAAGAGTGTGACAAGGTTTAAAATCCTAGAGATCAACCCCTCTAGGTAGTGGATGTACATATCCTAGTTTGGAGGTTGGAACCACCATACATCTTAATCTTCTTTGGTATTTTCTCAATCTCTCTTTCCTTACTTTTCATACCAACATTATCTTTTAGAAAATATCTTGAAGGTCTAAGGAACCTTTTTTTATGTGGTTTTAGTTCTATTCTTTCCCCTTCTAGATCCCATAGATCTAACAAGTGGTATCAGAGCTTGGTCTTCTCTAGCAATCTACTCCCACAAGTAAGAGAAGATGGGTGAAAATATATTGGGATCTCTCAACACAGAGGGTGGCTTCTCCAAACTTCTTATCTTTGATGGTACCAACTTCCTCTATTAGAAAAGGAGGATGTAATTCTACATTCAAGGCATGAGCTTGGAGATGTGGAAGGAGGTTGTATTTCCCTACACCAAGCTGGAAGCAGAAGTATCTACTTGGAATAAGGCAAGCAGGAAGAAGACCCAACCAAATGCTATAGCTATTAGCATTGTCTACTACACCCTCACTCGAACTGAGTTCAATCAGATTTTAGCTTGGGACACAACCCATAATATTTTAGACAAGCTATGCATCACCTATAAAGGTAACAAGAAAGTAAAGAAAACAAGGTGTATATGCTCAATGGTCTCCTTAGAATTTTCAAGATGGGAAAGAAGGGAAGTGTAGTTGAAAAGTACTCAAGGCCCGAACCAACCTCAAGAGCCTTTCCTCCATGGGTCACATTATGGTTAGAGGAAAGATTGACCCAAATATTCTTACATCCCTTCCACATTTGTGCCAAAAAAGGTGGCTACCAATGAAGAAACAAAGACCTCTTTGACATTCCTACTAAAGAGCTCATAGGAAATCTCCAAGCCTATGAAGTGAGATTTGGCAAGCAAGAGGAACAAGAAATAGAAGAAGAGAAAGAGTCTAAGAAAAAATAACGATGCTACATTCAAATCTCAAGTTGAAGCTATTTTGCAACAACAAATCATTAGCCAAGCTTCTCCACCCTCAAATGAAGATGACTCCCCAAGTGATTTCCGATATATCTACTCAATGGGAAATCACCTTAAGGGTAAACATTTCTCCTTCTCTATTCCTAGATGCTATGAGTGTGGTCAAAAGGGGCACTTCAAGAATGAATGGCCAAAATCCAAGAAGCCTCACCACAATAGCAGCCATATGAAGAAGGACTAGAACAAGGAGGGTAAATTCAAGAAGAAGGAAAAGAAAGAAGAGGCAAAGATGCAACCCATGTTGCTTGGGATGAGTCTTCCTCTAGTGACTATAGGTAAAATGAAGGTGAATGCCACATGGCCCTCAGGCTAGCACAAGTGAGGAAGTAAGTGAGATAAGTAAGGTAAATCTCAATGAACTCCCTAAAGATTCTCTTGTTAATATGATCCATGCTTCCTATTATTTATAATCAAAATCCAAATCTAAAAAGAAGAGATTCAGAAAATTCATTGATGACTTGTGTGGAAGAATAGAAATTCTTGAACAAAATGAGAAATCTTACAATGCTATAATAGAAATTTTACAAGAGAAATTTCTTGATCTTGAACTCCAATTTAATGGTGTAGAAGTAGAGGATGATGTTTATCATAAGAAAATTGATAGCCTTATAAATGAAAAAAAAAACTTATCTTGATGAGATTGTATTGCTTAGAACTAAAAAATTCCATACTTCTAGCTAAAGTTAATGATCTATATTCTAGACCTATTTTGCATGGTAAAGCAGTAGCTAATATTATCTTGAAAAATATTCTTGTCTAACTAAATTTGTCACATCCCAATTTTCAAAGCCAATTTAAAACTTAGAATGGAGCTTTTCTAAATAATAATGGTTGAGGGGTTTCAGTGCAAAAGACCAATAATAGTAATTCTTATATGAAAATTTAAATTAAGACTCAATTTCATATTTCAATTTTAAATGTGCATTATGTATGCCAATTGACTCATGTTAATCCTTTTTCTTTTCTCTCTCCTACCATTTATGAGGATTAAAGGAAGTATAAGAAAGGGATAAAATACATGGAAATCTGAAAATATGACCATTGAATAAGATGCCTTGACCCAAAAATTTTCCCTCTTTCCTAATATAGCTTTTAATAAGAAAGCATAATCACTAATTCCCTTTTCTCTCTCCTCCAAGATAATATTCCCACAAAAGTACAAAAGAGAAACAAATTAAATACTTAGAAGAAGATATTTAGTAATCATCTCATTTTGGAGTCAAGGGAAACCATTACGGAAAGATATTATAGCCTATTTCAATTTTTATGCACTTAATTCAAGATTATGACTTTTAATATATTTATGGGCATAAGATGAACAAAACGTAAGTATAAGTATATAGGAATATTATAGGAACCTTTTTGGGCATGCGTTCCAAATTTGGACTTATTTTGACCATGTTTGACCCTCTAAATCAATTAGGAAAGTTTTCCATAAAGTTTGAATAAAATTTAATGGGAAATCCATTAAATGCGATCATGTAGCCTATAGTCTGGACGATTTTCACTGTCACATCCACTTTTATAAGGCGTGCTCATAGTCCACCGTCTGATCATATTTTTAACGGTTGGATCATCATCTTCCTCCTCCATTTTTCCCACAGGTCAGAGCTGTTTTCATAGTGTAATCTTCATCGATCTCATTCTCTCTCATCTCATGACGGTTTCACGAAATTTCTTTGCCAACTAGGGCTGGAGTCCGCTCTCCACCACTGAGTTGCAGACGACATCACAGTCCTCTCATTATCTTTCTAGCTATGCCAAAAGCATCGCAGGCCCAGGGAGTTTTCCCCACCTCTGTCAATTCCCCCTCTCCTGCCTCAAGTTTTCCCCTCCTACTCAGTTTTTAGATCTGGCGACCTCTGCCTCGTCGCATTTTTCATCATCAACTTCAATGAAATTAAACACCGAGTAAGTATCTATGGACCACCAGACATCTCTCCATCTTGATTGTTTTCCAGGAGGATCCCCAACGCGTCGGGTCCTATGGACAAGCTTCTGACCCCCGTCGTCATTCACCGCCATGGTGTTGGAGTGGCTCGTTTGATGCGAAAATAGTCATGTTCTCCTTGCCCTGACTACACATTTGATTGCTCATTCCTCTTGGGCATGCTTCAGCCCATTTTACTTGGTTTTTACCTTCGAGTCCTCCTTCCCTGTTTCTATTTTTTCGATGAACACCTGCATCCTGGTGCATCAGAGAACCCTTCTTTCGGTTAGATGACTTCGTCGTGGCACTACAGAGAGACAGCCGACGTTCAGCCAGGTTCTGAGGATCTGCAAGACTCCATCACAGAGATGGTGCCTGGAGTTCTATTTCTTCTCCCTCCATGGAGAAAGCAGGGAACATAGGCAAGGGTTAGATTACCCCACTACCCTACCATTTTCGATTGTCTAATTAATGTTATAAGGGCAAGTTTGGTATTTGACTTCGGATTTAATTTCTCAGTGCAATTTATCTTTGGGTCTAAATGACCAGTATGCCCCTATGATTTCAATTCATACGTCACACTTCTTTGGTTATTTCTGACATTTCACATGTTATTTATATTGGCTTTAATCGAGATTTAATTGACTGTCACACTGTAGTTTCCTTAAATTATGATTGCCCCATGCTGCAAAAATCATAACTCTTGCATATGACCTCACAAAAATATAAATAAATATGATTTGGAAAGCTCTCTGAATTTTCTATCGATTAGGCATGTTTTCAAACATTGATTCCTACATTCATGTGCTTTAATTATTCAATGAACAAAACTAGGGTTTCAGGTCTATGAACCTATGTACATTATGCAATTTTGATCAAATTATAGGTGATTAAAGACTCGATCAGGTCAGGTATCTTGACCCTAAGGTGGTTTGCTATATGTAAGCAAGCCATGTATATTTGTCACAAGTACTTTGGTTTATTGGTTGTTATTAATGATTATGCACATTATGTGATTTCATGAATTAGGAATGTCTATCAAGAATGCATCATGTATAATTAGCATTGATTTCTTGCTTGTTTAAGTATAGTCTATGCTATGAACCTAATTATGATTATGATTATGAAATTAAGGTTACGGAATCATGTTCAATAAGGGGAAACCCTATATTGGTTTATGAGGGAGAAATCCCATTATGATTCAAGGGGAGAAATCCCATCATGTTAAAGTTCAATGATCATGTTAATGTTTAAGATAATGTTAATGCCATGTTAATGATCAAGTTAAATGGAATTGAATTAGTTTTTATACGCTCCCAAATCATGGACCTCAAGGGATCGTCAAGGGCTTTCCTAGCATCAAGGGATTTCCTAGCAATATGTGCTCCTTAGGGGGGGTCATAGAGGGATGCATATACTTACTGTTCAATGCTTCATGTAATTTATGAATCATGAATGCTTAAGAAAAATCCATGATCAATGTTATGTCAAGTTATGTCATGTCAATGTTATTATGTCAAGTTATAATTACTTTTATGTCATATAAAGTGAAAAATACCGCTTACTGATGTGATGTTTATTTTGCATGGTAGGGGATCAGATGTCTGCAGGACTTGGAGCAATTGAAGGACAAAAAGGAAAATCAAGACTAGGAGATCTTCAAGCCTTGCATGGTGGGGTGCCTTTTACCTAGATGATCAAGAGATCTAGAAAATCATGTTTACCATGTTTAGTTATGTTACCAAATAAATTAGATCTCATAGATGTTTATTATATAGTTTCCTTCATGTTCAAAACTATGTATGAATCATTTTCAAATCAATGCAAGGTGTTTATTTACTTTAATTGCAATGAATAGCATTTTATGACACCCCCTTGAGTAAGGATTCTTCCGCTCACTGATATAATTATTTGGTGAAAATTGAGGTGTTACATTATGGTATCAGAGCAATTTTGGTAAATGGCCACTAGGAAAACATGATTCTCATAGTCACCCTAGGATAAAGATATGAGATTAGGTATAAGTATGGATGTAAGGAAATATGTTATGACTTAGAATGACTAGAGTTCTCACCTTATAGAGAATAGAAATATATGATTACCTAGTTTAGATCTAAGGTATCAACCTAACCTCGCTAATGATATAGCCTCTTCATTCTCAATGGTTATGGCCAGTCAATTGAGATTTGAAGAGAAATATCATGAGCATGAGACCTTCTATGCATTTTTACTTTCTTGCTAGTGCATGTGGTATGAGACATGTGCATTAGTAAGTTAGTGAGAGGTAGCATTGTTGGATCCCACATCTCTAGGTATGTGCCTAATCACCACATATCTAGAAATGTAGGAGATACCTAAATGACCTAAGATTAGATGGTCATATACACCTAGTGATTGGTAGTCACGACAAGGTTGAGTTAGATGCCCCAAATATGATTATGATTTGGTTTAATAAAACCTAAGTATCAGTTGAGAGTAAGACCAAAGTAATAGTTAATCCATTTCACGTGAATATTTTATGAAATATAGATGTCATACATGTATCATTCAATGCAAACTATTGAACATAATTGAACCTTGAAAAAATTTGTTAATGAATGAAAAGGTTAGCGAAATCCTAAGGTGGGTAGTACCCCAGAAAATTTCAAGGACGAAATTTGTTCAAGGTGAATAGAATTGTCACATCCCAATTTTCAAAGCCAATTTAAAACTTAAAATGGAGCTTTTGCAAATAATAATGGTTGAGGGGTTTTAGTGTAAAAGACCAATAATAGTATTTTTTAAATGAAAATTTAAAGTAAGATTCAATTTCATATTTCAATTTTAAATGTGCATTATGTATGCCAATTGATTAACGTTAATCCTTTTTCTTTTCTCTCTCCTACCATTTATGAGGATTAAAGGAAGTATAAGAAAAGGATAAAAGACATGGAAATCTGAAAATATGACCATTGAATGAGATGCCTTGACCCAAAAGTTTTCCCCCTTTCCTAATATAGTTTTTAATAAGAAGAAATAATCACTAATTCCTTTTCTCTCTCCTACAAGATAATATTCCCACAAAAGTACAAAAGAGATACAAATTAAATCCTTAGAAGAAGATATTCAATAATCATCTCATTTTGGAGTCAAGGGAAACCATTATGGAAAGATATTATAGGTATTTCAATTTTTATGCACTTAATTCTAGATTATGAATTTTAATATATTTATGGGCATAAGATGAACAAAACATAAATATAAGTATATAGGAATATTATGGGAACATTTTTGGGCAAGTGCTCCAAATTTGGACTCATTTTGACCATGTTTGACCCTCTAAATCAATTAGGAAAGTTTTCCATAAAGTTTGAATAAAATTTAATGGGAAATCCATTCAATGCAATCATGTAGCCTATAGTCCGGACAATTTTTGCTGTCACGTCGACTGTTGTAAGGTGCGCTCATAATCCACCGTCCGATCGGATTTTTAACGGTTGGATCATCATCTTCCTCCTCCGTTTTTCCCATGGGTCAGAGCACAGAGCAATCTTCATCGATCCCGTTCTCTCTCATCTCACAATGGTTTCATGAAATTTCTTCGCCAACGCCTTTGCCTCACTCTCCCAAATATTTTAAGCCATGACTCTCCTCCCCTCGTGGGATATAGAAAAAATGCCCAACTAGGGTTGGTGGCCGCTCTCTTCCATTGAGTTGCAGACGACACAACAGACCTCTCATTATCTTTCCAGCTATGCCAAAAGAACCGGAGGCCCAGGGAGTTTGCCCTGCCTCTATCAATTTCCCCTCTCGTGCCTCGAACTTTCTCCTCATACTCAGTTTTTAGATCCGGTGACCTCTTCCTTGTTGCGCTATTTTTCATCGCCTTCCATGCAATTGAAGGCCGAGTAAGTATCTACGGACCACTAGACATCTCTCAATCTCGCTCGTTTTCTGTGAGGATCCCCAACGCGTCGAGTCCTATGGACAAGCTTCTGACCTCCACTGTCATTCACCGCCATGGTGCTTGAGTGGCTCATTTGATGCAAAAACAATCGTGTTCTCCTTACCTTGACTACATGTTTGATTGCTCATTCCATGTTTCTATTTTTCCAACGAACACCTACATCCTGGTGCATCGTCGCAACCTTCTTTCAGTTCAATGACTTCACTGTGGAACTGCGGAGAGACAACCGGCGTTTGGCCAGGTTCCGAGGATCAACAAGACTCCATCACAGAGATGGTGCCTGGAGTTCTATTGTTGCTCCCTCCACGGATAAAGTAAGGAACATAGGCAATGGCTAGATTACCCCTATGCCGTAGAGTTTTTTATTGTCCAATTAATGTTACAGGGGTAAAATTGGTATTTGACTTCTAATTTAATTTCTCAGTGCAATTTATCTTTGGGTCTAAATGACCAGTCGGCCCTTGTGAGTTCAATTCATATGTCATGCTTCTTTGGTTATTTTCGACATTTCACATGTTATTTACATTGGCTTTGATCGAGATTTAATTGACTGTCACCCTATAGTTTCCCTAAATTCTGATTGGTCCATGCTGTAAAAATCATAACTTTTGCATACAACCTCAGAAAAATATAAATAAATATGATTTGGAAAGCTCTTTGGATTTTCAATCGATTAGGCATGTTTTCAAATGTTGATTCCTACATCCAAGTGCTTTAATTATTCAATGAACAAAACTAGGGTTTCAGGGCTATGAACCTATGTACATTATGTGATTTTGATCAGATTACAAGTGATTAAAGACTCAATTAGGTCAGGTGACTTGACCCTAAGGTGGTTTTCTATTGGTAAGCGGGCCATGCATATTTGGCACAAGTACTTTGGTTTATTGCTTGTTATTTATGATTATGCATATTATGTGATTTCATGAATTATGAATGTCTATCAATAATGCATCATGTATAATTATCATTGATTTCTTGCTTGTTTAATTATAGTCTATGTTATGGACCTAATTATGATTATGATTATGAAATTAAGGTTAAGGAATCATGTTCAAGAAGGGGAAACCCAATAATGGTTTATGAGGGAGAAATCCCATTATGATTCAAGGGGGGAAATCCCATCATGTTAAAGTTCAATGATCATGTTAATGTTTAAGATAATGTTAATGCCATGTTAATGATCAAGTTAAATTGAATTGAATAAGTTTTTATATGCTCCTTAATCATGGACCTCAAGGGGTTGTCAAGGGCTTTTCTAGCATCAATGGATTTCCTAGCAATCATGTGCTCCTTAGGGGGCATCATATAGGGATGCATATACTTACTGTTCAATTCTTCATGTAATTTATGAATCATGAATGCTTAAGAAAAATCCATGTTCAATGTTATGTCAAGTTATGTCATGTCAATGTTATTATGTCAAGTTCTAATTACTTTTTTGTCATATAAAGTGCCAAATATTACTTACTGATGTGATGTTTGTTTTGCATGGCTGGGGACGAGATGTCTACAGGACTTGGAGCAAATGAAGGACAAAAAGGGAAATCAAGACTAGGAGATCTTCAAGTCTTTCCTGGTGGGGTGCCTTTTACCTAGATGATCTAGAGATCTAGAAAGTCATGTTTACCATTTTAGTCATGTTACCAAGTAAATTCGATCTCATAGATGTTTATTATGTAGTTTCCTTCATGTTCAAAACTATGTATGAATCATTTTCAAATCAATGCAAGGTGTTTATTTACTTTAATTGAAATGAATAGCATTTTACGACACGCCCTTGAGTAAGGATTCTTCCACTCATTGATATAATTATTTGGTCAAAATCGGGGTGTTACAAAATCCCTCTATCTAGAGGTTGAATTATTGTTTTCTTCAGATGATCTTGCTAGTCTATGTTCTAATGTTATAACTCTTAATGATTATAACCATATGCTTAGAAATCCTTGCAAAAATTCCTCAATGTGAGGAAATCCATAAAAGCAGTTCTAGAAAACTCTACTCAACAAGTGGGTGGTAGTTTTTATGGATATGAGGGAGGCCCAAAGAGAAGTGGAAAGGGTAAGAAAAAGAGCAAGGGGCCTCCAATATACCAAGGAGAGACTTCCATCTCTAAGGCATCAACGGTTTGTGCTCATTGTAAATGTGATGATCATTACTCCACTTTTTGTCATTATAAGAAAAAGGGAACCAACCCAAACATGAAATTGATCCACAAGCTAACCCTAGATCCCAAAGTTTGAATTGGGCACCGAACTCTCCGTTTCTTGTAGGAAAAATACAATTTGATTGTTGATAGTGGCTGCTTCAAGCACATGACTGGTGAGATGAGCCATTTCAACACCTTTATAAGAATAAAAGGAGGTTTGCTGGCTTTTGGGCACAACAGGAAAGGTAAAGTGGTAGGTGAATGTGATGTAGGTGATTTACTATGCAAAAAGAATGTTATTCTTGTGGATTCCTTGAATCAAAATCTAGTTAGTGTTAGCCAATTTTGTGATAATGGTTATATTGTTCTTTCTAAATCACTAGAATACTTGCTCTAGATTCCCTCACTTACAATGTCATATATAAGGAAACTAGACTTGAAAATCTATGTACTATTGTTCTTCTCTCTCTAAAAGCCTATTCTTTGTAAATGCCTTGTTGTATATAAAAATGATATATCTTTGTAGTACTTTAGGTTGGGTCATGTAAATATGCATCAATTGAAGAAGTTGAGCAAAAATGAATTGGTCAAAGGACTTCTAAAATTGGACACTGAGAAAAGCCAACCTTGCACACAAGGGAAGCAAACCAAATCATCCTTTAAACCAAAATAATTCCTTAGTACCAAAACAACTTTTGAGCTTATTCACATTGATCTATTTGGACCCACAAGAACTCAAATGCTTTGTGGTAGCAAGTATTGCACAAGATTGTTGATGATTACTCTCATTTTACCAGGACTTTCTTTTTAATTGTAAAGAGTGATACTCTTGATGTTTTCTCTACTTTTTGCAAATGAATTTAAAATAAAGCTTCTTGTGAGATCATTTCTATCCATAGTGACCATGGGAGAGAGTTTAAAAATAACTTGTTTGAAAGCTTTTGTGAAGAATCTAGTTACATGCAAAACTTTTCTTCCCCCATAACCTCAACAAAATGGGTTAGTAGAGGAGTAATAGGTCCTTGCGAGAAATGAGTAGGACAGTTCTCTTGGAGTATGACACTCCCAAGAAGTTTTGGGCCAAAGTCCTTAGCACTACTTGTCTTATGCAAAATAGGGTTTTCACACATCCTTTGTATAAGAAACCCCCCTATGAGTTATGGTTTTGTATAAAGCCTTCTATAGACTTCTTTTATGCTTTTGGTTATCCATGCTTTGTTTTGAAAACCAAATATTCTCTTGACAAGTTTGATGCAAAATCATACAAGGCTTTCTTTCTTCTCTACAACACTACTAGTAGAGAATATAGAATCCTTAACATTGAATTGTCTAAAATAGAATAATTTATCGATGTCAAATTTATTGAAAGTAACCCCTCTATCTCCAAGAATGATATTTACTAGATGAGATGATTCACAAATTAAAAGAACTAGACATCAATAACAAAGGCAAAGAGGTGGCAGAATTTGAATTCTCAAAAGAACATGAAAAGAAGGATCCTACTCCCCTCTTTGTAAAGGATCATCTAGAAGATCTCATCGTAGACAATCCTTTTGAAAGTGAAGATGTGGACTGCCTTCAACAAAGAATAAGCCAACATTGCCTTCATCTCATAACTTGAGCCAAAGAATGTCAAATACGGTCTTGAGGATGATGAGTGGATCTTATCCATACAAGAGGAACTTGAGCAATTTGAAAAGAATAGGTGTGGAAGCTAGTGCCAAGACCAAGTGATAAAAAAATCATTTACACAAAGTGAGTCTACAAAAACAAGCTTGATGAAAGTGGCAAGGTGGTAAGAAATAAGGCAAGGATAGTAGTTCAGGGTTACAACCAATAGGAAGGTATTAATTTTTCTATCTTTGTGATATCACCTACTATTGGCTGAGTTTTTCCTATGGTAACTTGACCGATAGGCTACCCGAGGACTGAACAACACTTGTTGTCAACTGAGTTTCCCATTCAGCAATCTTGAATGATGATTGTTGCATGACTGATAAAAGGGACTCAACCGACAGAGTTTCTTCCAATCAACTAGATCAAGTTGACTGACAACCTTTCATCCTTGTTTTTCCTCTAACCCTAGACCCCCTCCTACCCTTTTCCTAGCCTATCCAATCCCAAATACTTATCTTTGCCTTACCTAACCTATCTAAAATGTGTGTTGTTGCTTTTGCTTGCAGCTCTCTTCTCTCCATGTTTTCTAGCATCCATGGCGTCAAGCAGGGGAAAGAGGATATCTATGATGGTAACTCATTCGTTACCCTAGATGCTAAGCTTCTTGTATAGGATGGTTCCTCTTTTATCCATACTCAAGTTGTAAATTGATACAAAGAGTTTCTCCCTCATTCTCCTTTTCCCTTTAGACCCTTGGTGGAATCTGGGAGTGAGCTTTTGAACAAATCAAGCACGTTTTTTTATGATTAATTTCTTGGGCATCTTGTATTGAACGGTTTTGCTTCTCTAACTTCCTCTCTTACACAAAAATCATTCATGAATTCCATGCAAACCTTACATGGATTTATACCGCTGAAATGAGTAAACTACACATATAAAATGCAAGTGCATGTATCACGTAATATAGGCTGATGAGGCCTGAGTGTCAAGCTTAAGGAAACATTATCTAGAGACTACTACTAATTGTGCCTTGATCATCTAGACCTAGTGAAAAAGTGATTGATTGGTTGATTCATTAATTATAAGAGTTAACATCAAATTAATTGGTTTGTGATCACAGTTGCAATGGATTCCTTAGGAGTACAATTTTAACATGGTTCACACGACAATGAACATCATTTATTAATATTTATCTTTACTAACCATAGACCAAGGGACTTGTATCAAGAATTACCCAATCTCATAGTGTAATTCACTACCTAATCTAATATACACCTCACCATCGTAGCAATTAGACTATTAGGTAGGTGCTTTAACAACTCTTCTAGTATATTCCCTTCGCAATCAAAATCCCTCTCTTGAGGCATGGTATAAACTATGTAATACTATGCATTTTCTAATCCAAAATATGTATCTTGAAGTGATTAAGAATCTGAGAAATTATCTATGTTGATCAGTCATAATTGATTCATTACCCAATCATAGTATTATATCTAGAAATTAGAAAGAAACATATGCATCAATTCATAATGTTAGATACAGTGCATCACCGAGATACTCTCGGGTCCTAAGGAATTCGAGGATTATCCCCCCCACATTATTTCTACCACCATATACATAGGTGGTAGAGGAGAAGATTAGGAAAACATTAAAGAATTAATGGAAACCCCTAGAGAAGATTATCTAAATGACTCCCTCTGACGAATGTGATGATTTGTTATACTCTACCTACAAATCCATCCACTACATGTGCTCAAATCTTCTAGAACATGCCTTTCTTGTCTTTTTTCTCTTCTCCCTACTTTCTCCTATCGTGTAATGAACTAGCACGTCATAATTTGGTCTTGTTGAACTCCTCCCTATTCATACAAGAGACTTAAGGCGTCATTAAGTCCTGGTCGTCAGATTAATCAAGATCTTTAATCTCATCTGATCATGCCAAGTTGGTACCACTAATAGGAGGTCGGTGGCACCAATTCCTCTTCTAGGTTCACGATTCTATGTAAGTGTTGGTACTGTTGACAAAGGTGTCGGTAGGACCATGTTGCTTTATGTCTTCATTAATGATTTCTTCATGTAATAGTAGGTACCACCGACAACAAATCGGTGTCACCGAGATGCTTTCAGTGCACCTCTGTCCCAAAAGTCAGTAGTACCGACCATATCGTCGGCAACACCAAACATCTTTGATTTAGGTATGTACTTTTTTTTCAATGTCGGTACTACCGACGAAGCTTTTGGTAGCACCGGGCTGACTCAAGACTTTTCAAATTACCTAAAATTTAGTATAAAGAACATAAGTCCAATTAAATATGATAAATCAATATAAAATAGTAAAAATAGGCAATATTTGATACAATACTATGTCACCACTAATGGTGATAAATAATGCACAAGCAGTATCAAAATGAGCAAATATGCATGAAATACATAATAAAATAGCCTACGAAAAGCAGATAATATTTAGTGCCTCAAAATCCCCTAAGCTTAAATGTTTCTTGCCCTCTAGAAACACTACTCTTGGATCTATTTGAGACAAGTTAGAAAAAGGACAAATAATAAGAATTTCATTTCTCTCAACTGCCCCCACCTGGCAGTCCCAAATCTGCCCTAACAAACCACTGAACTAATAACTACTCTTGAGTGACAAAAAAGTTCATTAAAGATGTCTAACCCTAGATTAGTGAAACACTATCAATAGAGAAGTTAATATCATAGTAAATACGGCATTCTTTTGGTGCATCATGTTATTCCCTATGTACATGGTTGTTTTCTGCCTACCAAACTAATTAGAAGCAGTTCTTCTTATAAGAATGAATGAGGGATGAATAAGATATGTGGCCTATCATAAAGAGAAATGGATGGAATGAAATAGTTGTCTTATGAAGAATCACAAGTAACATCTGAATCATTTATGTAAGTGATGTGCTCTTTTCATATATACATTTTGCACATCTTCACACACAAATTCATTTCATTTTTCTATCCACTTAGCCTCTAATCATACTTCATTTGCCATCTTTGATTTTTTTACTTTTTGCATTATTTTGATCACATGTACACATCAAGGAGGAAGAAATGAAGATAATCCAACCCGAATTTGACCTTGGTTGGATTCTCTGTAATTTGTAGCTGATATAGAGGTGACCTTGAAGAAAGTAAACAAGACACGCCATGTCTTTATTAGAGCATGGTGTGTAACTTTCCAGAAAGGGCATTCTTCCGCACAAAGAAAACCACACGGCACGTGTTATTTAACACACGGAGTGTAAGTTTCCAGAGGACTTCATCTTTTTCTGCAGAACAAAAGATATGGTGTGTCCTTCATCCAGATATAGAGTGTTTGCACATTCAAAAGCCAAAATTCAATATTCTGCCAAAGTACACGACATGTGTTTATTAACACACGATGTGTGCCATCCACCCCAGGTCGACTCCAGTTGTAGCTACATGGCATGTCCTTATTGGAACACACCATGTACTTATTGTGAAAGAGCAAGTCAAATGCCAATTGCACTATGCCACACGGCGTATCTTCACAAAGATACATCATGTCTTTATCAGTTTTCTATAGATTTTAGAAGCAACCATCCCTCATTTTAAAAATAAGTGTAGCCACTTGGGATGGTCATCACTCGTCATTTGAAACAATTTTTGACTAGATAGAGTTACAAAGCAAGAGGAGGGCAATTTTGGGGAGGAAGAAGAGGTTTCTTGGGAAATAACCACCATTCTTCACCAATTCTTCTCCAAAAGGTGCATTAGAGCTTCTCTACTCATCCAAGCTTCTTGGGAGGGAAGATAGTCTGAGTTGGAGCAACTTTAAGGGTGGAACTTTGTCCTCCAATCAGAGTTTTACTCCTCTTTACTTCACCTTTGGTTCCCTTTGCTCTTTCTTCTCTTTATCTATGCAAAACTCTAAAATTTGTGCCTACTCTCCCATGCCATTACTCATGTGAACACATAATTTATATCAAATGTTAGTTAATTTGCTTCTCTAAGAGTTTATATGGTGTTTTACTACTTGTATGCTTGACTAGCCTTCAATTGTACATGTTTTATGCTTCTTTGTGCTATTCAGGAGAATGTATAAGGGAGTAGGGAGTAGATCTCTTGGAAGCAATCTCTTGACCATGGGAGTGGTTGTGAATGTAGAGTTTCCTAGGTTGCATTTCAATCTGAACATAGACATGGGAGTGTTATGTGAAGATGAGAACCATCTCATGTCACTAGGAGGTGCATAATGATGACAACCTTCCTTGCAAGATTTATTATCATGTTTAATTTCGTAGTTACACATGATGTAATGGTATGGAAGTGAAATCTTATGTCCAAGATCTCCTAAATCTGGTTAATTAGTTCTTGCTCTTTAGTTTGCTAAGTTAGCCAATCATAACCAAATCCAACTTTTGTAAAACAATCTAGATTGTTGAATATTAACACACTTGATACTAACAATGCTTGCTCCTTGGACGACCTCAATAATACTACAAGCACTCGTATACTTGTGGGGTAGTGTTCAAGTTTATAAATATTAAGACTTGCACACACAACAAACAAGTTTTTGGCATCATTGATGGGGAGCATCGGTATACTTTTTTTACAGTAAGGGATGTTAACTAGTAAGTGAAACTAGGTCCCCCACCACCTTTCAACATTCCATCATCATTCATATCGTCTACGTAATCTTCCACTGTTTGTTAAGTTTTCTAACTACTTGTGAATCTGTAGAACTACATGCGGAGATCAAAACATGGTCTTCAACCATCAGTGTTTCTAGAATTGGAGATTGAACACACTTTGAGCATCCATAGATGAGCAAGAAGGAGTGATTTGGGAGATTCATAACCATCATAATCACATTCTTCACCACCATCTTCACAAGACAATCAAGAACCAATTATGTAAGATGACTATCCTCTTAAGTATTTTGTCGTTCCAGCTGCTATTAACATCAATGGGGCTACCAACATCCCAGAGATCAAGGCGAATAACTTCTCCATCAACTCGACAATAATGCAAATGATAGAAAAACCACTTTGGGGGAACTCCTATGGAAGACCCCAACCTTCAAGTAGTTAATTTTCTACAAAAATGCAACACTTCAAGATAAATGGTGTTTCTCTTGATGGTATACACCAAGTATTGTTCCCATTTTCATTGCGGGATAGAGCCGAGGCATGGCTCTCTTCATTTCCCAAGAACTTCATCAACAATTGGGATGAGATTCTTAAGGTCTTCACAACCAAGTACTTCTCACCTAGCAAGACGAATCAGCTAAGGATTCAATTGAATAACATTACTAAATATAATGGAGGAACACTTTATGATTCATGGGAGAGGTTCAAAGACCTCCAACGTCTTTGTCCTCATCACGGTCTTAGCAATTGGTTGCTTTTCCAAATATTCTATTATGATATGCAATGCAACAAGAGGAAATAATTCAGATTACTTGATCATCTTAAGGTGGTGAATGAGATGTATGAAAAGAAAGTTGACTCACAAGATTAAGAGACAATGCATTTCTTAAGATATGATAAGTCCTTCTCCTATCAACTTGTTTACATGGTAACCTTTAGATTTTATTTCTAAAAATTCCATTTAAGGTCTCATTACTTGTTTGGTTGGTTGGGGCTCAAACCCCATCATCATCATCATCAATTCATGGATAATTTAAGACTTTACATTCATATTAGATGTCCTCAAGGCTACTAACCCATATAGTTTCTCTAGGTGATGTTGCCTTTAGAATTTGCAACTAAGCTTTCAAATATATGACAATTTTATATTATTTCAGACTTTTCATATTTCAATGTAAAAGCACATTCTCTAATGACATCAGAAATCATGATAATTAGACTCCACAATTACACTAGATAGTTGTGGATCAAAAAAATCAGGATGACAAAAACTAATGCTAATTTAAAATTGCTAAAGACAAGCATAAAGATAGAGTTGTTCCAGCACCCCCTAAGCTTGAACTTGACTATGTCCTTATCAAGAAAATCCAATCAAAAAGGTAGAATAGTGGTACCAAATCAAAATGGTGGTTGATGCATGTTTGGATCGGGTGGGTAGAATGTGTCAATGTAACTAGGTGGCTGAGTGGGAATCTCTAACGGTCATGGGTAGATGGCAAACTACCCCTATCTCCAGTAATAAAGATAGTGTGGTTGATGGTAATGCTCAATCTGTTGCAGGAAAGTGTGCATATCCTCCTAGTTGGCCAGGAGAAGGCGCTCATTATCATAAATAGCATTTTGTTGTTGAAGAAGTTTCCCTTGAACGTCAAGGTGGTTTATTGTTGGTTTTTCCCCTGTTGAATTGATTTCAGCATCCCATACATACCTACCATAGGAAAAAATGTCATTTTAAGTAGGTGGTCAAGTGAGAGAGCTTGATACTCCATATATTAGTGAAGACCAGTAGATAACCCACCACTGAGTGAAAGGAATGATTTCCTCATTGTCATTGGCTTCTCCAAACCATAGTGGCTCGGGGTCATCCTGCTCCTCTGGAACCACTTCTGCATCCTCTGCAGGCCACCTCAAGAAGTGCACCCCTTGTAGACAGAAGATGGGGTCCAGGAGAGACCCTTCCTCAGTTGATCGTCCGCCATGCACTAAGCAAATACCTTGCCCTCATGCTTGCTGACTAGATGATCCCTATTGAAGTGGTTGAAATCTAGCTTGAAGGAGGTCCTCAAAGCATTGGAGGTGGAGAGGTCGAGGTTGAGGTGTAGTTCCATTGGTGTAATGAGCCCACCAAAAGGAATTGGAGGCACCATCTAAACCTGATGCTCTATTGCCGACATATGTTGCAAGAGTAAGGAGTCGAGGTCTACCTTATCTTTCCCATGGGACAAGAATGCTTAAAGGACAAAGAATTCGGATAGGTGCACCCTCCATTGGCCTTGTGGACCTGGCAAAGATAATTTTGGTAAGATACTGAGGAAAAATCTGGGTGAACGAATGTTAAATGTCCATGATGGACGAATGGTTCCAATTGATGGTGAATCCTTACAGCGAGTCTATCATAAGCGCCATGCCTAGGTGATGTCAAAATTGCCAAGCGTGAAGCACATTTCCCTATTAGCCACCCATAGATTTCATTGAACTCTGCCAGTGTGAAGTGGTGGATGGTGTTGTAGAGGCAGAAGCGCACCCTTCCTTCCTTCTAGCCTTCCCCATGCTTGGAGATGAAGCAAAATTCCAAGGATGCCAGTAACTCACAGACGACCTCCTGGTAGGTGGGTCAATCACTAAAGAAAGGGTGATCATCCACCATTCTTTGGGCAGCACAAACTTGATGGAGACTCTCGATAAATCTTGCGTCGTTAAGGAAGGCTCGGTCACTGTACCGTGTGGGTATGATTTATCTCATCATCAAGTTGGAGAACAACTTCTTTTGATCTTCGTTGACATAAGTGATGCATACCAGCTGGGGAACCATCTAGTTGCCCCCTCCCACCCATGAAGTTCACCTCCTAGTATCCATTGATCCAAGGAGAGAAATGAGAAAGGAAAACCAAACTTTCCTTGATGAGCTTGTATTGCTTAGAGATGAAAAATACTAGACTTCATGCTAAAGTTAATAATCTATATTCTAGACCCATTTTGCATAGTAAAGAAGTAGCTAATATTATCTTGAAAAAGATTCTTGTCTAACTAAATCCCTCTATCTAGAGGCTGACTTATTGCTTTCTCAAGATGATCTTGCTAGTCTATGTTCTAATGTTATAACTTTTAATGATGATAACCATATGCTTAGAGAATCCTTGCAAAAATTCCTCGATGGGAAGAAATCCATAAATGCAGTCCTAGTACACTCTACTCCACAAGTGGGTAGTAGTTTTAGGGAAATGAGGGAGGCCCAAAGAGAAGTGGCAATGGTAAGAAAAAGAGCAAGGAGCCTCCAATACACCATGGAGAGACTTTCGGCTCTAATGAATCAATGATTTGTGCTCATTGTAAATGTGATCGTCATTACTCCACTTTTTGTCATTTAAGAAAAAGGGAACCAAACCAAACATGAAATGGATTCCCAAGCTAACCCCAAATCCCAAAGTTTACATTGGGCACCGACCTCTCCTTTTCTTATAGGAAAAATACAATTGGATTGTTGATAGTGGTTGCTTCAAGCACATGAGTGGTGATATGAGCCACTTCAACACCTTTACAAGAATTAAAGGAGGTTCGTTGACTTTTAGGCACAACAGGAAATGTAAAGTGGTAGATGAGTGTGATGTAGGTGATTTACTATGCATAAAGAACGTTCTTCTTGTGGATGTCATACATCACAATTTATTTAGTTAGTCAACTTTGTGATAATGGTTGTATTGTTCTTTTTACATCACTAGAATGCTTTCTCTAGATTCCCCCACCTTAAAATGTCATATATAAGGAAACTAGACTTGGAAATCTATGTATTATTGTTCTTAGCTCTCTAAAAGCCTATTCTTTGTAAATACCTTGTTGTATGTAAAAATTACACATCTTTGTGGCACTGTAGGTTGGGACATGTAAATATGCATCAATTGAAGAAGTTGAGCAAAAATGAATTGGTCAAAGGACTTTCAAAATTGGACATTGAGAAATGTCAACCTTGCACACAAGGGAAGCAAACCAAATCATCCTTTAAATCCAAATGAGTCCTTAGTACAAAACGAGCTCTTGACCTTCTTCACATTGATCTATTTGGACCCAAGAGAACTCAAATGCTTTGTGGTCGCAAGTATCACATAGGATTGTCGATGATTTCTCTCATTTTACAAGGACTTTCTTTTTTATTGCAAAGAGTGATACTCTTGATGTTTTCTCTACTTTCTTCAAATGAATTTAAAATGAAGCTTTGGATCATTTCTATCCATAGTGACCATGGGAGAGAGTTTAAAAATTATTTGTTTGAAAGCATTTGTGAAGAATCTGGTTACATGCATAACTTTTCTTCCCCTGTACATCTCAACAAAATGGGTTAGTAAAGAGGAATAATAGGTACTTGTAGGAAATGAGTAGGACAATTATCTTGGAGTATGACACTCCCAAGAAGTTTTAGGCCAAAGCCGTTAGCACTTCTTGTTTTGTGCAAAATAGGGTTTTCACACATCCTATGCATAAGAAATGCCCCTATGAGTTATGGATACATATAAAGCCTTGTATAGATTTCTTTAATGTTTTTGGTTCTCCATGATTTGTTTTGGACACCAAAGATTCTCTTGACAAGTTGATGTAAAATCATACAAGGCTTTCTTTCTTGTCTACAGTTCTACTTGTAGAGCATATAGAATCCTTAACATTGAATCGCCTAAAATAGAAGAATTTATCAATGTCAAATTTATTGGAACTAACCCCTCTATCTCCAAGAATGATATTTATGATTATTTTCTAGATGAGATGATTCACAAATTAAAAGAACTAGACATCAACAATAAAGGCAAAGTGGTGGCAGAAGTTGAATGCTCAAAAGAATATGAAAAGAAGGATCCTACTCCCCTCTTTGCAAAATATCATCTAGAAGAGCTCATCATAGACAATCCTTTTGAAAGTGAAGACGTGGACTGCCTTCAACAAAGAATAAGACAACATTGACTCCATCTCATAACTTGAGCCAAAGAATGTCAAATATTCTCTTGAGGATGATGAGTGGATCCTATCCATATAAGAGGAACTTGAGCAATTTGAAAAGAACAATGTGTAGACGCTAGTGCCAAGACCAAGTGATAAAAAGAGCATTGCCACAAAGTGAGACTATAGTAACAATCTTGATGAAAGTGGCAAGGTGGTAAGAAATAAGGCAAGGTTAGTAGCTCAAGATTACAACCAACGGGGTGGTCTTAATTTTTCTATCTTTGTGGTAGCACCTGCTATTGGCCTAGTTTGTCCTAGAGTAACTCGACTGACAGGATGCCCGAGGACTGAACAACGCTTGTTGTCGACTGAGTTTCCCATTCAGCAAACTCGAATGAATACTATTGCATGATTGATAAAAGATTTCAGTTGGTTGAGTTTCTTCCTTTCAACTAGAGCAACTTGACCGACAACCTTTCATCCTTGTTTTTCCTCTAACCCTAGACCCTCTCTGTAACATCCCCGACTTGGGTTATGTGTTAACGCTAGATGTTTTGCCTAATAATGATAAGTAAATGATTAATCTTATCTTGGGAAAAGTAATTAGGGCTCATGAGAAACTTATGTTTCAATTTTGGTCCTGATTGAGCAATGTTGAAGCAATGTTTGCTTATTTTGGACTAAAGTGCAAATTACCTAAGTGGACGGGTTAAATTGCAAATGTTGCATGATATGATGTTCCTATGATGTTGAGACATCATCATAATGAATATGATGTAGTGGTATGGTTTTCACAAGCTTGGGCACCAAGATTAAGCTTGTAAAGCAATCCTTGTGCATTAAAACCTAGTTTTGGTGTAAAGTGCAATTTACCCAAAACCTAGGGTTCAATATGCAAATTACCACTTCAATAAGGTCCCTAACGTTTCTTGTCATCATGTAGAGCAAAGAAAATGAGAATGGTGCCTCATTTGAATTAAGTTGAAGCAGAGAGAATCTTGATATTAAAATAATTAAGATTTAATCCTAAGTGAAACCCTAATTCAAATTAGGGCAAAAATGAATGTATTAATTAAAGGGCCTTCAACCAAAATTAAAATGGTTGGATTCAGACGTGTGTGGATGAGCTTAAGGACTTGAAAAGGCACGAGTATATCCTAAGGAGGTGAAATCCCACTCACCATTATTATAAGGAAAAGAATTTCCACTCAAATATGGATATTCTTATAATAAGGGTTAAGGTGCTTAATTTCTTTTCCCTTAATTCTTGGATAATGGAAGGGATCGCAGTGGGATAGAGATGCCTTTGCATGTCAGAAACCAAGGGGGGAGTTGTGGCAGCAATTTTTGAATTAATAGACTTTTATAAGAGATTTTATCTCTCATCAATTTTCTTATAAAAGTACCTTTTCCAAGCCAAAACAAAGGCTTTTTCGGATTTATTTCTTTCCCCTTGCTTGGAAAACGACCAAGGAGCTGTGGAGGATCCGGAGGACGACCCCCAACCTGTTGGTAAGGTTCTTGACCTCCTTTCACCTTGAATCCATGGTGAAAATCAAAAATCAATGCATGAATTCTTCATAACTCGATCCCCTCTTCAATTCTAACCAATACTTTTCATTCAAAGCTGGAGGAAGACCCTTGGGATAGTGAAAGGAGTTGCATCCACCATTTTTGCCATGAGCTCGGAGCTTCGGAGCTCAATTAGAGGTGGGTTTTATAACTTGAACCCTTAATTTTATTATTGCAATCAATTCCTTATCAATTGGTGATCATTTCTATATTTCCGGAATTGAGTTTGGTTGATTGATGCAATCTCCATGGAAATCACAGAAGCTTTCGTGGGTTTAGAGCTTGATGATGATGACATCATCATAAGCAAGCACCTAACCAAATATCAAAGCCAAACGGTTTCATTGAGTTGCTCAAACGGTTTCCCAAACCGTTTGGGAGCAAATGGTTTCAAACCGTTTAGAAGCAAACGGTTTCAAAACCATTTGAGAGGGTTGACCAAGGGTTGACCGTTTGAGATTCCTGTTCCTATTCATGTTGGTTAATGACTCACCAAATTTTATGGATTAACGCCAAAGGAATCATGAGTTGAAGGCCAATCAATTAGGCAAACCCTAATTGGATTAAGTGCTAATTTTCAACTTGATTAATCTGACTTTTTGGGCAAACGGTTTCAAAACCGTTTGATAGGGTTGAAAAAGGGTTGACCGTTTGATATTCCTGTTCCTATTCATGTTGGTTAATGACTCACCAAATTTTATGCATTAATTCCCAAGTAATCATGAGTTGAAGGCTAATCAATTAGGCAAACCCTAATTGGATTAAGTGCTGATTTTCAACTTGATTAATCTGACTTTTTGGGAAAACGGTTTCAAAACCGTTTGAGAGGGTTTACCAAGGGTTTACCATTTGATATTCCTGTTCCTATTCATGTTGGTTAATGACTCACCAAATTTTATGGATTAATTCCCAAGGAATCATGAGTTGAAGGCTAATCAATTGGGCAAACCCTAATTGACTTTTTGTGCTGAAATTCCAATGAGTTCATTTGAGATTTTGGGTGGATTAGCCCAAACGGTTTCAAAACCATTTGGGGATCACCCAAACGGTCTTAATACCATTTTAGGATCACCCAAGACCATTTGGAGGTCTAGGGTTAAGTATGGTTGCCTATTTGAAGGTCCAAAGTTACCAAGTTACAAAGCAATCAATTTCTGATTTGTTGATCGACTCAATAGACCAAACCTTGATGAAATTTCACTAGAATCCAAGGGTTGGATGATCCAAACGGTATCAAGACCGTTTGGATCTCATCCAAAAGGTCTCAAGACCGTTTGGAGGTCACCCAAGACCGTTTGGAGTTCTAGGGGTGAGTATGGTTAAGCAATAGATGATCCAATGATACTAAGTTTAAGTGTAATCAATTGTTGATTTGGTGATCAATCTAATGATCCAAACCCTAATGGGTTGACTTGGATTTTGATGATATGATGGGAAAACGGTCTCAAGACCGTTTGGAGGTCATCCAAACGACCTCAAGACAGTTTGGGGTCAGGTCATGTTCAATTTGGATGATGGTTCAAAGGTTTCAAAGTAACTAATCTTGCATTGATTAGTGTTGAAGGATCATTGATTCCAAACCCTAATTCAATTGATTCAAACCCTAGTTGATGACTAACTGAGGGTCAATTGAGGGTTAAATCAGTTGTAGGTTGACCTATTTAACTCAATTGAAGTATGAGGATAGGTCCAATTGATGATTGGGTACATGAATTCAATGATTGAAGGAATCAACATTGAGAACTCTAAATTGATTTGATCGGTTGAGACCATATTTGGTCCATGCGATTTTGAGGCGGTTTGGACCAAATGGTCTCAAGACCGTTTGGGACCAAATGATCACAAACCATTTGGAGACCCAAAGTACAAACGGGTTCAATACCTACTTTGTCTAATCAATTTCAAGTACAACTTGTTCAAATGGTTTTCAACCAATTGATGTATGAGAACCAATATCATCGAGGGTCTAAGTAATTAACTTTGTGAAGATCAACATGGTTAATCCATTTGAATATCTTATGTAATTTAATTTCCAATATGGTGAACCTAATTGGATACTTAATGTAATTGAAGATTTCAATGGTTAACCCAATTGATCACTTTGTGGAATTGAAAGTTTAATTGGTCAATTCTTTTGAATTCCTTATATAATTGATAGTTTAATTGATTAGACCATTTGGACATCTAATATGATCAAAGTTCAATTAGCTATGTGATTATTAAAGATGTAGACCCATGATGATTGTGAAGGTTAACCCTAGTTATGTGTACTCAAGTGAAGAGTTGACCTAGATTAATCTTGGTGTAGCAAACATCCTAAAGAGGATGAGAGAGGGAATGAGAGGGATGAATGCTTATATAATTAAGCCCTAATTCTCTCATTATGAGTAAACTATGTGATAAGGGTTGATCCATAATAATGAGATCATTAAACCCTAATCAACGAGCCCTAACCCTAATTAGAGCAATGCTATGTGTGAAACCCTAATTAGAGCAATGCTATGTGTGAAATCCTAATTGGAGCAATGTTATGTGTGAAACCCTAATATAGGGCAAAGCTGAGTGTTATCATAAATCCAAGGTGATGATATAACCCTAACTTAGTGTAATAATGGAGGAAACCCTAATTTGGGTATGAGGTAAGAGAAACCCTACTTGGATGTGAATGGTAAACCTTAATCCCTAAAATAGGGTAAAGGTGCATGAAACCCTAATATGGGGTAGTGCTACTAATCCTATGTGAAGACCTAGCACTGGGTGATGTGTTGTGAAATCTCAATTTCACATAATACTAGGGGAAATCTTGATATAGAAGGATGATTATATGAAACTCTATTGAAGAGTAATACTATGTGAAATCCATAAATGTATGGAATATGCTATGTGAATCCTCAAATTATAAATATGGAGAGTACTATTCCTAATAATGGAATAGTGATTAATGTTATGACAAATGTAACACTTAGAGAGGTTGATAATGAATATCCTCATATTAATAGTTCCTAACTCAAGGATGAGTCCATAGTATTGGCAACAGTTGTGTAATCTAAGTGAGTGAATAATGACCAATACTTTACATGATAAATATGATGAACTGGTGCATAAAGTATTAGGATGGGGAATACCCTAATACAAGCTAAGTGTATAAACTCAAGTAAGATAAGGTGTTAAGGGAAGTGATATATCAAGTTATGATAGATATCACATCCAACACCCCAATGCTAGTATACCTTGATGAGTTATAAGTCTAGGATAATTGGATGAATGACACATGAGATGTGTCATGTCAATGGATACATTGTAATGTAATGCACCCTGTTGAATGTAGGCTAACATGCCTTATGAAAAGGTTAGTTCAAACCTATAAACTATGATGTGATCATATTCTGATAAAGATGAGAGAGAAACTCATGATGTGTGTTGATAATTCATTTAATGAGGAATGATGAGAATAAGTAAGTATGATTGAATACTTATGATTATCCATATTGATTCCTTGCTATGTGAACCCTAATACAAAGTAATGCTATGTGAAACTCTATTACAAGTCAATGCTATGTGATTCCTAATACAAGGTAATGCTACGTGAAATCCTATGACAAGTTAATGCTATGAGAACCCTAATACAGGGTATTACTATGTGAAATTCTAACACAGGGTAATGATATGTGAAGCTCAAATACAGACTAATGGATTGTGAATGTAATAAGATAACCCTCGTACTGCATGATACTGATATGTAATTGTATCATGATTACTAATCATGCATATATTGTTGAGGAGATGAGCATAGCCAGGTATGGGCTATGATGCTTTGTTATTGAGAATGTTTCATAGGCTTTGTAAGCCTTCACATGCTTTGTGTAGTATGAATCAATGAGCTTTGTGTACTATGTGCAATACATTGTGTAGCAAGAATTATGATGTCATTGGTCAGATGATCTGAAGGTATTAAGTTACCTAATAAGTGGTAATAAGTATCCTATGGTGAGTTATGGGTTTAAATACCCAGATGTTGTAATCATGGTGATGAACTTTCTAAGAAGTGGAATTGTACTTGGTCAGTTAAGGGATTAAGATTCCAATACCTTGTGGAAAAGAGTATGGCTACAGGCCATGACTCGACAATGACAATGCTAGGCATTAGATATATTATCTAAGCATGAAGAGAGTTAATGTTGTGATAATAATTCTGTAGAGAATAAATGTTATACATGTTCTTCATTTTCCTTAAAGTATAAATGACATATTGTTCTATCAGGTTATAGATGCAATGCTTTTGATAAGAATAATGTTCTAATCTATTAGACATTAAAATATCTGCTGCCAAATAAATATGATATCTCTATTCATATTTATCTTCTTAAGCTACAGTAATAATGTTACTGGCGTAGAGCTATATCTCTCACTGGGGCAATTTACAATTGACTCACCCCGTGGGAACCACATTTTTAGGTGGACGCGGACGAGGAGGAAGGAACCCTTCAGTAGGTGAAGGACAACTACAGTAGCAGCAGGGACAGTAGTGAAGTCTCAGGTGGAGACACTGGTTGTTATGCCTTGTATAGATGTAAATAGAGTCCTATGTGTCGTCTCTGTACTCTCAGGTCCTCGGAGTAGTAGTTAGTGCTTTTGAGATTTTTGCTCAGTGCCTCGAGATTTTCATACTTCCTATGTTTAGTTTAACAGGGCAGCTGATACTTGTAATTCACAGAAAGAGATGATACAAGTTATGTACTTTTGAAAAAACAGAATGTAAATGTGTTACTTTTGTTCTATGTGAGAAAGTTTTTACTTGATGGATGTTTTGATAAAAAGGTTTTAAATTTTAGTGATTTATGGTAATTCGCTGTTAGTGAATGCTTCTGCATTAGTTAATCTTGTTTTCATGAGACGGTCGTTTCAATTAAGTGGTATCAGAGCTCTAGGTTCGCTGAGTCTATAGAGACATAGGACTATGATTGTAGAGTTTGTTATAACTGTCATCCAATTTATCTGATAGTATCTTCTGCTCACATAGGAGAAGAAGAACTTGAAAATGACTGGAGAACATGAGGAACACATTGCTAAGGGCAATGTTGCTGCTCCAGGAGAGGGTGCATGGGACCAGGAAAGAGGACAACAAGTGCCTGAGAATTCCCACCTTGACCTAAACAGGATAAAGAATCCTATGTTATGCTCTTGAAGGGCAGGATAGGACAACAGTAATGCATATAGAAGACTGGATACTAGTATTACAACCTAAGTTACCAGTCTTTAATGCATAAACTTTGGGCTTTGAAAGGATTTCTGAGTGACATGGTCATGTTAGAACAGTGGAAATGTGGGAAAGATTAATAAATGGCAAGAAAGTAGACTCTTCCATAAGTCTGGACAAACAGTACATCTGTGATGGTAGTACCCAAGGAGGGGCCATAAGCTATTAATTAAGGTAAGGTCTCAATAATTCTAGAGACATTTGTCTAGATATTCTGAAAATCCAAAGTTTTTGGTGTCACCAGTACAATAGATGCCTAGTGCACCAGGGTAGTAGCCATTAAGTAAAGGAAAAAATAGCAACATGAGATAACTCGACACTATGTGTTGAAATCAACCTAATGTTGAGAGGTAATACTTAAATAAAATATATTCATCCTGATATTTCATATCATGAATCTATGTGCTAAAGATATGAAAGTAGTTGTTTTTAAATTCCTCTGACTAGTCCTATAAGGACACAAAAGAGATGGGAACTTATATCTTACTTAGTGTTCCTTAAAATGTTTTATGATCTTCCCTATTTGTGTGTTGAAAGATGAAATATAGAAGTGATGCTTGGAGAAAATCTAGAAATGGAAATCATGTGTGTATAATGATATGAAAAGTGAGGAAATGATAGTAAATAAAGTGCATACTACCTAATTTCAATACTTGTATACCCTGGCCAGGTATATGGTTATTGAAGATAAGGCAAGTATGGAACTCTTAGATTGTTATTTTTCTGATTACTCTGATCAAGTAGTCACTTTGAAACAATCTAGAGAGTATAAAGAAACTAATAGGGAAGAGCTATGTGGACATTCCCAACTTAAAGGGAAAAGCTACGTGGACATTCCCAACTAATAGGGAAGAGCTATGTGGACATTCCCAACTTAAAGGGAAAAGCTATGTGGACATTCCCAACTAATAGGGAAGAGCTATGTGGATATTCCCAACTTAAAGGGAAAAGCTATGTGGACATTCCCAACTAATAGGGAAGAGCTATGTGGACATTCCCAACTTAAAGGGAAAAGCTATGTGGACATTCCCAACTAATAGGGAAGAGCTATGTGGACATTCCCAACTTAAAGGGAAAAGCTATGTGGACATTCCCAACTAATAGGGAAGAGCTATGTGGACATTCCCAACTTAAAGGGAAAAGTTATGTGGACATTCCCAACTAATAGGGGAGAGCTATGTGTACATCCCCAACTTAAAGGGAAAAGCTATGTGGACATTCTCAACTAATAGGGAAGAGCTATGTGGACATTCCCAACGAATAGGGGAGAGCTATGTGGACATCCCCAACTTAAAGGGAAAAGCTATGTGGACATTCCCAAATAAAAAAGAAAAGCTATGTGGACATTCCTAATAAAAAGGAAAAACTATGTGAACATTCCCAATTACATAGAGTTTGCTAAGTGAACTTTCCCAAATGAATAAAGGATTGCTGAGTAAATTATCTCTGTTAGATATATATGTTTTTCCCTTTGATAAATATTCTTAGGTGATGATAGATGTATGCTCTTTTATGCTTCTTCCTTTCAATAATATGGACATCATATGTTAGGGGTTTATGCTTTGCATAAACAATAAACATTGATAAGGTTGAATTAATGAAAGGAACTTTGTGTGGATTACAGAATCCATGATATCTCCATGATATTAAGATTTTTATGTGGAGACTTGAGGGTATGATAACTGAATAAATCTGTCCCTCCTTTTCCTGGGATTTCGGGGACAAAATCCTTGTTAGGGCTTTATAATTTGTAACATCCCTGACTTGGGTTATGTGTTAACCCTAGATGTTTTGCTTAATAATGATAAGTAAATGCTTAATCTTATCTTGGGAAAAGTAATTAGGGTTCATGAGAAACTTATGTTTCAATTTTGGTCCTGATTGAGCAATGTTGAAGCAATGTTTGCTTATTTTGGACTAAAGTGCAAATTACCCAAGTTGAGGGGTTAAATTGCAAATGTTGCATGATATGACGTTCCTCTGATGTTCATACATCATCAGAATTAATATGATTTAGTGGTATGGTTTTCACAAGCTTGGGCACCAAGATTAAGCTTGTAAACCAATCCTTGTGCATTAAAACCTAGTTTTGGTGTAAAGTGCAATTTACCCAAAACCTAGGGTTCAATATGCAAATTACCACTTCAATAAGGTCCCTAATGTTTCTTGGCATCATGTAGAGCAAAGAAAATGAGAAGGGCGCCTCGTTTGAATTAAGTTGAAGGAGAGAGAATCTTGATATTAAAATAATCAAGATTTAATCCTAAGTGAAACCCTAATTCAAATTAGGGCAAAAATGAATGTATTAATTAAAGGGCCTTCAACCAAAATTAAAATGGTTGGATTCAGACATGTTTGGATGAGCTTAAGGCCTTGCAAAGGCATGAGTATATCCTAAGGAGGTGAAATCTCACTCACCATTATTATAAGGAAAAGAATTTCCACTCAAATATGGATATTCTTATTATAAGGGTTAAGGTGCTTAATTTATTTTCCCTTAATTCTTGGATAATGGAAGGGATCTAGGTGGGATAGAGATGCCTTTGCATCTAAGAAACCAAGGGGGGAGTTGTTGCAACAATTTTGGAATTAATAGACTTTTATAAGAGATTTTCTCTCTCATCATTTTTCTTATAAAAGTACCTCTTCCAAGCCAAAGCAAAGGAATTTTCGGATTTCTTTCTTTCCCCTTGCTTGGAAAACGACCAAGGAGCTGTGGAGGATCTGGAGGACGATCCCCAACCTGTTGGTAAGGTTCTTGACCTCCTTTCACCTTGAATCCATGGTGAAAATCAAAAATCAATGCATGAATTCTTCATAACTCGATCCCCTCTTCAATTCTAACCAATTCTTTTCACTCAAAGCTTGAGGACGACCATTGGGATAGTGAAAGGAGTTGCATCCACCATTGTTGCCGTGAGATTGGAGCTTTGGAGCTCAATTAGAGGCAGGTTTTATAACTTGAACCCTTAATTTTATTATTGCAATCAATTCCTTATCAATTGGTGATCATTTCTATATTTCCGGAATTGAGTTTGATTGATTGATGCAATCTCCATGGAAATCACAGAATATTTCGTGGTTTTAGAGCTTGATGATGATGAAATCATCATAAGAAATCGCCTCACCAAATATCAAAGCCAAACGGTTTCATTGAGTTTCTCAATCGGTTTCCCAAACCGTTTGGGAGCAAACGGTTTCAAACCGTTTAGAAGCAAACTGTTTCACCAAACAGTTTCAAAACCATTTGAGAGGGTTGACCAAGGGTTGAACGTTTGTGTTTCCTGTTCCTATTCATGTTGGTTAATGACTCACCAAATTTTATGGATTAATTCCAAAGGAATCATGAGTTGAAGGCCAATCAATTAGGCAAACCCTAATTGGATTAAGTGCTGATTTTCAACTTGATTAATATGACTTTTTGGGCAAACGGTTTCAAAACCATTTGAGGGGGTTGACCAAGGGTTGACCGTTTGAGATTCCTGTTCCTATTCATGTTGGTTAATGACTCACCAAATTTTATGGATTAATTCCCAAGGAATCATAAGTTGAAGGCTAATCAATTAGGCAAACCCTAATTGGATTAAGTGCTGATTTTCAACTTGATTAATCTGACTTTTTGGGCAAACGGTTTCAAAACTGTTTGAGAGGGTTGACGAAGGGTTTACCGTTCGAGATTCCTGTTCCTATTCGTGTTGGTTAATGACTCACCAAATTTTATGGATTAACTCCCAAGGAATCATGAGTTGAAGGCTAATCAATTTGGCAAACCCTAATTGAATTTTTGTGCTGAAATTCCAATCAGTTGGTTTGAGATTTTGGGTTGATTAGCCCAAACGGTTTCCAAACCGTTTGGGGATCACCCAAACGGTCTCAAGACCGTTTGAGTATCACCCAATACTGTTTTTAGGTCTAGGGTTAAGTATGGTTGCCTATTTGAAGGTCCAAAGTTACCAAGTTACAAAGCAATCAATTTCTGATTTGTTGATCGACTCAATAGACCAAACCTTGATGACATTTCACTAGAATCCAAGGTTTGGATGAGCCAAACGGTCTCAAGACCGTTTGGAGCTCATAAAAACGGTCTCAAGACCGTTTGGAGGTTACCCAAGACCATTTGGATGTCTAGGGGTGAGTATGGTTAAGCAATTGATGATCCAATGATACTAAGTTTAAGTGTAATCAATTGCTGATTTGGTGATCAATCCAATGATCCAAACCCTAATGGGTTGACTTGGATTTTGATTTTATGATGGGAAAACAGTCTCAAGACCGTTTGGAGGTCATCCAAACGACCTCAAGACCGTTTGGGGTCAGGTCGTGTTCAATTTGGATGATGGTTCAAAGGTTTCAAAGTAACTAATCTTGCATTGATTAGTATTGAAGGATCATTGATTCCAAACCATAATTCAATTGATTCAAACCCTAGTTGATGACTAGTTGAGGGTCAATTGAGGTTTAAATCAGTTGTAGGTTGACCTATTTAACTCAATTGAAGTATGAGGATAGTTCCAATTGATGATTGGGTACATGAATTCAATGATTGAAGGAATCAACATTGAGAACTCTAAATTGATTTGATCGGTTGATACCATATTTGATCCATGCAGTTTTGAGGAGGTTTGGAGCAAAAGGTCTCAAGACCGTTTGAGTCCAAATGGTCTCAAGACCGTTTCGGATGAAAACGGTCTCAAGATCGTTTGGGACAAAACGATCCCAAACCGTTTGGAGACCCAAAGTACAAATGAGTTCAATACCTACTTTGTCTAATCGATTTCAAGTACAACTTGTTCAAATGGTTTTCAACCAATTGATGTATGAGAACAAAGTTCATTGAGGGTCTAAGTAATTAACTTTGTGAAGATCCACATGGTTAATCCATTTGAATATCTTATGTAATTGAAGGTCCAATATGGTGAACCTAATTGGATACTTTATATAATTGAAGATTTCAATGGTTAACCCAATTGATCACTTTGTGGAATTGAAAGTTTAATTGGTCAATTCTTTTGAATTCCTTATATAATTGATAGTTTAATTGATTAGACCATTTGGACATCTAATATGATCAAAGGTCAATTAGCTATGTGATTATTAAAGATGTAGACCCATGATGATTGTGAAGGTTAACCCTAGCTATGTGTACTCAAGTGAAGAGTTGACCTAGATTAATCTTGGTGTAGCTAACATCCTAAAGCGGATGAGAGAGGGAATGAGAGGGATGAATGCTTATATAATTAAGCCCTAATTCTCTCATTATGAGTAAACTATGTGATAAGGGTTGATCCATAATAATGAGATCATGAAACCATAATCAACGAGCCCTAACCCTAATTAGAGCAATGCTATGTCTGAAACCCTAATTAGAGCAATGCTATGTGTGAAATCCTAATTGGAGCAATGTTATGTGTGAAACCCTAATCTAGGGCAAAGCTGAGTGTTATCATAAATCCAGGGTGATGACATAACCCTAAGTGTAACAATGGAGGAAACCCTAATTTAATGGGAATTGTACATCCTAACCCTAATTTGGGTATGAGGTAAGAGAAACCCTACTTGGATGTGAATGGTAAACCTTAATCCCTAAAATAGGGTAAAGGTGCATGAAACCCTAATATGGGGTAGTGGTACTAATCCTATGTGAAGACCTAGCACTGGGTGATGTGTTGTGAAATCTCAATTTCACATAATACTAGGGGAAACCCTGATATAGAAGGATGATTATATGAAACTCTATTGAATAGTAATACTATGTGAAATCCATAAATGTATGGAATATGCTATGTGAATCCTCAAATTATAAATATGGAGAGTACTATTCCTAATAATGGAATAGTGATTAATGTTATGACAAATGTAACACCTAGAGAGGTTGATAATGAATATCCTCATATTAATAGTTCCTAACTCAAGGATGAGTCCATAGTATTGGAAACAGTTGTGTAATCTAAGTGAGTGAATAATGACCAATACTTTACATGATAAATGTGATGAAATGGTGCATAAAGTATTAGGACGGGGAATACCCTAATACAAGCTAAGTGTATAAACTCAAGTAAGATAAGGTGTTAAGGGAAGTGATATATCAAGATATGATAGATATCACATCCAACACCCCAATGCTAGTATACCTTAATGAGTTATAAGTTCAGGATAATTGGATGAATGACACATGAGATGTGTCATGTAAATGGTTACATTGTAATGTAATGCACTCTGTTGAATGTAGGCTAACGTGCCTTATGAAAAGGTTAGTTCAAACCTATAAACTATGATGTGATCATATTCTGATAAAGATGAGAGAGAAACTCATGTTGTGTGTTGATAATTCATTTAATGAGGAATGATGAGAATAAGTAAGTATGATTGAATAATTATGATTATCCATATTGATTCCTTGCTATATGGACCCTAATACAAAGTAATGCTATGTGAAACTCTATTATAAGTCAATGCTATGTGATTCCTAATACAAGGTAATGCTATGTGAAATCCTATGACAGGTTAATGCTATGAGAACCCTAATACAGGGAATTACTATGTGAAATTCTAACACAGGGTAATGCTATGTGAAGCTCAAATACAGACTAATGGATTGTGAATGTAATAAGATAACCCTCGTACTGCATGATACTGATATGTAATTGTATCATGATTACTAATCATGCAGATATGTTGAGGAGATGAGCATAGCCAGGTATGGGCTATGATGCTTTGTTATTGAGAATGTTTCATAGGCTTTGTAAGCCTTCACATGCTTTGTGTAGTATGAATCAATGAGCTTTGTGTACTATGTGCAATACATTGTGTAGCAAGAATTATGATGTCCTTGGTCAGATGATCTGAAGGTATTAAGTTACCTAATAAGAGGTAATAAGTATCCTTTGGTGAGTTATGGGTTTAAATACCCAGATGTTGTAATCATGGTGATGAACTTGCTAAGAAGTGGAATTGTACTTGGTGAGTTAAGGGATTAAGATCACAATACCTTGTGGAAAAGAGTATGGCTACAGGCCATGACTCCACAATGACAATTCCAGGCATTAGATATATGATCTAAGCCTGAAGAGAGTTAATGTTGTGATAATAATTCTTTAGAGAATAAATTTTATACATGTTCTTCATTTTCTATAATGGATAAATGACATATTGTTCTATCAGGTTATAGCTTCAATGCTTTTGATAAGAATAATGTTCTAATCTATTAGACATTAAAATATCTACTGCCAAATAAATATGATTTCTCTATTCATATTTATCTTCTTAAGCTACAATAATAATGTTACTGGCGGAGAGTTATATCTCTCGCTGGGGCAATTTACAATTGTCTCACCCCGTGGGAACCACATTTTTAGGTGGATGCGGACGAGGAGGCAGGAACCCTTCAGTAGGTGAAGGACAGCTACAGTAGCAGTAGGGACAGTAGTGAAGTCTCAGGTGGAGAGACTGGCTGTTATGCCTTGTATAGATGTAAATAGAGTCATATTTGTCGTCTCTGTACTCTCAGGTCCTCAGAGTAATAGTTAGTGCTTTCGAGATTTTGGCTCTGTGACTCGAGATTTTCATACTTCCTGTGTTTAGTTTAACAGGGCAGCTGATACTTGTAATTCACAGAAAGAGATGATACAAATTATGTACTTTTGAAAAAACAGAATGTAAATGTGTTACTTTTGTTCTATGTGAGAAAGTTTTTACTTGATGGATCTTTTGATAAAAAGATTTTAAATTTTAGTGATTTTTGGTAATTCGTTGTTAGTGAACGCTTCCGCATTAGTTAATCTTGTTTTCATGAGACGGTCCTTACACTCTCCTACCCTTTTCCTAGCCTATCCAAGCCCAAATACTTATCCTTTGCCTAACCTAATAGTTCTTAAAGTTATGTTGTTGCTTTTATCCGCATATATGATTATGCAACTCTCTTCTCTCCATGATTTCTGTCATCCATGGTGTCAAGTAGGAGAAAAAGGATCTCTATGATGGTAACTCATCCCCTTGATTCTAGGCTTCTTGGGTATGATGGTTCCTCTTTCATCCATACTCAAGGTATAAATCAATACAAAGAGTCGCTCCCTCATTCTCCTTTCCCCTCTAAACCCTTGGTGCAATCTTTTTTTTGGCAATCAGAAATGCATATAAACATTCAACTAAATATCATTAGCAAATGCAATAGTTTCTATAGAAATTCTTCAACCCATAAATTGTGACTCATGTAAGAACCCGCCAAAACACGTTAAATCCACAGAATGGTGAAACAACCTAAACAAAATCTCAACAATCCATCTAAATAGGAATAATGCATACAAAACTTATCAATTGAAAATTTTAACATTTTTGATGCATTAAGTATTCATACTCCAAGTCATATTGGACACTAATAGAAAAACCCAATAATTTTACCACCAACATTCTTTCTCTTAGCCTCTTCATGGTCCATGATTTGAGCAGAAGTCGTCAAAAGAAGATAATTGAACTGACGAGAAGGCAGCAGTCTTGCCATCCAAGGTTCAATGTCCATAACACCAACATCAAAACGAGGACTGATGACACCACATTTGTTCAACCTTCCATTCAACTCAACAACAATTTTTTCAACCCGATGATTATCAACATATTCAAATTCATTGATATAACCACGCTTCTACATGACAAGATAAACTTGACAATGACTTTCGAAGAGGGTTTGACCATCATGTGTCTCTTCCCCCACTTCTCATCATTGTACATTCTTTTAAGGGAATCATTTAACACACTAACGCTCACCATTTTGGACTACCTACATGAAAAGAAAGAGATTGTTGCCACTGTGCTGCCACCTCAGACACAAAACCTCTCTCCATGATCACGGCTTTGCAGCTGCTGGAAGAGACCTTTGGTGGAATATAGGAGTGGGCTTTTGAACAAATCAAGCTTGTTTTTTCATGATGAATGCCTTGCGAACCTTGTATTGAACAATTTAGCTTCTCAAACTTCTTCTATAGAACAAAAGTCATGCATGAATTCCACGCAAACCTTACATGGAACTGCACCACTGATACATGTAAACTACATATATAAAATGCAAGTGCATGTATCATGTAATATAGGCCTATGAGGCCCGAGTATCGAACTTAGGGAAACATTATCTAGAGACAATTACTATTTGTGATTAGATCATCTATACCTAGTGAAAAATTGATTGATTGATTAATAAACTATTAGATTAGGTAGTGAGTTACACTACAATTAACATCATTTATTAATATTTATCTTTCCTAAACCTAGACCAAGTGACATGTAGCAAGAATTACAAACTTTCATAGTGTAACTCACTACCTAATCTAATATAAACCCCAATCTCATAGCAATTTAACTATTAGCTAGGTGCTTTAACAACTCCTCTAGGTTATTCCCTTCACAATTGTAAGCCCTCTCTCGAGGCACGATATAAAATATGTAATACTATGACTTTTCTAATCCTAAATCCCTCCCTCGAAGCAATTAAGGATCTAAGAAATTAGCTACATTGATCAGGCATAGTCGATTAATATGCAATCATAGTATTATATCTAGAAATTTGGAAGAAACATATACATCAATTCATAATGTCAAATACAGTGCATAATCGGGCTACTCCCAGGTCCTAAGGAACTAGGGGATTAGCGCTGCATTATTTCTACCTCCATACACATAGATGGAAGAGGAGAAGATGAGGAAAGCATTAAAAAGTTAATGGAAACCTTCAGAGAAGATGGTCTGGATGACTTCCTCTGACAAACATGATGATTTGCTATCCTCTGGATACAATTCTATCCACCACATGTGCTCGAATAGTCCATAACATGGCTTTCTCCTTTCCTTTCTCTTATCTTCACTTTCCCATGTCATGCAATGAATTGGCATGTCATAATTAGGTTTGGCCAAACTCCTCCTTAGTCATACAAGAGACTTAAGGTGTCATTAAGTCATGATCATCATATTCATCAAGATCTTTATATGATCACGCCAAGTCGGTACCACCGATAGGATGTTGGTGGCACCAAGTCCTCTTCTGAGTTCATGATGATGTCAGTACTACCTATAAAGGAGTTGATAACATTGAGTTGCTTTCTATCTCCACCGACAATTTCTACATGTAATAGTCAGTACCACTGACAACAGGCCGGTGGCACTGAGATGCTTTCAGTGAGCCTTTGTCCCTAAAGTCAATAATACTAGCCATATAGTTGGTAGCACTGAACAAGTCTGATTGAGGCCTATTCTTTTTCTTCTAATGTCAGTACCACTGACAAAGCTTTCAGTAGCACTGAGCTTACTCAGTACTTCTCAAGTTAAAAACAATTAGAATAAAGAACATAAGTCCAATCAAATATGATAAATCAATATAAAATAGTAAAAATATGTAATATTTGATGCAATATTATGTCACATGATAATGGTTATAAACAATGCACAGGTAGTAACAAAATGAGTAAATATGCATGAAATACATAATAAAATAGCCTATGAAAAGTGTTTACTATGTAGTGTATCAAAAATTCCCTAAGCTTAAATGTTTCTTACCCTCAAGAAACACTACCCTTTGATAACTTCCCATTTTTTGATGTTATCTTACTAATTTTCTTAGTTTTGCATACTCTTTCTTAGATAAATTAGATAGAATACTTAACTTTCCGATTTATTGTGAATATACCAATAGACTGATATTTTCCCTTTTCTTCTTACAGAAAAACCCAAAAAAATTGCAAAAGTTCCAAGACAGTGAAGGCCCTAACGGTCCCAAGACCGTGAAGGCCCTAGCGGTCCCAAGACCGTGAAGATCCTAGCGGTCCCAAGACTGCGTGAAAGCCCTTGTGGTCCCAAGACCGAGAAAAACCCTAGAGGTCCCAATACCGTGAAGATCCTAGCGGTCCCAAGACCGCGTGAAGGCCCTTGCGGTCCCAAGACTGAGAAAAACCCTAGCGGTCCCAAGACCACGAGGACTCTAACGGTCCCAAGACCGAGTGAAGATTTATTGATCCCAAGAACGCATGAAAGCTACCGGTCTAAAGACCGTGAGGATCCAAACGGTCTCTAGACCGTGAGGATCCAAATGGTCTCCAAACTGTGAAGATCCAAATAACTTCAAACCATTCAGGACCCCCTTGGAACCTATAAATAGGACCCAAGGGGTCCTCATTAAGAAAATAGAATTTGGAGATGCCCAAAGGCTTCCTCATTTGTTCCAGAGTTGTTTCATCCTTCATCCTTCACCCCAAGGCTGTCGGTCTAAGATCCACACTCCATCCATAAGCCAATATCTTCTCTCATCGACATAGAAGGTGGATAGTGAAGGATTTGTCACCAAAGAAACCACACAGTGTGAAGATAGTTGTTCTCTACTCCAAGGGGTCAACCTTCCTCCCTCCTACGTGGAGATGATGCTTTCCTTCTCTTCTCCTATCTCCTTCTTTGTTCTTTCCCTGAGCGAGTAGTTCCATAGACTAGGGTGCGGGGAGTAGCTCCGGTACCCATGTTTTCATTTCATGCATTGTAATTCATGAGTTTGCAATAGGGAAATAATATCTTTTCAGTTAAACATCAATTGTTTAATGAATGTTAGTTGCTTGATCACCAACCTACGTTACCTATTATCTACTAGTGTGAATTGTCTATGTTTGTGCTTTTAGATTCGATTATTGATTGCATGTTCGTTCTTGATGTATGTAGTCACCATATATCTATTTCGGTATCTAAGAATGCTCTTCAAGAAGTAGAGTAAACTCACCTCCATCATTATACTTTCATAATATGAAATGGAATCAGTTGACGTATGGAAGTACAACTTTGACAGGTCGAGGAACACACTTTGCGAAGGGAGTGATGCAAAGTAAGTGACCATTCATTCGGGGATGGCTGGCATTGCAATAATTCCATGATTCTTGTAGTTGGCTATTCAAAAGCAAGATAAGTCTACAAAGATACTAACTGATTAGACCCTTTTTGCAAGCCATGCTATTATGATGTATGTTATGATCCAAGTGTAGTGGTGGTGAAACTCAATCACATCCTAGTGGTTTCCAAATATTTTTTACAACCTTAACTTTACTTTCCTACCATTTAATTTACATTTTCATTCTAGTTTAATCATCCACCCAACTCTTTGATCTAAATATCAATTCTTAAGTAGATAAATAGAATTATAATGTTTTCCATCTTGTTAAATCCTTAACAAGATTGTTGTCTCATGGATTCGACCCTCAATTTTACTACGATAAGACTTCCACATACCTTAGCGTACGTGGGTGGAGATCTTATTCTAGCACATGCAAGGCTAAACTTAGAGACTTACTATCTCTAGGATTTTTAGTGGTGCATGCAACTCCACACAAGTGGAGGCTCCATCAAAAAATTGGTGTTGTTGTCGGGGACAATGGAACGTTTAAATTTAATTTATCAACTTGCTAGTTGATTAGGATTTTACATTTTACCTTGATAACTACTTCATATCTTTTTTGATTCCATCAGCTTTCCATCATCTAAAGTGTGATTTTTCTTCTACTCAGGTAGAAAACATGTATTCAAAAACACGGATTCTCCCTTGAACCAGAGTATGACTCTGAGGTAGAATGAAACTTCTACCGACGCATCAGACTCAACCGCCAACAAGCCAGATAGATGGATGAAGAACAACGCCAAGTCGCCTTGGTACTAGAAAGAGTCAACGTAGTTATAGCAGCTCAGAGAGCACAAATCATCACTGATACACGTGCTCAAGTCCAAGCTGAAGTTCGAGCTGAAGAGCAAGCTCGCATCCAAGCTGAAAATGAGGCTGCCACAACAGTTGCTCATTTATTGATAAGGAACAAGCAGCTTCGAGACTATGTTGTTCCTAAGAACTCCATGGATAATCACCCAGTTCAGCCTCCGCTCATTAATGTTCCTAACTTTGAGATTCGAACACAATGGATCCAAATCATGCAAGGCATCTCGTTCTCAAGAAACACTTGAGATGATTGCATGGACCATCTGAAGCGATTCAAGGCACTTTGCCTATTGGTACCACAAGCCGGAGCTACGCTCGCTACAATCATGCTCTGACTTTTCAATTTCACTCTGGATGGAAAGGCACTAAGATGGTATAACTCTATAGATGGAGAGCCAATCACCACCCGGGCTCCCTTGGAAGAGAAATTTTTGGAGAAGTTCTTTCCTCCCTCGTTGACTTACCAGATTAGGGGACAGATCAACCAATTCCTCCAACTTCCTAGAGAATCACTAGTGGAATCATGGGAAAGATTTAAGGAACTTCTGAGAAAATGCCCACATCACAGAATCTCACAAAACCAGCTCATCGAAACATTCTATAGAGGAGTAAGTGATGAAATAAAGAAGTTTTTGGATTCCTCATCTGGAGGAAATTTCATGAGACAGAATTATGAGGACGCCTGGAAGATTGCTACACTTGGAGCTGAGAACCAATCTAATTGGGTAAGACCATCTACAGGAGGAGTCCTAAAATTCTACAAAGCTAAAGAATCTGTAGAAATGAAAGTCATTGCTGAAGCTCTGAAAAACATAGTTCATAAGCAGCAAGCCCTTGAAACAGCATTTGGAGAATATGACAAGAAGAAGAACTCCCAAGTTCAACAAGTCAAAGCAGCTATTGAGACTTGTGAAGCTTGTCATGCATCAGATCACCCCACATTATCATGTGGCCTTTTATATGATGTGATGATGAATCTGCAGACACCTCAACCACAATATGAGCCAATCATTGAACAACCCGAGGATCAGCTACCAAAGTAGGTTAACTCTATCCACACCATACGGGGTCAAGCATACTATAATCCAGATCAACCAAGAAACCACCCTAGATTTTTGTATGGAAACCCCATGGGAACTACCAATCCGTAGCACCAAACACAAGGTGGGTCTTCTAATAGACCACCACCTGGATTCCCGAGCAATTATAACTAAAACCAAAGAGGTGGGTTTCAAAGATTTGTCTATCCAAGAAATTATTCTTCATACTATCAATACACTCACCCTCTGTTGCACCCACAATTGCACCAACCTCAGTCACAAAAGCCGCAAATTCAGCAACTTCAGTTGATAGCTCCTCAACAACAGCAACCTCAAGGGCAAAAACAAATTACACAGCATCAACGAAAGAATGATCAACCACCATCAACAGATGAATTGTCTCTGATAAGTCAAATGTTGCAATCTCAACAGACCATGCTTGCCAACCAGCAGGCTCAATAGAAAGATGTAGAAACCCAATTGGCACAAATTGCAGCTCAGTTGAAACCTCCGGTGGGTACTTTCACCAGTCAACCAGAAATAAATTCAAGACATGATCAACATAGACCAGAACAATTGAATGCAGTTACCACAGGATCTAGTCATGTTCTTACTGAAGCTAACAAAATCATTCAGGAAGACGAAGATACCGTAAAAATCATTCCAAATATACACATAAATCAAGAAACTGGAAAATCTGTAGAGGCCGAGAAGGAGAAGGACCAAGAACCCATTTTCAAAGAACTAAAAGTCCCACCATACAAGCCCAGGATACCCAATCCAGGAAGATTGAGAGAGACTAAACTAGATACTAGATTCTTAAAATTCAAAGAAACGATGAAGAAGTGATATGTTGATATCCCATTCCTTGATGCTCTCTCTGAAATCCCAGCTTGGACCAAATATCTGAAGACTTTTCTATCAAAAAAAATACATGATCAAAGAACATGAGATCGTCAAATTAGCTCAGACGACTTCTGATATCATTCTCAACAAAATGCTAAAAAAACAAAAGGACCCTGGCTCCTTCGACATCCAATGTTCTATAGGAAACACCTCTTGCAAGAAAGGATTAGCTGATTTGGGGGACAACATATCTATCATGCCCTTTTCTATGAGTAAAAGATTGGTCTTTACTGATTTTCTACCCACAACAATGACAATCCAGTTGGCTGATTCTACCATTACTGCACCTTTGGTAACTATTGAAGGCATCCCAATGAGAGTAGGAAGAGACTCTTATGTCCCTTGTGATTTTGTTGTCATGGACATAAAAGAAGATCTGAGATATCCAATAATATTTGGAAGACCTTTCCTCGTAATAGCTAGAGCACTAATTGATGTCGAAGCTGGAACAATTACCTTAAGGTTGGGGAAAGAAACTATTCAATTCAGAGTCTTTGATAGCCTTAAAAGTCCTAGCATCCACAAAGAAGTCTTTCTTCTTGAGGAAATAGATAAAATGTCCCAGATGAAGCAAGAAACTCCTAAACCATCTGATGCTCTAGAAGACGTCTTAATGAATCCAGAAGCCGAATTTTCAATCGATGAACTAGTTCAACCATGTCTGTAATACCTAGAACAAGCCAAAGAAGTTCCAAAAGCTACTTTTGAGGTGTTGAAATTTGTCACCACTCTGGAGACCACTGAAGTACCCAAGGCACCAGAAATCAAAGTCCTACCAGCTGGACTCAACCATGTCTTTCTAGATGAAGAAAATCTATGTCAGATCATCATATGTTCCACTTTGATGGATGACCAGGAAGAAAGACTACTTGTTGAGTTAAGTAAGCACAAGAAAGCCATTGGATATAAGATGACCAATCTAATTGGGATAAATCCAGCTTTGTGCATGCATAGATTACCTATGGTGGAAGAATTTAAACCATCACAGGAGCACCAGAGGAAGCTAAATCTGAATCTCAAAGAGGTAGTTCACCTTGAGGTTGTAAAACTGCTAAAAGTTGGTATTATCTATCTAAATGGGTAAGTCCAGTTCAAGTGGTCCCTAAAAAGGGGGGAACCACTGTTGTTTTGAATGATAAAAATGAACTGGTACTCACCCGGACTGTTACTAAGTGGAGGATGTGCATCGACTATAGGAAATTGAACAAGGCAACAATGAAAGACCATTTTCCTTTACCTTTTCTTGATGAAGTCCTTGAACATCTAGCTCACCAGAAATTCTTTTTCTATCTTGACGGCTACTCAAGATTTTATCAAATTACGATACACCCTGAAGATCAAGAAAAGACAACTTTTACATGCCCTTTCGGAACTTACACCTTCAGGAGGATGCCCTTTGGGCTATGTAATGCACCCGCAACATTCCAGAGATGTATGTCCACCATATTTGTAGGTTTAACTGAATCTATCATGGAAGCATTCATGGATGACTTCACAGTCTATGGAGATTCCTTCAATAACTATCTGCTTAATCTTAATAAGGTTCTACAAAGATGTGAGGATACAAATTTGATCCTTAATTGGGAAAAATGTCACTTTATGGTGACAGAAGGTGTTGTCCTCGGGCATCGAGTGAGTGAATGAGGGATTGGAGTAGACAAAGCAAAAATAGATGTCATTTCAAAGTTTTCACCCCCAAAAGACATCAGAGGAGTACGAGCCTTCTTGGGCCATGCTAGATTTTACCGAAGATTCATTCAAGATTTTTCAAAAATAGCAAAAACCATGACTCACCTGTTAAATAAAGATGCAAATTTCAATTTTGATCAAGAATGTTTACACAGCTTCACGACTCTAAAGAATGCCTTAGTCTCTGTGCCTATACTAAGAGGTCCTGATTGGTCACAATCCTTTGAAATAATGTGTGACGCCCGTGACTATGCTATAGGAGCAGTATTAGGGCAGAGGATAGATAAGAAGCCCTACGTGATATATTGCGCATCAAAAATGCTTGATGAGGCCCAAAAGAACTATACAACTATAGAAAAAGAATTCTTGGCAGTCAGCTATCATGTTGAGAAATTTTGTTCTTACCTGATCGGATCAAAGGTTACAGTTTACACAGATCATTCAACAATAAAATATATGATTCAGAAACAAGATGCTAAACCTAGACTTATTTGTTGGGTGCTGATGCTTTAAGAGTTTGACCTAGAAATAAAGGATAAAAGTGGGGTGGAAAATGTTTTCGTCGGTTACTTGAGTCGCATTGAATCTCAAGATGAAGATAATATACCTATCTGTGACTCTCTACCGGACGACCAACTCATGAAGGTCACCATTGGATTCCCCTAGTACGCTGACATTGTAAACTATCTAGCTATGGGAATTGTCCATCCTTCTGCTTCCTATCATTATAGGAAGAAATTTTTCCATGATGTCAAATAATACTTTTGGGATGAACCATACCTCTTCCGCTTATGCACAGATGGATTATTCTGTCGTTGCCTTCCTAAAGAAGAAATCACCCCAATCTTGGAACACTGTCATTTTGGTCCCACTGGGGGGCACATTAGTTCAAAGAAGACTGCCCTTAAAGTCTTACAGTATGGTTTCTTATGGTCGACAATAGCAAACGATGCACATGAATTTGTACAATCATGTCGTAAATGTCATCTTTCTGGAGGGATTTCCAAATGGAATGAAATGCCACTAACTCTATGGTAAGAAATTAAACTCTTTGATGTATGGGGAGTGGACTATATGGGTCCATTTCCCTCATCATATGGATTCTCCTATATATTGGTGATTGTGGATTATGTATCCAAATGGGTAGAAGTTATACCTACTGTAACTTGTGACTCTAAGCCAGTTATTAAGTTGTTCAAGGATATTATTTTCCCTAAATTCGGTGTCCTAGAACAGTCATATCCGACGTAGGGTCACATTTCTTGGAACGTAGTTTTGAAGCACTTATGCAAAAATACGGAGTAAAACACAAGGTCGCCACACCTTATCATCCACAAACAAATAGCCAAGTTGAAGTCTCAAATAGACAACTAAAAGCTATTTTAGAGAAGACTGTCAACACGAACCGCACGTATTGGTCCACCAAGCTTTCTGATGCTCTCTGGGCATATTGCACTGCTTACAAGACACCAATAGGAACTATTCCGTTCCGTTTGGTGTATGGAAAGTCATGCCATCTTCCAGTCGAACTAGAACACAAGGCTTGGTGGGCTATTAAACAGTTGAATTTCGATTTCAAAAGTGTTGGCAATAACTGACAGCTTCAATTACAAGAACTTGAAGAACTAAGAATGTCTGCTTACCAGAACACCAGGATTTACAAAGAGCAAACTAATATGTGGCATGATGGCCTCCTTAAAAGAAAAGATATCATTGTTGGAGACAAGGTCCTTCTTTTCAATTCCAGACTCAAAATGTTTCCCGGGAAACTCCGTACAAAGTGGTCCAGACCCTTCACTATCAAACACATCTACCCAACTGGACCTATCATCATCCTTGATGACAATGGAGGAGAAATGATTGTTAATGGCTAAAGATTGACGAGATACTATACTCTAGCCGATAAAACTCCAAGACAAAGCATTGACATTCATGACCCCACTGCATCAACCTGATCAAGCCAGAATCTCGTCGAGCCAGTGATGTAAAACCAAAGCACTACTTGGGAGGCAACCCAAGAACTGAGTATCACCTTTCTTTTTTGTTTCAAAAAACATAAAAATTAATATAACCAACCAAAACAGATATAAAAATATAAAAATCAATAACCTAAATAATTTTACCCAAATGGTCTTGAAACCGTTTGTACCCAAACGGTCTTGAAATAGTTTGGTCCTCTTGGTCTTGAAACTATTTGGTCCTCTCAGTCTTAAAATTGTTTGGACCCAAACGGACTTGAAACGGTTTGGACCCAAAGGGTCTTAAAACCATTTGGTCCTATCGGTCTCAAAACCATTTGGACCCAAACAGTCTCAAAACCATTTTACCTAAAAAAATTACGATCGACACCCCCTATCTATAAATATAACCCTAAACCCTCTCTTTTCACTTCTTTGATTCTCAAAACTCTCTTGCATGACCCTATTCCATTCTTTCTTCTCTCTTCTCCCTCGCATGAGCCCACTCTTAGTTCTTTGCTCTCACATGACCCGAGCTCTGCCACTACCTCCGACAACGCTCCTTCTTCATGTCGCGCATTCACCTTCCCATTTGCGCTCGCGACAGCAACCCCAGTCTTCATCTCTGCCGACTCCGCAACAACCATCACCGCAACCCATACAATTAGGTAGACGATGCTCACAATCATCATCATCATCACCGCTATCACCACCGCTGATGCTTTCATTGTTGTGGCCGCTTTGCCTTCATCGCCATTGATTTATTCATCACCGATGTCGTTTCGCCTTGTTCACAGTTTTGGCACCTACAGGTTCCTAGCGGGTTTGATACCAAGAAGGCCCTCGTAGTTTTGCAAACCGCATGGACCCTCACAGTTTTCATTCTTGCAGTTTCTCTCTTAACGGTTTTCATCCTCGCAGTTTCACTCTTAACAGTTTTCATCCTTGTGGTTTCACCCTCACAGTTTTCATCCTCGCAGTTTCACTCTTAACGATTTTCATCCTTGCGGTTTCATCCTTAACAGTTTTCATCCTCACGGTTTCACCCTCATAGTTTTCATCCTCACAGTTTCACTTTTAATGGTTTTCATCCTCGCGGTTTCATCCTTAATGGTTTTCATCCTCGTGGTTTCACCCTCACGGTTTTCATCTTAGCAATTTCACTCTTAACGGTCTTCATCCCCCCGGTTCCACCCTCGCGGTCTTGAAAACTGCATGGACTCTTGTGGTCTTGAAAACTATTTGACCTCTTCATGGTTTTAAGACCGTGAAGCTTGCACCATCTTACAATCTTTTCAAAATTCATACAATAATTCCATTATCACTAAATTTCAACTTTTTCTAATCATTTCTTATTAAATTTACATAATGGCCTCACCTACAAAAGAAGTTGCTGAAGTCCACCTCTGGACCAGAGAGTAGTAGTTGGAGTGTCAGAATAAGCACCAACGCATCATGGACCTCTACACAAAAATAGGAAAAACTCCAGTTGACTTGCCCAAGGTCATTTATGACCTTGAGCATGTCAACAAATGTCTAGTAGAGGACCCATTCGAGGACATCGAAGATCCCTCCTCCATCGACGAAGGTTTTGACTACACACCAAACTTGAATGAGGAATCTCCAGTCACCAAGTCAAAGGGAAAGCGGAAGGCCCAGGAGGTTATTCAGGAAAGACCTACCAAAAGACGGGAAAGGAAGCAAGTCCAGTCTGCAACCACAAGAGAACAAATCCTAGCAGGACACGCTACTCCTCTTGCTGCCACCACTGCAGCAGCAACACCAGCTAATCTGTATATTCAACACGTGCAGGTTGATGACAAAATTTTGTGACCAACAAAGTATGTATGCTCCAACATACTAAAAAAGATGGGCATCTATGACAGAGTTCTTGCCTTTCTTGATGAGGCGAATCTTTCAAAACTCTTCTTCATCGCTAGAAATTCTTACCTTGAGCCCACACTGGAATTATTTACCTACCTTACCAAAGAACCAGTAGAGGCCAAGGACAAATCAAGAGACGGAGGTGAATGCAAGCTTGTAACCTCACTTTCCAGGAATAAGGTTACACTGACTGAAAACCTGTTGAACAAAATATTCATTGACAACCCAGACTAGTTGAAAAATGCTATGGAAATAGGTCTGGATCACCCACAGTTCAACAAGCACTTTTTCTAGACATCATTGACTGGAATCCTCAATTATGATTCTAAGACCTGCAAAGCCTCTAACATTCATTCCATCCTGGTGCGAACTCTGCATAGAATAATCACAGATGCACTATTCTCTAGAACAGAAAGCGGGAATGTTCTCATTTCGGACCTCTTCATATTATGGTCCATCCTAAAGGGGTAGTCGATTAATATCGGTCGACACTTGATACATAAGCACACATCGTATGCCCCTGGGAAGGAAATATGCATGGGTGATCACGTCACATCAATCCTGAAGTATCTCAAGATGGACAGACCACTTTAAAGATGTACTTTGATAAAGGGTGACAACTTAACAAACAAGCTGATTTCTACAAAACACCTATATCGTAAAGGAGAAGGATGCCAAACTCCACTATGTCTTCTGCCCAACTATCAAAGCATCAAGGATGCTGCTACCACTTCCCAAACTAGCAGATTATGATAAAGACAAATACCTATTCACTGAAGAGGACCTTGCTACCCTGCTAGCCTCTATAAAAGGGAAGGAGAAACATGCACCAGAAGTGTGAACGGAGCACAGTGCTACTGCCCCCACAACTAATGTAAATAAAATATCGGTGGAATGGCCATCCAAACTATGCATACAAAAGCAGCAACAATCAAAGATGCCCACCTCCAAGATCAACCCAGGAGCAGAGCACCCCCACAATGCAGAAACCATCGTGAATCCAACATCAGACCCCTTCATCTTGGATCTGTATGTTGGGATCACCTCTATAATCACTCCCACCACCCTTGGGATAGAAGGGTCGAGACCTCTATCCTCCACCACTCCACCATCTTCCACCCTTCCGGTGTCTACCACTCTTCCACCATTTTCCATAATCATACCCACCACAATTCCTTTCCCCACAACCACAACTTCACCCACATCTTCCACCTCACTCATTTTCTCCATGGGCAAGCCATTTTTTACCACAATGCCCAATGTCACCTTCACCTCCACCACCTTCCACCAAGCATTCTCAATTACACCTATCATATCCGATATGTCACCACCTTTCTCATGTGCCACCACCCCGATACCGATGGTGACTCCCTCTATAGTCACCACGCAATTTGCAGGCCCATCAATTATGTCTCTCTCACAAGGCACCACCACCCTTTCCCCTAGACCCCAGGCATCCCACCCATCCAGTATTAGGGTCCCATTTTCACAAGTTGGAGAGGCATTAGGACGTCAATTTGATGATATTCAAACTCTCCTCTCCGACCCTTCTAACATCTTACAATCTATTTTTTCTTGTGTGCAGCGGCTTTCCATGCAGGTGTTCAACATAGACAAATGGACTCATGCCTTACCGGACCTTCTCACAAGCATTCGACAACAACAAGAAGCAACGGTCTAGCAAGTCAACCGCATTGACGATCGCTTCCAAACCCTGCCGGAATTTATGCTTAGTATGAAAAGCCAGCAAGAAGCGTTGGTCCAGCATGTCGACATGGTCTCCAAGCAAACTCAACCTTTGCCTGAGACCCTCTGAGAGCTTCAGCGGCAACAAGTTGCACTGAGCACGTGCATGGATGGAATTGATAGCAACCTCACACAACTCATCTGCCACCAAGAGGAACATTCAAATGAAGAGCTCAATCATCTACGAGCACAAGTGACTGATCTAACAGCATGACTCCTCTCCGCCAAAGCAAGATACATAGATCTCAAAGAAAGCCACGACACACTGCTCGAAACCCACAAGCATATGCAAGTGGCACTTGAAGAATTACAAGCCATTCATTGGTGGTGCAAGAAAGTAGCAACTAAGAAGACAAAAGACAAGGTGGCGCATGACAATGATGATGACAATGAAGACGATGATGAGGATTCTAACTCCTTGGCTAACTCCAACGCAGACAGCTCCTCCTCAGATGACCAACCAGATGACCCAGGCAATGTTGGGGAGGGCACCAGCCAAGGAGCAGATAACACAAAGAGGGGAGATGGTGGAGACCACAAGGAGGGTGGTAGAAAAGAATCTGAAGACCACCGTGCTCCAGATAATACCGACAATGTAACAATGTCCTATGCAGACCAATTCTTCAATTTTTCTGCCATGGGCTCTCTGGGGGACGCTGCCAAAGATGCGGCTTCTGTTGAATTTCAACAATGCATACTAGAAACCAACACTAGCCCGCTCGCAGCAGCTTTCATGGAGAAAGTTGTAGTCTTTCCCCCAAGATAGGAGGAATCTGACAGAGTGAGTGCGACATCGATGATCAACTCGACTCCGACTCTGAAGAGAATGAAGAAATGCCACTATATTTTGATGACAATGAACAGACTTCACTTCCTCCTCTAGAAAACCGTCCTCTGCCGCCACCCCTACCTCACAAGATGCATGACTTGGATCTGGCGGCCATCTCTATGTTAGATGTTCAGGACATCTTCATCTTAAATACTATCATAGATGATGCCAAGGATGGGGGGACATCCTCTATAATAACACAAAGACAAAGCGCAAGCTGACATGCGAAGATTTATGTGTTCTTCTATGACCTCAGTCGGTGATGAAGATGCCTATCTTCTGTGTACTACTTGCTAACACAATAGAGGAATTTCAGAGCCCAAAGAAAAAGTAGCCAGTTTTCAATGCTTCACCTGCTCTAGCATTATGCCTATTGAATAAGTACTTACAGGCAAAATCCATTGAGCGGCTGCAAACGGGTCTCGTGAGAAAGGCACGCTACATCACAGTGCCTTTCAAAGTTTCTGGTCACTGGCTCCTCATGATAGTTGACACCGAGGCCCGTGATGCCAAGGTGTACAATTTCTACGCTAGTGAGCTCAAGGTGGGAAAAATCAACTTTGTTGGTCCAGAAGCCAGAGAAGCGCGATGCATTCCTTTCTAGCTTCTCAAAGTCATATGGGCCACCTTCCCATCTCTTGCACATGGCTAGAACCAACCTTGGTTCAAAATCATTAACCCAATCATTCAAACGCTAGAAGGTTCAGGGGACTGCGCTCTCAACACAATCAGATTCATTGAAGTGCTCAACAGACATATCCCCTTTATCGAGCTAGCCACAGAAGATATGCATTCCTTACAGGGACATTACGCCTTGGAGCTCATTTGCGATAGATAGTTCTTCAAGGACCCAGAAATGGTGCATCTGACATACCTCATTACTTATTCTCTGCTATCCAACATCCACAAAAGCAACCATTCAGACAAGTTCTAAAGGAGTTGGAACAACAACAACAACAAACCGACAAGGTCCCAGAAAAAATGACAATGGGACCCCTACACTTTTGATTTGACGGAAGATAAGGGGGACACCGATCTGTTAATAGGACCTACCATTAATAGATCATCCAAAGAAATGGTGCCTCTATCTGATATACAACCAACATTCCCAAAATTTGACCTTGTTGCATGCAAGAGTCTTTCAGATAATGAACTCAGACTCATCATGTCTCAGCTATATGCAGAGACCGATGAGCTTGTTTTCCTTGAAGAAAATATTCTTGTTATGGCAGATGCACTCCATGAAACCATACAAGTAAAAGGTTCACTATCTGTCAGCGTCATGGTTTCCTACCAATTGCTTCTAGCACGGGACTTGCCTATGGTTTACATGGCGTCAGCATACCTGAAGGATGATTTACTCGGCTCAAAGAACTTCAGAACCACTGAAGCCCTTATTTCATATCTTTAGCATACGACTCCAAAGTTCATTCTACTTCCATTCCTTCACTCTGAGAATTGGATGTTTCTGGAAACAAACTTACATAACGGAACTACAAATATCTACAATAGTTCTGATAGCCAGTTCAATCTCAACCAGAGGGAGTATGATGTTATAGCAAAGACGCCCTCGGAAGAAGTGGCAAAGAATTGTGTCGAACGACTACATGATCTTCTTAGCAAACACACAAAGGCGTACAACAAAGATCATTTCAAGCACCCAACCTTCTTCCACAGATGTCCCCAACAAATCAGATAATCAAACGACTATGGATTTCACATCCTTTACTGGGTGTATACCCTCACCATTCTTGGGAAATGTGTGAAGGACATGAAGGATGTGGATTATCACACTTTATGGGGAAAGTTTACAGAAAATCTTCTCCACTCTTATCGAGCCAACAAGGGTTTAATAGAACCTTGACACCCTTGCCCATGTACTTCTCAACCTATCACCTTGACACTCTAAGGACAGAGCGAGTGATAAGTTAGGGGGGAGTACACTGGGCAAGGGAAGAGGTATTATATTAAAAAAAAAATCCTCTTCTACCCTTTCATTTACCTTCATTCTTTCGCACAAATCTTTCTTCTTGACATTTAGATTTTATGATAATTTCTTTATCAGAGTAACTTTTGTACATATGACAACCTTCACTTTGGTAAGGGGACACCCCTAGCTAAGTTAGAGACAAACTAGTCCTCAGAAGCACTTACATAGTAGCATATGGGCACGTAATGGCAAGTTAATAAATCACCTCCACAACTAGATAAACATGCTTTTGCTTCAATTCTACATCAAACTCTCCACAGGTCAAAACCATGGCCAAAACAAGCCACACACTCTCAAGGACGGGAGGGAACCAGGTGAAATCCAAATCAAGGAACCTCGTAAGTGGACTGCCGAGTACGAAACAAGAACAAGTGCATGTCTGGAAACTCTAGGGAATAGTTTTCTTCTTTTCAAAAAGAGGCTTGGTAACCCAAATAAAATCCCTAAAATACCCAATTCCTTAGCCAATGATCATATGAATAAAAGCGTGAGTGTTGAATAAAAACATGAGAGTTGTGCCATGTATAAGGACCTATATGAAGAGCCAATAAAGGTCTTGCCTGGCCGATACATTCAGCTACCCTCACAAAGGTAGATGTATCATGCCCGGTAGTGAGATCCTAAGGTCTCCAAATATATGAAAAAGATGACAATGGTCTCGCTCGGCCGGTACATTCAGCTGCCCTCACAAAGGCAGATGTGTCGTGTCCAGTAGTGAGACCATAAAAGTCTAGATAAACCCTCCCCCTTCAAAGGGGAGTTACACATTAGCCTTCAGCCAACCCTCGTACCTATTTTAGCTTTCGGTAGGAGTTTCAAAGAAGTATAAAACTGGTTAGAGTCGAAGACATGCATAGAATACGATCAAGGAAAGGGTGGTCCCAATGCGAGTTATGAGATACGGAAGAAACCTGAGGTCCATGCAACTCCCGATACCTGAAGGAGTCCGTGCAAGCAGAAGTCCCGATAAGATTATGGGAGATCTCTGGTATAGAGATGAAGCAAGAATATGGAAATCCTCACTTAATAAAATCACCTTGCCACTACGTGCCTTAGCTCTATCGAGCTTGAGGACAAGCTAGACTCTAAGTTAGGGGGCTGATAACCTCCCATTTTGTGATGTTATCTTACTAGTTTTCATAGTTTTCCATACTCTTTCTTAGATAATTTAGATAGAATACTTAACTTTCTACTTTATTGTGAATATAACAATAGACTGATATTTTCCCTTTTCTTCTTACAGAAAACCCAAAAAATTGCAAAAGTTCCAAGACTGTGAAGGCCCTAGCGGTCCCAAGACTTTAAAGATGCTAGCGGTCCCAAGACCGCGTGAAGGCCCTTGCGGTCCTAAGACCGAGCAAAACCCTAGCGGTCCCAAGACTGTGAAGATCTGAGCGGTCCCAAGACCGCATGAAGGCCCTTACGGTCCCCAGACTGAGAAAAACTCTAGCGGTCCCAAGACCGCGAGGACTCTAATGGTCCCAAGACCGAGTGACGATTTATTGATCCCAAGAACACAGAAAAGCTACCTGTTATGACCCACTCTGTGATTAACTAGTAAGCACATTGATTAGTACATCATTATGGAGATTTAAGTTTAAGTTAAATGCCAAGATACAATTAGTGCATAATTAAGAAGGCTTAATTTAAGTTAAGTGATCGTAAATGCAGTTAGATCTTGATCCAGTAAAATGGTCTAATTAGAATGATTATTTGCTTTAAGATTGTAGTGGATTCCGTGCTTGGCACGTTGCAAGAAGAATCGCTCCATTTGGACATTCGAGGCAAGAGTTATGATGTTTTTTAGATATATGGGTTGAAGATGCAATTTGGCCATTTAATTGATAATTATTCTGTTTATATGGGTCGGCTACCCTCTTCTCCTTTATCTCTTCCCGATAGAACAGGGAAAGCGGCGCCCAGCGCCTGGTTATTAGCGGATGGGGGGGATCGAATGGGCGAATTGAGCACCCATGGCTCTGATTCACAAGCGACGTCTTCTTCTCCTTCCTCTACCCTTCTCCCTCCTCTCTACCATGCCCTAGCGGCGCTCCCAACTACCTGCGGTCCTAGCAACCTGGGCGGCCGGTGGCCAGTTGTTGCAGCTGCAGCAAGGCACCAACCAAGATCCCATTTGGGCGCAGCTAGCACTCAAAACGGCGTCAAAAGTTTCGTGCTTGAGATCCTAGCAAGCTTCCGCAGCTTTTAGCTGCGTTTTGGCATCCAATCATGGCGCCCAAGCAAGAGGGGTGGCGCCCTAGTTGCAGCAGCAAGAAGCTGCGGCACCAGCAGCCAGGAGCTCGATTAGGCAAGCAAGCAACATGGATTCACCACCCTGACTTCATCCTTGAGGTCCAGATCATGAATATGCAACTATACAGCTCTGATTCAGCACCTAGTTCAGTCCTTCTTCAACCTGTCCTAGGCGTGCGTTCACTGTGAGAAATAGAGCTGTGAACAGTACAAATCAAAGGAAGAAGAGGAACCAAATTTTGCCCGGAAACAGGCCCTGGACAAATCTGAACAGACCAAATCGCTGTGAGTAGGAGTTCATTTAGTTATCATCATTTCACTCCTTAGTTGGAATTTTTCAGTAAACTGTGCATTGTTCGCTGATACTTGGCTTTTGGACAGTATTTGGCATTACTCAAATTTTATTTCATAAACTGCTTCCTTATGCCGTTATATGATTTAGTTTAGCATCTGATCAGTGTGGATTGAATTAATGAATTTATACGGTTCATTGGAACTTGAAATACGTAATATGATTGATGAAAATGATAGAATTTCCTGTATTACAACTGCAATGTATACGTTGAGCATAAAATGGATGTTTAACATCGAAACTGGATAAGTTGATACTGAGTCATGTTTATAGATGACAAATGATATATATATGTGTTTTCAAGTGATGTTCAGAATGTGAAATAAGTGAATAGTTGTTGCACTATATATTGAAATGTTATGAAAGTTGAATTTCTAGTTTCAGCTAGTAAATTGCAGAATTACAGTATATTCCAGTAGTCGAATATGTGAGAGAGAGACACAATGTTATAAGAGTTTTCTTGTTATGATAAAATGTGTTAGACTTAGATGCCCTGACACCGTAGAACCCCTTTGAGAGGACTGTGCCTTAGGGGTGAAACGACCTACCTAGCGTGTGTCTAGATGGTCGGTGGCTCGTGTTCAACAATAATCCATGCGTGTGTCACGGTGGCACGAGGACAGAGAGGCAGTGTTCAACAATAATCCGTGCGTGTGTCACGGTGGCAATGGAGTAAATAGGGGTTATTCTACAATAATCTGTGTGTGTGTCACAGTGGTAACCCAGACTCTCCGCCTGTGTGCTCCGGTTAGAGGAGGAGTCTAGAGTACACTCTTTGAGAGTGCAGTGAGGCCGTGTGAGCCTGAGAGTCCTGACGCAGACCAGGACGGCAGTCAGACTTAGCATTTCTCGGGTGTGTCGCTAAGTCTTGTACGGTGGGTTCGTAGTTCGCTACGAGACTTTATATGCAGAGTACACTTCATATGATCAGGGCATAAGTTAAAAGATGATTACTTAGAATTAAGGTAGATTAATATGAAACTTGTGTATGTTCAGATTTAGAATTTATAATACTTGTTCTTTAAATGTTCAGTATACTTTTCTGCGATAATTGCAATGTTTAATTTGAACTACTCAGTTTGTTATTTTATCCACATATTCCTGTTAAATGTAAAATTATGGAGTTATCCTATGATGGCTAAGTGAAATATTATTCACTGAGCGAGTAGGCTCATTCCTCTACTCAAACATTTTCAGGTCAGCGACAATTCCAGGAATCCGAAGGATCTTTTCATCCTAACGCTTAATCTGTAGAAGGTATATGTAGTTAGTTTAGTTAGATAGTGGTCTCTTAGTCCTTTCCCCTCGGTCCTTGGGACATGGTGTGGGTGAGAGAGAGTGTGTATGTGGAATGTGTATAAAGATGTGAATTAACTGTTATGTTTACTTTCTGTTAAACAATGTTATATGTTGTAAACTCTGTTTACTTACTCTAGCCAGTTTAATTGAAATGCTTCCGCAATAGTTTATTATGTTTTAGTTTACAACAATAATCCGGATATCATTACGAGGTTTTAAAAAAAAAGTTCTCAGTGATTTGTTTATGTGATAATCCCTCCGTCGCGCCCTAATCTCGTGATTAGTGGTTAGTGTGAGATCGGGGTGTGACATCTTGGTATCAGAGCATAGGTTGAGTATATGAATACTCTAAGTCAAGGTCAAGGGACGATAAGAGACCAATAGGATTAGGACTTAAGTGTCTCCCTTCTAACTGCAATTTTCTAACAGGAAGTGTTCTGTTATACTATTGCAGATGGCAGGAAGAGGATGTGGTCACGAGAACCAAGTAAAGAGTTTATGTTGAATCGTCAGGGATCATTAGGGTCGAAAGATAGAGTTATAAGTGAGAAAAATAAGAAGTGATATGTCTTTAGCTCTTGGAGGTTTGAGTGTTTAGATAACCTGGCCAGGTGTCTGAATACTTAGATTGACCAGTATCAAGCTACTCTGTCTATTCTTCTCTGGATGCCCTGGCCAGGTATGCAGAGGAAGGATAGGCTAGAGAGAAACCCTAGAAATCTTAGGGTTAAGAAACTGGAAATTAATACAGGAGTAAGAGATTAAACATAGGATGTGATGCAACTCTTGCTTTATATTGCTTATTTGATTGGAAATCATTAGAAATGCTCTTATATGTATGGATTTAGATTTTCAATTTATAGAATAAATATGATTCTTTTATATTGTTGTGTATCATGAAGTGATTTAATTATTGTTTATATTCTTTGTATTAAGTATACCAGAAGTTATGTTTAAATGAGTTTGCCCTAAGTGGATATTCTTTCCACATGTTTGAGATTAATAGGAGTTGGTTAATCCTGAGTAGCTCTTGGCTTCAGGACTACAGGTTCGGCCTGGTCCGACTGGCAGGATGCGTTACTGAGATCTAATGACTCCTATTAATAATATAATAAAAGTAGATCCTGGATAATTTAGACCCGAATCATGGTGAAAAATGTATATACACTAAGATGTTGAGATATAAGGGAAAGATTAGAACAACTAAGAATTAGTTGGAACTGACATCGGAGACCCAACATTGGGACCTCATATGAGCAATCCTTAATTAGAAATAAAGGAACACAATAAGGGTCAGGTTAAATTTAATGATTAGGTGAGAAATACCCTTAATGGTACTAATCAATAATGCATAACCAATGCATGGATCCAATACATGATTAGTAAACCCTAGTGGAGGGTGTATCATTGTGAAACACTAGCTGAGGGTGTATCATTGCGATTATTTATAGGCAACTTTATAAGTTATGCTTTAAACTAAGATAAGTCCATATCATGTGAGATAGCTGGACAATTCTAATGTGTGGCCTATGCATTATATGCTAAAGGTGAGTATTCTGTGATGGAATGCATTAAGAGGGGAGATACCTTAATATAAGATAAAGTTGGTTAACTCAAGAGGGTCTGAATTAATGAGAAATGGGGAACCCTAACCCTAATTTGGGGAAAAAGGGAATGATAAGCCATGTTTGATAGTGAACCCTAATTCCTGGTCAAGGAATGATGGTATTACTATTGTATCACATGATGTGATGAATATCTTGTATGACTGTTATCATGCCTAATAACCATGCAGGTATGATGAGATGATGAATATAGCCAAGTTTGGGCTGTGACATTTATATAATAAATGATTGATTGGCTATTTGTGTGTTGATGTTGTTGTTGCTTAATAAAAGTAATAATGTGTATAGATTTTATGAGCCATGTGAATAAGTTGTTGCCTAGTGAGAGGTGACAATATGTGAATGGCCTTGTGAGCCTTGTGAATAAGTTGTTGCCTGGTGAGAGGTGACAAGATATGAATGGCCCTATGAGCCATGTGTGATGCTTGGGTAACAAGTATCATGTTTATTTGTAGCATTTGGGTTAATAAGTTATGCTAGATAACTTGGATGATGTTACATTTCAGTTATATATCTATAGTTCATTAATGATTATTCATATTTGTTGTATTCATTACAAGTAGATGGATGAACTTATGAGATCTAAAGTTTGATTTCAAACTAAGGGGGTAAAATTACATCATAATAATGTCGTGTTACTGATAAGGACAAACCCTAGAATGCTTAGAGTGGTAGTGGTTCAAGGAATATCATTAGTGATTTGACCTTGAGTACTAGCATCTCTATAAAATAAGATCATGAGATTTGTACTATGAAAAGTAAACTGGCATTGATAGTGATCCATGGTTTAAAGTTAGCTAATCTGGAAGATAGATACACAATATGAAAATGACTCGGAGAAAAGAGTAAGATATAATTTTGAAATAAATTCTTACAGTAGTAATAAGAAGTTAGTACCATAGAATGAGGAGTATTACTCGTCACATGATCTGGAATTAGTTGTTGTAGTTCATGCTCATAAGACATGACGTTACTGTCTTTATGGTGAGGTGTGCCAGGTGTTTATAGATCATAAGAGCTTGATATATATCTTTACCTAGAAGGATCTGAATCTTAGACAGCGGAGATGATTAGAATTGATTAAGGATTATGATATAATGATAGATTATCACCCTGGAAATACAAATGTGGTAGCAGATGCTTTGAGCATAGTGTTAAGTTCAACAGTTGATGCATTCTCTATGGCATGTTTCAAGAAAGACATGCTAGTAGAAATGCGGAAGTTGAACTTAGACTTAGGGGTGACAGCATAGAGTGGTTTGATTGCGCAGATGCAAGTCAAACCGACTTTTATGATCAGATCAAGGAACTACAGTAGGGTGACAGTGGGTTGCAGCAGATCGTACATGACATGACAGGGGGAAAAGACCAAAGTTTAGGTTTTCAGATGATGGTGTGTTGTATTAGCATGATATGTTGTGTACATTGAGACAGTGATTTGAAAGAAAAGATTCTTGAGGATGCACATGCATCGATGTACGCTATGCATCCATGTAACACTAAGGTGTACATGAATCTCAAGGAGTTGTATTGGTCGTCAGGTATGAAAAAGGATGTAGCTGAGTACGTGGCTAGATGTAGTGTGTGCCAGTAGGTTAAGGTTGAGCATCAGAAACCTGTAGGTACCTTGCAATCTCTTCCTATACCAAAGTGGAAGTGGGAACATACCACAATGGATTTTGTGCTAGGGTTGTCCAGGACACCTAAAGATCGTGACTCGATATGGGTGATTGTGGATAGATTGACTAAGTCTGCTCACTTTCTTCCTGTTAAGTCAACCTTTGATGTCCCAAAGTTGGATAAGATATATGTGGATGAGATAGATAGGTTACATGGTATCCTGGTTTCAATTATATCAGATAAGGATTCTAAGTTCACATCCAGGTTTTTGAATCAGTTGCATCGAGCTTTGGGCACAAAGTTGAGGTTCAGTACAACTTTTCACCCACAGACGGATGGTCAGTCAGAGAGGACCATTCAGACTCTTGAGGACATGCTGAGAGCAGTTGATAGTTGTTCAGGATAGGCATAAGAGTTATGCTGAGAAGAGGCGTTAACCTCTTAGAGTTTGACGTTGGTGATGAAGTGTACCTGAAGGTTTCACCGTGGAAAGGAATGTTGAGGTTTGCTAAGAGAGGCAAACTGACTCCTAGGTGTATGGGCCCATATCCTGTCATTGAGAGGATTGAACTTATAACCTATAAGTTGGATTTTCCATCTGAGTTGGCTAATTTACATGACATGTTTCATGTATCGATGTAGAAGAAATCTTACCCTGGTACAGAGAAGATAATGGACCCAAAACCTATCCAGCTCAGATCGGATATGTCCTATGTTGAGGGACCGGTACAGATAGTGGATCGGAGGGTCAAGAAACTCAAAAATCGCGAGATACAGTTAGTAAAAGTTTTGTGGAGGAATCATAACCTAGAAGAAACCACGTGGGAGTTTGAGTCAGTGATGTGTGATAAGTTTCCTTTTCTCTTTTAGGAATTTCGGGACGAAATTCTTATAAGGGAGGGAGATTGTTATGACCCACTCTATGATTAACTAGTAAGCACATTGATTAGTACATCATTATGGAGATTTAAGTTTAAGTTAAATGCCAAGATACAATTAGTGCATAATTAAGAAGGCTTAATTTAAGTTAAGTGATCGTAAATGCAGTTAGAGCTTGATCCAGTAAAATGGTCTAATTAGCATGATTATTCGCTTTAAGATTGTAGTGGATTTCGTGCTTGGCACGTTGCAAGAAGAATCGCTCCATTTGGACATTCGAGGCAAGAGTTATGATGTTTTTCAGATATATGGGTTGAAGATGCAATTTGGCCATTTAATTGATAATTATTCTATTTATATGGGTCGGCTACCCTCTTCTCCTTTATCTCTTCCCGATAGAACAGGGAAAGCGGCGCCCAGCGCCTGGTTATCAGCGGATGGGGGGGATCGAATGGGAGAATTGAGCACCCATGGCTCTAATTCGCAAGCGTCGTCTTCTTCTCCTTCCTCTACCCTTCTCCCTCCTCTCTACCATGCCCTAGCGGCGCTCCCAGCCACCTGCGGTCCTAGCAACCTGGGCTGCCGGTGGCCAGTTGCTGCAGCTGCAGCAAGGCGCCAACCAAGATCCCATTTGGGCGCAGCTAGCACTCAAAACGGCGTCAAAAGTTTCGTGCTTGAGATCCTAGCAAGCTTCCGCAGCATTCAGCTGCGTTTTGGCATCCAATCATGGCGCCCAAGCAAGAGGGGTGGCGCCCTAGTTGCAGCAGCAAGCAGCTGCGGCAGCAGCAGCCAGGAGCTCGATTAGGCGAGCAAGCAGTGTGGATTCGCCACCCTGACTTCATCCTTGAGGTCCAGATCACGAATATGCAACTATCCAGCTCTGATTCAGCACCTAGTTCAGTCCTTCTTCAACCTGTCCTAGGCGTGCGTTCACTGTGAGAAATAGAGCAGTGAACAGTACAAATCAAAGGAAGAAGAGGAACCAAATTCTGCCCGGAAAAAGGCCCTGGACAAATCTAAACAGACCAAATCGTTGTGAGTAGGAGTTCATTTAGTTATCATCATTTAACTCCTTAGTTGGAATTTTTCAGTAAACTGTGCATTGTTCGCTGATACTTGGCTTTTGGACAGTATTTGGCATTACTCGAATTTTATTTCATAAACTGCTTCCTTATGCCGTTATATGATTTAGTTTAGCATCTGATCAGTGTGGATTGAATTAATGAATTTATACTGTTCATTGGAACTTGAAATACGTAATATGATTGATGAAAATGATAGAATTTCCTGTATTACAACTGCAATGTATACGTTGAGCATAAAATGGATGTTTAGCATCGAAACTGGATAAGTTGATATTGAGTCATGTTTATAGATGACAAATGATATATATATGTGTTTTCAAGTGATGTTCAGAATGTGAAATAAGTGAATAGTTGTTGCACTATATATAGAAATGTTATGAAAGTTGAATTTCTAGTTTCAGCTAGTAAATTGCAGAATTACAGTATATTCCAGTAGTCGAATATGTGAGAGAGAGACACAATGTTATAAGAGTTTTCTTGTTATGATAAAATGTGTTAGACTTAGATGCCCTGACACCGTAGAACCCCTTTGAGAGGTCTGTGCCTTAGGGGTGAAACGACCTACCTAGCGTGTGTCTAGATGGTCGGTGGCTCGTGTTCAACAATAATCTGTGCATGTGTCACAGTGGCTCGAGGAAAGAGAGGCAGTGTTCAACAATAATCCGTGCGTGTGTCACAGTGGCACTGGAGTAAATAGGGGTTATTCAACAATAATTTGTGCGTGTGTCACAGTGGTAACCCAGACTCTCCGCCTGTGTGCTCAGGTTAGAGGAGGAGTCTAGAGTACACTCTTTGAGAGTGCAGTGAGGCCGTGTGAGCCTGAGAGTCCTGACGCAGACCAGGACGGCAGTCAGACTTAGCATTTCCCGGGTGTGTCGCTAAGTCTTGTACGGTGGGTTCGTAGTTCTCTACGAGACTTTATATGCAGAGTACACTGCATATGATCAGGGCATAAGTTAAAAGATGATTACTTAGAATTAAGGTAGATTAATATGAAACTTGTGTATGTTCAGATTTAGAATTTATAATACTTGTTCTTTAAATGTTCAGTATACTTTTCTGCGATAATTGCACTATTTAATTTGAACTACTCAGTTTGTTATTTTATCCACATATTCCTGTTAAATGTAAAATTATGGAGTTATCCGATGATGGCTAAGTGAAATATTATTCACTGAGCGAGTAGGCTCATTCCTCTACTCAAACATTTTCAGGTCAGTGACAATTCCAGGAATCAGAAGGATCTTTTCATCCTAACGCTTAATCTGTAGAAGGTATATGTAGTTAGTTTAGTTAGATAGTGGTCTCTTAGTCCTTTCCCCTCAGTCCTTGGGACATGGTGTGGGTGAGAGAGAGTGTGTATGTGGAATGTGTATAAAGATGTAAATTAACTGTTATGTTTACTTTCTGTTAAACAATGTTACATGTTGTAAACTTTGTTTACTTACTCTAGCCAGTTTAATTGAAATGCTTCCGCAATAGTTTATTATGTTTAGTTTACAACAATAATCTGGATATCATTACGAGGTTTTAAAAAAAAGTTCTCAGTGATTTGTTTATGTGATAATCCCTCCGTCGCGCCCTAATCTCATGATTAGTGGTTAGTGTGAGATCGGGGTGTGACACTACCGGTCTTATGACCGTGAGGATCCAAACGGTCTCCAGACTGTGAGTATCCAAATGGTCTCCAAACCGTGAAGATCCAAATAACTTCAAATTTTTTAAGACCCCCTTGGAACCTATAAATAGGACCCAAGGGGTCCTCATTAAGAAAAGAGAATTTGGAGACGCCCAAAGGCTGCCTCATTTGTTCCAGAGCTATTTCATCCTTCATCCTTCACCCCAAGGCTACCAGTCTAAGATCCACACTCCATCCATAAGCCTACTTCCTCTCTCATCGACATAGAAGGTGGGGACTGAAGGATTCATCACACAAAGCAACCACATAGTGTGTAGATAGTTGTTCTCTACTCCAAGTGGTCAACCATCCTCCCTCCTATGTGGAGATGATGTTTTCCTTCTCTTCTCCTATCTCCTTCTTTGTTCTTTCCATGAGCGAGTAGTTCCATACACTAGGGTGCGGGGAGTAGCCCCGCTACCCATGTTTTCATTTCATGCATTGTAATTCATGAGTTTGCAATAGAGAAATACTATTTTTTCAGTTCAACATCAATCATTTAATGAATGCTAGTTTCTTGATCACCAACTTGCATTACCTATTATCTACTAGTGTGAATTGTCTACATTTGTGCTTTTAGATTTGATTATCAATTGTATGTTGGTTCTTGATGTATGTAGTGACCATATATCTATTTCAGTATCTAGGAACACTTTTCAAGGAGTGGAGTAAACTCACCTCCATTGTTGTACTTTCATACTATGAAATGGAATCAGTTGACGTATGGAAGTACAACTTTGATAGGTCAAGGAACACACTTTGTGAAGGGAGTGATGCAAAGTAAGTGACCATTCGTTCGGGGATGGTTGGCATTGCAATACTTCCACATTTCTCATAGTTGGCTATTAAAAAGAAAGCTATGTCTACAAAGATACTAACTGATTAGACCCTTTTTCCAAGCCATGTTATTATGATGTATGTTATGATCCATGTGTAGTGGTGGTGAAACTCGATCACATCCTAGTGGTTTCCAAATATTGTTTACAACCTTAACTTTACTTTCCTGCCATGTAATTTACATTAGCATTCTAGTTTAATCATCAACCCAACTCTTCGATCTAAATATCAAATCTTAAGTAGATAAATAGAATTATAATGTTTTCCATCTTGTTAAATCCTTAACAAGACTGTTGTCTTGTGGATTTGACCCTCAATTGTACTATGATAAGACTTCCACATACCTTAGCATACGTGGGTGGAGATCTTATTCTAGAACATGCAAGGCTAAACTTATAGACTAACTATCTCTAGGATTTTTAGTGGTGCACGCAACTCCACACAAGTGGAGGCTCCATCACCCTTGGATCTGTTTGAGACAAGTCAACTAATGGACAGATAATAAGAACTTCATTTCTCAACTACACGCATCTGGCAGTCCCAAATCAGCCCTTACAACCCATTGAACAAATAACTACTATTGAGTGAAAAAAAAATGTTCATTAAAGATGTATGTCCCTCGATTAGTGAAACACTATCAATAGCGAAGTTAATATCATAGTCAATAGGGCATTCACTTGGTACATCATGTGATTCCTTATCTACATTTCTCTTATCGACCTACCAAACTAATTGGAAGTAGTTCTTCTTATAAGAATGAATGAGGGGATCATAATATTTGTATCCTACTATAAAGAGCAATGGATGGAATGAAGTAGGTGTCTTATGAAGAATGACAAGTAACATGTGAATCATTTATGTAAGAATAAAACATGATGAATCTATAATATGAAGGAAGTGAGAACTGAATGGATCTCATGCCTGTTATTTTTGGTGGAGTGATGCATGCACTAAAAATCTCATCTAACTCATGGTAATGGAGTAAAGAATAAATCATGTATCTATTTTCATCTCTTCTTATAGAAAAAATTAGAATTGAGTTCAAGGCATCCTTTTCTCCCTCTTTATTTAACATGTTTTTCTCTCTCTTTTTTCTCTGTCTTTATTTCTTTTTTTTCTTTTTTTCCCTATTATTTTAGCTAGTTAAAGAGTATGCTCGGGCTTGTCAACATAACTCATTGAACCAAAAAAAATCATTTAGAGGGGTATGGATGTGTATCCTTCCACTTTATTTTTAGAGAAAAGCATCATAAATACATGATAAAAAATATGATGGTGCATCGAAAATGCAATCTACATGAGTTTTGTTATGCAACTAATTGATTGCATATTTTTTATTGTATAACTATTGTAATAGAAAAAAACTAGCTATCGTATCACCTATTATGCTATGCAATGCAACAAGATGCAGCAGTTCAAGTTACTTGATCATCTTAAGGTGGTGAATGAAATGTATGAAAAGCGGTGGAATCACAAGATTAAGAGACAATGCATTTCTTAAGATATGATATGTCCTTCTCCCATCAACCTATTTATAAGGTGATCATTAGAGTTTATTTCTAAAAATTCCATTTAATATCTCATTACTTATTTGGTTGGTTGGGGCTCAAACCACATCATCATCCTCAATTCATGGATAATTTAAGATTTCTCATTCATACTGAATGTCCTCAAGCTGACTAACCCATGCACTTCATGTAGGTGATGTTGTCTTTAGAATTTGCAACTAAGATCTCAAAGATATGACAAGTTTATACTATTTCAAAAATTTTACATTTCAATGCAAAAGCACATTCTCTGATGATGGCAGAAAACATGATAATTAAACTCCATGATTACACTAGATAGTTGTGGATCCTACAAATTTAGAACGATAAAAGCTAATGCTAATTTAAAATAATTAAAGAAAAACATAAAGATAGAGTTGTTCCAAAAACACCAAGCTTGAACTTGACTATGTCCTCATAGTCAAAATTCAATCAAAGAGGTGGAATAGTGGTATCAAATCAAAATGGTGGTGGCTTCATGTTTGGATCGGGTGGGTAGAATGTGCCCATGAAATTGGGTGGCTGAGTGTGCATCTCTGGCGATCGTGGGTAGTTGACAAACTACCCCTGGCTCCAATAATGATCATAGAGTGGTTGATAATAATGCTCAATCCGCTACAGGCGAGTGTACATATTCTCCTGGTTGTTGTCCAGTAGAAGATGCTCATTATCATAAATAGCATGTTCTTGCTGAAGAAGCTTCCCTTGAACATCATGGATCTCTATCAAGGTGGTTTATTATTGTCGTTGCCCTAGTTGAATTGATTTCAGCATCCCATACATACCTATGAAGAAGAAGAAATTGTCTTGTTGAGTAGGTGGTGGAGCGGCAAAGCATGACACTCCATATCTTTGTAAAGACCATTAGATAACTCGCCACTAAGTAAATGGAATGGTTTCCTCATCGTCATTGGCTTCTCCAAACCATTGTGGCTCGGGGTCATCCTGCTCCTATGTCACCACTTTTGCATCATCCATAGTCCACCTCAAGAAGTGCACCCCTTGTAGACGAAAGATGGGGTCAGGGAGAGCCCTTTCCTCAATTGATCATCCACTTTGCAATAGACAAATACCTTGCCATCATGCTTACTGACCAGATGAGCCCTCTTGAAGTGGTTGAAATCCAGCTTGGAGGAGGTCCTCAGAGCATTGGAGGTGGAGAGCTCGAAGTTGAGGTGTGTCATCCATGGTGTAATGAGCCCACCAAAATGAATTGGAGGCTTCATCTACACCTGACAATTTACTACCAGTATATGTTGCAAGAGCAAGGAGTCGAGGTCTACCTTCTCTTGTCCTCGGGACAAAAGTGGCCAAAGTACAAAGAGATATGCTTGTTGCAGCCTCCATTGGCCTTGTGTAGACCTGGGAAAGATGGTGTTGGTAAGATATCAATGCAAAATCTGGGCTAACGGATGCTCAATATCCATGATGGACGACTGATGCTAGTTGATAGTGAATCCTTGCGGCAAGTCTGTCATAAGCCACCATGCAAAGTGATGTTAAAGTCTCTAGGTGTGAAGCACACGTTCCCTATTAGCCACTCATAGATTGCATTGAACTCCGCCAGTGTGAAGTGGTAGATGGTGTTGTAGATGTGGAAGCACACCCATCCTTCCCCATACTTGGGGATGCAGCACACCTCCAAGGACGCTAGGAACTTGCATACGACCACCTGGTAGGTAGGCCAATCACCAAAGAATGGGTGATTTCCCACCATGCCTTGGGCAGCACAAACTTGATGAAGACTCTTAGTGAAGCCTACATTGTCATGGAAGGCTAGGTCACCATACCATGTGGGTGTGATTTATCTCTTCATCAAGTTGGACAACAGCTTCTTTTGATCATTGTTGACATAAACCATGTGTGCCGGCTTGGTCACAATCTGGTTGGATCCCCCCCCACGAATTTGACCTCTTAGTAGTCATTGATCCAAGAGAGAAAGGAGATTAAGAAGTGAGCATGGGGAAGACTTTGACAGTTGTGAAGGTTTGTTCTTTTGAATGTGCAAAGAAGATAATGTGGGTGACTTTGAATAACACCCCCACACCTCTCCTTTTGTAACCTACGAGTTGGCCTGACGCGTCTTGTCCGTATCGCCGATAGAGGTTTCGGTGGCATTGACTCATCCATTGATCTGAGTGTGTCAATGTCAGTCATTGGTACCAAAGGCTCATAGTCATCGATGTATCGATGCATGAATAGCTCTGCATCAGTAGTACTAACATCTGGTATGAGTCATTGGATCGGTATGACTAACCGTTAGATAGAATTAACCTAGATCGTTGATCTTAGTATCCACTGAATCGATATTTCTTGTGTCAGTATCATTGATAGTTGTATCGGTGATACCAAGATGTATCTCGGTCGCTATTGTGAAAAGAGTCAGTACCACTAACTTTTTGAGTTATTGTTACCAAGTCATTCAATTTCTCAGTGCTCTCATGTGGCCCCTTTCGTGTCTCAAGCCTGAAGCTTCTTTAGGTGTTGGTAATATAGATCATGCATAGTGATTCTAGCTTTTGGCTCTACAAGGAATTAGTTCCACCGAGTGGGTTATCGGTGGCACTAAGCAATTGGCTGTCATCTCTATCAGTTTTGGTGCAAACTTGGTTCCACTAACTAGGGTGTGGGCGGTATCCATATGTTCACGAATTTTATAGTTGAATTGCACATCACCCTTGGTGCCACTGACTGGTGTGTCAATGATACCAACTTTTCCACTTCCTATACACCAAACATAAATGATCACGATACGTTTTCTATAACCAAAAACTTCTACTAAATTGAATGGAAACTTTAAACAATGAAAACTCCTAAAAATAATATAATAGACAAGAACAAAAAATAAAATAAAGTTGGGTTGCTTCCCAATAGGTTCCCTTATTTTATGCCCTAGGCTCAACGATCAAATCGTGTAGAAATTCAATGAAGCTCAAAGAGATTCAACTCCTCTTCCTCATGGATTATCTCTCCCCCATATTAATGTTTCAAAGGATGCCCTTTATGAGAAATGACTAAGCCCCATCATTATTCTTTACTGCTCTGTGAGGGAAAGCCTTAACCACCACATATGAACCACTCCATCAAAATGTTAAATTTTGAGGATGCAGTTTCATCTAGAATTGAACCAAAGGACCCTCTGTCCTAGAGTAAACACTCTATGAAGTATGTGACGTCCATGGAATTTCTTAGTCATGTCCTTATATATCCTAGATATTTCATAGGCCTCTATCTTGAGCTCATCCAATTCATTTGATTCCAACATGCACTTCTTCCCTGCCATATTAAGATTATAACTTAGATTTCTCAAAGCCCACTTGGATTTGTGTTCCAACTCTATAGGTAAAATGACAATCTCTCCCATAAACTAATCTAAATGGGGTTGTTCCAATAGGTGTCTTATAGGTTGTCATGTATTCCCAGAGAGCATCATTTGGTTGCATTCTTTAATTGCTCCAATTTTTTGAGACTTACTTCTCTAAAATCTTCTTGATCTCTCTATTAGACACCTCAACTTGACCTTTAGTTAGTGGATGGTATGGGGTTCCTACCATATGCCTCACACCATACTCGACAAATCTCCAAACTTCCTATTTGAGAAGTGAGATCCCCCATCACTTATCATCACTCTCAGCACCCCAAACCAACAGAAAATGTGGTCTTTTACAAATTTGCAAACCACCTATGTGTCATTGGTGTAGGTTGGAATTGCTTCCACCTAGTTAACACATAGACCACTACAAGAAGAATATATAGGTTAGAATTATATGACACAAAGGGTGCCATAAAATCAATCCCCATAAGTGAAAAATAGCTACTTCATGAGAAATGTTCAAGGGTGTTCTGTGCCTCCTAGATATATTCCCTGCCCGCTGACATGCATCACAATTTCACACAAAATTATAAGCATCTTTCAATAGAAATGGCCAATAAAACCACTTTCTAAAACCTTAGATAATGTTTTTGAGATAGCATGGTGTCATCCAGTAGGTAGGGAGTGGCAATGTGTTGATATGCTTTCAAACTCACATTCAAGAACACACTTCCTCATAATGTTGTCCCTACATTGTTTGAGTAAAATTGGGTCATCCCACACATAAAATCTCAAAGAGTAGAAAAATATATTCTTATCCTTATACCCCCAATCTTCTGTTAACTCCTCGGATGTCAAATAGTTTACAATGTGCCATGGGTTTTTATTTTGCAAAACAAAAAATTGTTCATCAGGAAATTCCTCAATAAAGGGTATTGCAAAATCTATCTCATCCACTCTCTCCATCCTATTCAAATGATCGACTACCAAATTTTTTGTCTCATCCATATCCTTGATTTCTATATCAAATTCCTAAAGCAACAAAATCCACCTTATCAATCTAGGTTTGGCATCTTTCATTTGCAAAAGATATTTTATGACTACTTTGTTAGTCCAAACTATCACCTTGGCCCCAATCAAATATTGACCAAATTTTTTAAAACCAAAGACCACAACCATAAGATCTTTTTTAGTTATAATATAACTAATTTGGGCATCATTAAGGGTTTTCGATGCATAATAAATAGCAATAGGGGTTTTATCTTTGTGTTTTTCTAAAACAGCCGCTAATGCATAGTCTGATGTGTCATACATTAGATCAAATGATTGGCTCCAATCTGGAGCCTCTACCATAGGTGCAAAAAACAATTTCTCCTTCAATAATTCAAAATCTTTTAAACACCACTCATCAGAATTAAACTCAGCATCCTTCTCTAACAACTCAGAAAGAAATTTGGCAATTTTTGAAAATCCTTTATAAATTGTCAATAAAAGTCAGTGTATCCTAGGAAGATCCTAACCCCCTTCACCAATGATGGTGGAGGAAGCTTAGACATCACTTCAATCTTTACTGGATCGACTTCCATTCCTCTATTGGACACATCTTCTCACTCACCATCATGTGGCATTTTTTCCAATTCAAAATGAGGTGAGTGTCCTCACACCTTTCTAAAACCTTATCTAGGTTGTCAAAGAAATCGTCAAAATATTCTCCACACACCAAAAAATCATCGATAAATACCTCGATACAATGCTCTACCATATCTGAAAAAATAGTGAGCATACACCTCTAAAACATAGCCGGAGCATTATAAAGGCTAAAAGGCATCTGACGGTATGCAAACATGCCATAGGAGCAAGTGAAGGTGGAATTATACTAATCATGTGGTTCAATAGAAATTTGATTGTACCCATAATACCCATCTAAAAAACAAAAATGAGAGTGTTCGGAGAGCCTCTCAAGGATTTGGTCAATAAAAGGAAGTGGAAAATGATATTTTAGTGTGGCGGCACTCGATCAGCGATAATCAATATACACACGCCAACCATTCACTAGCCTAGTCAAAATCAACTCACTTGTTGAACTTGTTGTGACTATTATCCCAACTTTCATAGGAACAACTTGGATTGAGCTAACTAATTAAAATCAGTTTTAGCTTAAATTATACCTATCGATAGAATCTTCACTACCCCATTCTTTACTACTTCATTCATGATGGGGTTGAGGCACTATTCAGGTTTTAGTAATGTCTTAGCTCCCTCATCAATTATGATTTTGTGTTGGAAAAAGATAGGAGATATTCCCTTGAAGTCTGGAACAGACCACCCTAATGCTCCCAATGGTTCTTTAGCACAACAAGCAATTTCTCCTCCTCATTAAGCTGAATGATGATGAAATGATGAAGGGAAGCTTCTTGTCTATTTCCAAGGTTATACTTTAGATGTGGCGGGAGCGGCTTCAGCTCAAGCTTAGGGTGGGTGCAATGATGGGATCAATGGAGGTGGAGGAGGTCCCAAATCTTCATAGTTCCTAGTGTACAAGCATGCAATGCTCTCAGAATAAGGACACACTCCTCAAGAAAATGACAACAAGTGTAATCATCCACCAAGTTCATGATGCACACATATAATAGTAGTTATGGGTATGCTTGTGTGAGAGTATAAGATGTTGCCTCTTAAATTGTCATAGGGCATGCTTCCTTCTATAAATAATCAAGATAGTTTACTACATTTATCAAAGAAACCTACTTAGTATTCTCCATGATATCCACTGCCAAAGTGCTTTTTTCCACCTTTGTCATGATGTGAGCCATATCCAGGAATGGCTTCCCCAGAAATAAGGGTGCCTCGATATTCAATTGTTGCAACATGTGACACTATTCCTTCTCACCATCCTTTGGTTGATAGTATGACATCTTTATTTCAAAGTGGTCATCTAGAATGCCTAATGTTAGTCTTCCTCTGTCCATTTCCAGGATCATATGTGTTGTATCTTGAAATGGCCTTCCTAAGAGTAGCTCATTACCATGTTCATGCTACATTTTCAACTACAAAATCTGTTGGGAAAATGAATTTGTCAATTTTGACAAACACATCCTCATAGATACTAATTGATCTCACTTGTGAATTGTCAGTCAATTGTATGGTCATGTTTCTCTTCATGGTTTCCTTTGGCCCCAATTTCTTGAATGTTGTCAAGGGCATGAGATTTATGCTTCCCTAGAGTTGCACAGAGCTTCACCAAACTTAACCTCTTTGATGTAACATGGTATATTAAAGCATCCCGGATCTTGCGTCTTCTATGGTAGTCTCTTCAATATAAGTGCACTAACTTCCTCCTTCAATACCACTACATCTGAATCATCTATCCTCCTTTTCTTATTAATTATTTCCTTCAAAAAAAATCCATATGATGGAATTTGTTCTATTGCATCCACTAGAAATATGTTGACATAAAGTTTCCTAAAAGTGTCTACAAACTTCCTAAAATGTTGGTCAACCTTCTTTGCCTTCAAGTTGTTGGGTAATGGTATTGGATTCACTATATTCCTCCAGTGAGATGAAACATATGACTCCTTCCTAGATTCCTTTGACTCTTCTTCTTCCTAGGTTGGTTCCTTTTCCTATGGTTTTAGTAGTACCTTGCCACTACAGATTAATACCGCATTGACATGTTGGTTGGTAGATAGAATGTCAAAATTTGTTGGGAACCCCTGATGTCTTGTCTTCTTCAAAGATGCTACTTTTGCTGCTGTTTGAAAATTTTGGTTTTCTATACTACAGATTTGTGCCTCTTTATTTTGTGGGTCTCTTTGTGTTTAGCCTATGATTGTCTCATTATGACTAACTAGTTTGCCTAGCATGTCCTTTATGTGGTATTTTTTGTTGGGGCCCCTGTCATGCTAATATTGTTATTGTGCACTACCTTATTGTATCTTGGCATGTTGTGCTTGAGGTGAGTCTTTCTGAAAATTGTTGGGATCCTTCTAGAGAATTTAGCATCCTTCCTCCATGCATACTCAATTTGGCCCCTATAGTTTCATTGTTGCATATACATGCATTCCTATTCCTTAGCTCTAGATGAGCTTCCTAGTTTTTATCTAATTTCCTATCAAGGTTGTCCATCTTTTTTTTAGCAATGTGATCTCTCTGGATTCTTTGGTACTTGTAACGGTTGCTAGAGTTTCTCTTTCTTCTCCCCGTGATTGATTTTTAGCAATGTTCTTTAGGATTTCATGACACATGAACGCCATATCATTTAGGAAAAATCATGGTCATGCACTATCAAGTGTGGTTCTTTCCCCTTTATGTAGCCGATAGTAGAATGTCTTTACTTTCCTGTAAGGATCAATCCCATGATGAGGGACCTCTCTCAGCATATTTTGGAAGCTCTCCCATGCCTCTGAATAGGACTCCTCTGCATGTTGCTGAAAGTTATAGTTCTTCCCAACTAGGTCATGTGTCTTCAGTGGAGGGAAATATCTTTCAAAGAAGGCATCTATCATTCCCTCCCATGAAGATATGGATTTTGAGGGAAGGCTTAAGAACCATACCTTTGCCTTATCTACTAGTGAGTATGAAAATAACTTTAGATAAATTACTTTCATAGGTACCTTGTCAATCTTCAGCATGTCCTAATTCTCCACAAAATTATTGATGTGAGACATGTGATCCTCCATACTGTGTCCATGAAACTCCTATGATTTTATAAGTGCCACCAGCCCTGGATCAGTTTTATAGCTGCCCACATTTACTGCTTGCTTAACAATTAGCCCCAACTGTGCTATAGCCGATGAAGCCTTGATCTTTTCCCAGACAGTTTGCTCCTCATCTTCCACATTGCCATCTCCCATGTCTACATGTTCTAGTTGTGTTGCCTGTGGTGGTGGAATTCAAAGAAGTTCTTCCACATAACAACCATACTCCCTTGTTCTACGATGGAGTTCCTCTTGGCCTATACTCTACAAAGTTGACTCTCTATAATCGGTGGTCCTGGTTTGAACCATGCACTAGTAACTACAAATAATAGGAAGATGTGAGAATTGGATACTAGTGATTCAATGGAAATTTCAATTTTCAAATTAATAATGATGAAAAGAAAAATAGAAGTGTGGCCTAGAGTGGACAGTCACAGTTTTCATAGTGCTAGATTGTCATTTCCCTATAAACAGTGCCAAAGCCTTGATGTGTGTAAACTACATGTACAACTGATAGGAGATTATTGGCATTGAGTCCTCTTTTGGGTTTGTGACTCTATGTAAGTTTCAGTCTTACTGACAAAGGTAAAGGTAGCACGAAGTTGCTTTTTGTCTTTGTTGACAATTTCACCATGTAATAGTTAGTACAACTGATAACAAATCGGTGGCATAGAGATGATTTGAGTGTGCCTTTGTCTTGAAAGTTAGTAGTACTGACCATGTGGTCAGTAGCAGCTAAAGTCTTCGATTCATGCCTTTTCTCTTCTCTTCCAATGTCAGTATGACTAACAAATCTACCAGTAGCACCGAGCGTACTCTGGACTTCTCAAATTCCATGAAATTCAGAATACAAATCATAAGTCCAAATAAATATAAAATAGTAAAAGTAGGTAATATTTGATGCAATACTATGTCACAGGATAATGGTGATAAACAATGCACCAGTAGTATCAAAAGGAGAAAATATGCATGAAATACATAATAAAGTAGCCTATGAAAAGCAGATAATATTTTGTGCATCAACCACCTTAGTGCCACCTCCTAATACCTTGATAACCCTCACTTTCATGGTTGTTGGGACCCAAATCACAATCATTGATGATTCTATTTATACCTATTTAATTTGATCCTTTTCCACAATTCTTGGAAGATTACCTATCCAAATCATCTTGACCTGCTATACACTGAGGGATCATACAAGAACTTTGATCATGAATTATCTCTTTCAGATGTTCACAATATTTTGAAGAATCTTGAGCTACCCTTTATGAAGAAGTCTATCCTTCCTTCCTCTGCCTTTGATATCAATACATGCATCATTCTTGTAACAACACCTTCCCCCTGCTATCCCCTATTCAGGTGGACCGAGAGGGAAAGGTCCATTACCTTCATTACAGGATTGAAGGTTTAGCAACTAAATAGAAATAACTAATAAATTTCACTAATCAAAAAGGAGTTTGGTATACGACTCATACAACATATTCCACTAAGGAATTATATGATCTGGATATCTAAAGTTGCAACATGAAAATGAAAGCTATCTAACTATAACTTCCATGATTACATTAATGTCTCTTCATTTTGTGCCTTTGTTTTCTGGATATTTGGTTTCATCATACTTGCATAATAGCAAATAATCCTAAAACATCGACAAACAAAATAGTTGGTTGATATAATAAGTTATAGTGGTGTTGTGGGAAACCAAAAGATTGCATCTAAGTGTAACAACATAATCACAATAATCATGGTTACATAATTAAATTTACCATTTTCTTCATAACTTCTAAACTCGTTCTACTCAACCATTGGGATACCCTGACTTAGGGTTTTTGTCCCTACAATAGACTGTAGGCCAACTCGCAATCTGGAGCTAGGTGCCTATGTTAACCATCTCGTAATATGGAGTTCGGTTCCATGTTCGTCTTCCCAATCTGGGGCCTGACCTCATATGACCTTCCCAATCTAGGCCCTGGTATGACCTCATGTGACCTTTCCAATCTAGGGCCTATTCTAACCTTCCCAATCTGGGGCCTAGTCTTTCATCATTACCATGAATTTTCATTTCCTTCCATTCAAACCTCCAGAGTTGGTATGTGGGGTTTGAGCAAGTTATAAGCATAATTTTTGATAGCCATAGTGACTTTATAAATTGCAGGAAATAAACATCATCCAAGCATTTAATTTCAAGCAATACGATAAAACCTCAGAAAATGTCAGGAAACTAAAGTGGTTAGTCATAAGTGTAACCACATACTTATTTCAATAGTAACTTGAAGTCAAAGAAAACTCAATCAGGAAGAGCCAAACAAGAAACCAAGCAATTTATCTTGAAAGTTAAAGTAATACACCCATATATTATTATTTTACCCAAATCTTCATCAAGACTGACTTGGATCTCAAGTTAGGGTTTCTAGGTCAACTTTACAATTTTAGTAGGGTTTTGGATTTCCAAACCCTAATTACCACTTTTCATGTCCTTTGGGTTGAGAATCCCCAGTCTTATCATTATTTGCACTTTTCATCTCAGGGAAACCCTAATTCTTCAAATAATGGGTTGTTAAGATCACATAAGTTCCAAATTTCTCTTTTATCCATAAAAGATCATTTTTTTATCAATATCAACTGAACATGTTAGGATCATCAAAACATAGAAATTAGGGTTGCAATGCATTAACCACACTAAAGATAGTAACTTTGGTTACTTTTTAAACTATAGACTGAATCAAGTTTTGATTATATTTTTATTGCATTCCTCGTATTCTCCTGATCAATTTTCATATATAACTTATTGCAATCCAAGTTACCAATAATTAACTAGAAACATTGCAAGATTTTGATAATCTGACCAATCATGAGAGGCCACCTCAGCTGCCATCTCGCCATCCAAGTTGGTCGCGGATTTGAGTCGAGCCAATAGGCTCAAGACAACAGGGAAAGCATTGCCTACGTGTCTTGCACAAAGAAAAGAAGCAAAGTATTGTTATGTCCTTACCTGCTAGTGTTTCATGAGAAGGCATAAAGGTAATATCATCCATCCCAATCTTCTACCTCTACTCCTTCTTTGTTCTCGGTGCAATGCCATGGGTTGGTCAACTGATGTGTTGACTTCCTCGTGCAGGCCTCCAAATCTTTAGGTGATGGCTTCATTGGCTTTGCCCGAGCTGTATGAGCATGTATAGCCTCTCGACATGACTCGCAATGGCCCGAGCCATCCTATTGCTGTGGAGATTCTCTCCTATGCAGTAGGGGGTTGTGCATGGGTTCCCATGCTTCGTCATGCCCCTTGGAAGGTGGAAACAGTTTGGCGACCCTCTGTTGCACCATATACTCAACAAATTGACTAGGGTCAACTCCAGTTAATCCTAAGACCAATGGTTTGTAGTGGATAAAGACAAAGGCAGGTGGATGGATATGAGGGCTTTGATCTACAATTGAGAGTGTTGGAGGGTCGTAGTGATCAAGGGTGATCTTTCCTTTGCCTTTTATAGGCATGAGTGCTAGTGTAGAGGGATGCCCTGCTAGACCCTAATTTTCTAACTAGAGAGAGGATTGGGTATTTTCCATATATCACATGTTAGTTTCCGCTTTAAGGATTGTTAGATTCCTCTCACCCTCCTGAAACCAAAGAGAAAGAAATCATGAGAAAATGTCAAAAGGGGAGCGAGAGCAGTGTGAGAGAATATTGGGGCTCATGTTGTGACTTTTCTTGTTCATCACCAAGCTAGAAGATGATTTCCCCCACTACTGATTTCTAATTAGACAAATGTAAGTCTGTGTGGCATTCGTATGGGTTGGGCCCCAGATTTCCAAAATAGATAGGAATAGTTGCATTTAATTTCATTTCCCTTTTAAAAATCAACACTTTAGGGAAATTAGTAAATTTAATATCTCTCTCTTTGTTTATCCTTTTTCTCTCAAATTTTAAGGGAACGTTTATAATGACTTTATCCAACTATGTCTAAAGTTTGATACCAAAACATGATAAGAAAGATGTTTTCTCTTAACATCCAAGTATCCTCCTTATAAGGCACAATTTAGGCATTAATACACATCCTTTTCTCTTTCTTTCTTTTCTATTTTCTTCACTTGATTACTTTTCTAATTAGAAATCATATCGAAAACTGAAATCTGATTACTATTGTACATCCATACCACTTTCTAGAGAATTCCACACAATTCTCACAAATACAACATTAGTAACCCATTATATTTTGCCTTTTTATTATTATTGGGTTTTCTCCTCACCCTTTTTCCTTTATCCATTATTGGTTTAACAAAAGCAGTAGAAACCATGAAACTCACATCAAAGGGAAATTTTGCAAAAGAAATCATACTTTTAAAACAAGGCATAATATATTTCCAATATGTCCTTTCTATTGAAATAATTGCATTTGAATTATGTGAAAAACAAGTTATTACATCATTCCCCTCATATAGGAATTTTGTCCTCAAAATTTGACTAATCATACAAATAATTCAGTATGGGAGTTTTCCATGTCCATCTTTAGATCCCATGTGGCTTCATCCTCTTCATGATGCCTCCAAAGAACCTTTGTCATCTCTTTTTTTCTGAGCTCTTTATCACCTTGGTATCCAATACCCTCACAGGTGACTCAGGGGATTCCAACCTCCCTTTGAGTTTAATAGGCTCAATGCTCAGCACACAGATAAGATCCTTCACATGACGCTTCATATCAAACACATGGAACTCATCATGCAACATACCATATTGTCGGGGTAAGGCCATCCATTCTAAAAAATCAAATGGACCTACGTATCGGGGACTCAACTTTCCTATGTTCTTAGCTATAGCTCAGAGGGGTCAGATTTTTAGAAACATGTGCTCACCCACAGTGAAGTGCAAGTTAGTATACTTTGCATCAGCATACGACTTCTGTCAATCTTGGGTTCTCTTCATCCTTTGCTTGATCAAAGTGACTTTGTCAACATAAAACTATATTTCTTCTAACCTCAGCAAGGTCCTCTTACTGACATCATCCCAGTGAAGAAGTGACTAACACAACCTCCCATAAAGCAATTCGTATGGAAGCATCTTGATACTTGGCTTGGTAATAAATATTATTAGCAAGCTCATCTAAGGGCAAGTACTGTTGTAAGCAGTGGGACCCTAAAGAGGATCCACTCCCTACTTAATTTTTAGAATAAACTCATCTATCCAAACATTACTTTCAAGCATGTTCGAATAAACATAACATTTTTCTCAAATAATGATATACAAAAAGAGACCAGAGAACAGCAGTGGAATAAAAATATGTAACTATATTCAATTTTATAGAAGTACATCATTATCTCCCATATAGGGTTTACATGAAAATTACAACATGAGGATTTAAGTAGAGCGATATCTAACTATGTCAACTCTATCTTCCTAAAAGCTTCACTAAGTCCAGACTGCCAAGTCCTACACCTAAGGTTCAGCCACCTCTGGGCAGATTGAAAAACAACACCTAGGAGGAGGAAAAACAAAAGGAAGGGACATCAGAAAAACTGAGTATGTGCAATAAATAACAAATAGGAATTACTTTAGAAAGTTCAAAATAAGATTATAAAAATAAGGGATGATAATGAAATATAAGTGCCAAGAGAATTATATCAGGCCAAGAGATGAGGCATGTGTAACTAAAGATTGACAACTAGGGAATCTAGCCTTTAAAATTTTCCATCAAAATAACAACAATGAATTTGTTCATGTAATAAACAAAGACTAAAATTATTTCAAGTAGGGTTGAGACACATGGGATCTCAACCTAAAAAAATATGGATGGAAAAGCACACCCTAGGAGGAAAAGCATGCCTCTATAAATAATGGGTGGAAAAGCACACCCTGGGCATAAAAGCACGCCCCTGTAAATATGGTTGTACAAATGTACCACTACAAGCAATAAATATATTTTAAGCATGCACATAAATAGGCAAAGGAAAGTATAAGTTTAGACCATGTGAAATAATAGGATGAGAGCATTCAAAAATAACGCATGTGGAGTCAGAGGACCCATATGTATTGTCCAAAAAATAAGAATTTCAAAATGATGAAAAAAGATAATACATATTCATGCCTCATATGGGAAAGAATGTTTGGTCATAATAACAGTGTCCAGATTGTAGAAAAGATGCACATACCTTAGTTTAAAATTTAAATATCCAATACACCACAAGATCATGGTAAGGGTCACACCAACCTATATTTATTATATACTATTTGAATTAGGATCTCAATATTTCATTCTTCTTTTTATTTATCTACTTAACGAAACTCTTAGTGAACTAAAACTATGGCAAAGGAACATTGACCTACTTCCTCAGAGACGAAGGCATATGATCTTTAACAAGTTGGGTTGAAACTAGCCTTAGCCATAAAAATCATGATATTCTACATTCACAAATAAATTTAACCATTGACTAGTCTCATGGAGTAAGATCTATGTACTCTTGAACGTTGTTGATGATGCTCCATGCTTCTTTGGGAAAGAGGGCATCGTGGTGGTAGGATTTTTTGCTTCATGGTCATGGTTGAGGGGAAGAATAGGGAAGGGAGAATAGAAGAGGCCATCTTGTTGCAACAGCCTATTGCCACCATGATCTTGGGACAAAATCATAAGAGAGAGGTCGAGGAAGCAATCCAAGTTGTTTGTTGTGTGCATGGACATATTCAATAGGGTGTGTTTATATAAGTAGAGGAGAAAAGTTGTGGTCCAACTTTCTTTATAATTTAATGTCACATTGTGTTAAAAGAAACTCATATTTACATGGTTTGACCATTCAAACAACTTTTTGGTCAAGGCATATGTTCCACAATGTAATTAATTCTTTACATTAAAATATATTTTTTAAAAACAAGAAGTCTTATATATCCTTACATAATTCCTTGGTGTAATTTATATATTAATATTCCATACCATCTTTGTACATTATGCCTGTCACCAACCTACTACTAAATTAAATTTACGCCTTTAAAACAACATTATACACCTCAATACTTTCTTTTTCAAAATATTGTAACCTTGAAATCTCATAACTCCTGATGTTATGAAATGTTAACTAGATATTCTTTATTATGTAATTTCTATGTCTCTGTCTCTATTTAATAAAGAGAGAAAATGGAAATATTTGGAGGATACATAATTTTCCTAACAAAATATATGTAAAAAGTCACAATAGTCATTCAGATTCACCAAACCATCAAAACATATTTCCAAAATAAATTCTTGTCTACCAAATTCACCCTTATCCTTAAATAAAATAACACAATGCTTTCCCAAGACTTTCATTTCTTGTGAACACATTAAAACATATTTCAAATAACATCATCCATTAATCTTGATTTCAAACACTATTTATAAACTATATCTCAAAAATCTTGAATCCATAATTTCTCTAATATTTATCAAAAATCAAAATTGTAATCGAAAGTCTCTGTTTAAAATTTTACCTTATTAGGACAAAGGAATCTCATGATATGTACGATTTCACCAAACTATTAGAAATGATTTGAACCATTAAATGTAACTAGACTATAGTTCTTGTACAATTTTTTGCAACCATTAAGCAAGCTTTGATTGGTCTAAATTTTTATATCATTACTCAATACCAATGTAGCAACTCTTCCAATAATTTTCATCGAACAACAAATTCATTTAGACATATAAATAAAATATCTCCTAAAACTATTATTTTTGGCATGTGAATTTTAAAAATTATTCAAACAAGCTCCAAAAATTCTAAAATCTTAACCGTGGTCTAATAAATGATTATAAGATTCATGGAAAAATTTAGGATCATTTGGATACACCAAAATCTCAAAGTCACATGTATGAAATTATAAAACATTGAAAATCGAGTTTGTCACACCTAAACATGAGGAACATGATTCTATAATTAATTTTCACTTTTAGAGTTATTTAAGATTAATATTTTGGCTTAAAAGTATGTTCTATCTCCAAAATTACACTAGAGTATGTAAGATTCTCCAAATTAGATGAAAATTTACAGATAGGCTAAACTTGGTATGTGGATTTCAAGTTTTATATTTATTTTATCTTTTTGAGACTTTTATTCATTTATTTAATACTTTTGGCTCTTATCCTATTTCCTTTTCATATATAATTAAGATGGTTATTTTATGCAAATAATGTGAAAACTTGGAAACCAAGCTAATTGACACCCAAGAAATATGTTTTTATCATTATATTTTACTTTTGAGATTTCCTTTTATGAGTTATGGCATCATTATGAATTTTGACACATTGTCCCTGTATTTATCAAAAATATATTTAGTCCTATTTATGTCACCTTGTTACAAGATGAGTTATACATATTTATTATGAACAAAAAATCACCTTTTACACGGTTAACATCTTTAGTTTATTTATTCCACTTTAATTAAATTATATGACAATATTGATATGAAATTACCAGTTGCTACTTCACAGCAAATTATTCTTTTTTTTACTTGTCATGTTAGTAAAGAAATTATATGTAATAGATTTCATGATTTTATTTATATGTTTTCACATAATTAATTTATTATATAAATATGTTCTAAGTTTTAATCCTTGTTTGGTTACATCCAAAGAACAAACCTAACTAGCTTCCTAATTATGGAACAGGGTAAGATTCTAAATTATGGTTCATTACAACACTATGCCCCTTTAAATGATTTCATCATCGAAATCTAATCATCCCAACATAAAAAATCACCTATACTCCACCCCTTTAAAAGGTTTTACCTTATAAGTCAAACAATACTATAGGTTCAAAGAATAGTCTTTCCAAAACTCATAGATTTCATCACTTTAATCTTCAAGGTACTATGCAAAATAGAAAGCATATCTTTAAAGTCTAACAAAGAGATTATGAGTTACTTATGCATCTTTTAGTTGTAAACGTTTAGGGGTTTATGTCATTCATAAAACATGTATACAACTAATAGGTCATAACAAACTAGGGTTGAGCTTTAGGGCTTTGTGTTTATAACCTAACAATCCTAAGATTCATGACAGCAACCCAAAGGTCATTATAAAGAAGGGTAGGTCGACTAAACCTTTGTATTATATCACATAACCCCAATCACCACTTTATAGTAAAAACTAGGGTTGAGAATTCTATTCTAATTAATTTTAAGGTTTCTCTTCCCAGACTTCATGTAAACTTTTATTGTGACTTAGTTCAATAAAGCATTGATAAAATCAGAGAAATATTTTGTACATATAGTAGTATAATGGAAAATAAGTTTTTCTTTGAGAAGTCAGGATACATAAAACAAAATGAGTTCAAAATCAATGCGAGAAATCAAGTCACAATTTAATCCATAGTTGATCTCCATACTAAATATTTCTTCATTCTCATAACATATCACCATCAAAAGTTAGATCTTAACATTCAAAGGGATATATCACCACCAACCTACATTAAAAGATAAGAGCACCTAAATCATTAACACAATAAGGTTTACTAACCATGATTTTTATGTGTACCTCATATATTCTAAATCAGTTCTTTCATCATCTCCTAAATATCATAAGCCAATTCTAGGATTAACATCTCACTTCGAGGGTAATATGTAGTAGGAAAAGGATTCTAATTTGGGAGACAAAATTGAAATAGTCAAAAATCTGACCACTATGGCTCTGATATCATCTTGTAAGGAGTGGGACCCGAAAAGGGATCCACTCCCTACTTAATTTTGAGAATAAACTCATCTATCCAAACATACTTTCAAGCACGCTCGAAGAAACCGAAATGTTTTTCCTCAAATGATGATATACAAAAAGAGACTAGAGTATAGAAGTGGAATTGAAATTTGTGACTATATTCAATTTTATAGAAGCACATCATTATCTCCCATATAGGATTCACATGAAAGTGACAACATAAGGATCTAAGTAGAGGTATATCCAACTATGTTAACTCTATCTCCCCAAAAGTTTCACCTAGCATGTCCATGTCACCAAGTCTAGTCTTCCAAGTCCTGCACTTGAGGTTGATCCACCTCTAGGTGGACTGAAAGACAACACTCGGGAGGAGAAAAATCAAAAGAAAGGGACATTAGAAAATCTGAGTATGTGCAGTAAATAACAACTAGGAATTACTTTAGAAAGTTCAAAAGAAGAGTATCAAAATAAGGGATGATCAAGAAAAAAAAGTGATAAGAGAAATATATCAGGCCAAGAGATGAGGCATGTATAACTAAAATTTTTCAAGTAGGCAATCCTTCCTTTAAAAAATTTCATTAAAAATAACACAATAAATTTGTGCATGTAATAAACAAAGACTAAAATTATTCCAAGAATGGTTGAGACACCATTGGATCTCAACCTAAAAAAATGTGGTTGGAAAAATGCACCCTAGGTAGAAAAGCATGCCTATGTAAACAATGGGTGGAAAAGAACACCCTGGGTGGAAAAGCATGCCCCTATAAATATGGTTGTACATATGTACCACTACAAGAAATAAGGATAGTCTAAGCATGCATATAAATAGGTAAAGGCAAGTATAAGTTTAGTCCATGCAAAATAATAGGATGAGAGCATACAAAAATAAAGCATGTGGAGTCAGAGGACCCATAAGTATTGTCCCAAAAAAATAAGAATTTCAAAGTGATGAAAAAGATAATACATATTCATGCCTCATATGGGAACGAATGTTTGGTCATAATAGCAGTGACTAGATAATAGAAAATATGCACATACCTTAGTTGAAAGTCTAAATATCCAATACACCACAAGATCATGGTAAGGGTCACACCAACCTATATTCATTATATATTATTTGAATTAGGATCTCAATATTTCATTATTATTTTTATTTATCTACTTAATAAAACTCTTGGTGAACTAAAACTATGGCAGGGGAACATTGACCTACTGCCTTGGAGATGAGGGCATATGATCTTTAACAAGTTCAGTTGAAACTAGCTTTAGCCATAAAACTCATGATATTCTCCATCTTCAAACAAAGTTAACCATTGACTAGTCTCATGGAGTAAGATCTATGTACTCTTGGTCATTGTTGATGATGTTCCATGCTTCTTTGGGATAGAGGACATTGTGGTGGTAGGATTTTGCTTCATGGTCATGGTTGAGGGGAAGAATATGGAAGGGAGAATAGAAGTGGTCATCTTGTTGCAACATCTTATTATCGTCACGATCTTGGGACAAAATCATAAGAGAGAGGTCGAGGAAGCAATCGAAGTTGTTCATTGTGTGCAAGGACATAGTCAATAGGGTGTGTTTATATAAGTAGAGGAGAAAAATTTTGGTCCAACTTTCTTTATAATTTAATGTTACATTATGTTAAAAGAAACTCATATTTATTTGGTTTGACCATTCGAACAACTTTTTTGTCAAGGCATATGTTCCACAATGTAATTAATTATTTACATTAAAATGTATTTTTTTAAACAAAACTTCCCAACGCAATAGAAGTCTTATATCTCCTTACATAATTCCTTGGTGTAATTGATATATCAATATTCTATAACATCTTTGTACATTATAACTATTGCCAACCTACTGCTAAATTAAATTGATGCTTTTAAAACAACATTATACACCTCAATACTTTCTTTTTCAAAATATTGTAACCTTGAAAACTCATAACTTCCAACATTATGAAATATTAACGAGATATTCTTTATTATGTAAAACTTCTATGTCTCTATCTCTATTTAATAAAGAGAGAAACTAGAAAGATTTGGAGGTCTACATAATTATCCTAACAAAATATATGTAAAAAGTCATAATTGTCACTAAATTTCAGCAAACCATCAAAACATATTTCCAAAATAAATTATTGTCTACCAAATTCACACTTATCCTTAACGAAAATAACGCAATTCTTTGCTAAGACTTTATTTTCTCGTGAACACATTAAAACGTATTTCAAATCACGTCATCCATTATTCATGATTTCAAACACTATTTATAAACCATATCTCCAAAATAGTGAATCCATAATTTCTCCAACATTTATCAAAAATCACAATTGTAATTAAAAGTTTTTGCTTCAAATTTTACCTTATGTGGACAAAGGGATCTCATGATATGGATATTTTACTATTTCACCAAAATAATGTAAATGATTTGAACCATTAAATTTAGTTAGACTATAGTTCTTGTATAATTTTTTAGAATCATCAAGCAAGCTCTAATTGGTCTAAATTTGTATATAACACTTCAATACCAATGTATCAACTCTTCCAATAATTTTCACCGAACCATAAATTTGTTTAGTTATTAAATAAAATATCTTCAAAAACTATTATTTTTGGCACATATGAATTTATAATTATTCAAAAATCTCCAAAAATTCTAAAATCTTAACCATAGATCTAATAAATGATTATAAGCTTCATGGCAAATTTCATCATTTGGATAATACCAAAATCTCAAAGTCATATATATGAAATTATTAAACATTGAAAATCGAGTTTGTCACACCTAAACATGAGGAACATGATTCTATAATTAATTTTCACTTTTAGAGTTATTTAACATGTTATTTATTATTTTGGGATTAAATACATTTTATCTCCTAATTTACACTTGAGTATTTAAGATTGTTCAAATTAGATGAAAATTTATAGATAGGCTAAACTTGGTATGTGGATTTTGAATTTAAGGTTTATTTTCTCTTTTTAAACTTTTAATAATTTATTTAATACATTTGACTCTTATCCTATTTTCTTTTCCAAATATAATTAAGATAGTTATTTTATGAAAATAATGTGAAACTTGGAAACCAAGCTAACTGACAACCAAGAAATATGTTTTTATCATTATATTTTACTTTTAAGATTTCCTTTTATGAGTTATGGAACCATTATGAATTTTGACACATTATCCTTGTATTTATCAAAACATTATACTTAGTCATATTGATGTCACCTTGTTACAAGATGAGTTATATATATTTATCATGAAGGAAACTTCACCTTTTACACAGTTAACATCTTTAGTTTATTTATTCCACTTTAATTATATTATATGAAAATATTAATATGAAATTACCAGTTGATACTCCAAAGCAAATTATTCATTGTTTTTACTCATCATGTTAGTAAAGAAAATATATGTAATATATTTCATGATTTTATTTATATGTTGCCACATAATTTTATTATGTAGATGTGTTCTAAGTTTTAATCCTTGTTTTGTTACATCCAAAGAACAAACCTAACTAGCTTCCTAATTATGGAATAGGGTAAGATTCTAAGTTCCTTGTTCATTACAACTGCTCTCCTGATTCACCCCAATCGAGCAGACATTCTCTCAACATATCCTCTAAGGTTGGAATCATCCTTTCTGATTGTCTATCATCAAGGGTGATAAGTCATACCGAAATTCAAACTCGTATTGAGTTCTTCACATTCTTGATTTTAAAACTTTGAGGTGAAATTAGGGTCACGATTAGAGATAAAAGAACTTGGAACATCATGCAAATGAACTATTTCGCTAACATATAGTTCAGCTGGGTTTGTCACCTTGGCAGTGTTCTTTGAAGAAAAGTGTTGACTTGGTTAGGTGGTCCACTACAACCCATATTGCATCATGTCCTTTCTTTGTCTTGGAGAGATCCTCATGAAATCCCTAGAATCAAATCTGATTTCCTCTTAGGACTCTAAATTGGTTGCAGTAACCTATTGGGTTGTTGGTGCTCAGCCTTCATTAACTAGCTATGTAAGCTACAATTTCTCTCTTCATTCCAGGCTACCAGAAATATCATTGTAAGTCTTAAAACATCACGACAGTGCCAGGGTATATGTATACTTAGGACCATGAGTTTCTTATAAGATATGAGTCTTCAAGGGGGATCCTTAGGAACTCAAATGCAACTTTCATATTGGATTTCATCATTCACACCCATTTAGAGATGTGTATGAGGCTTCTTCATCAAACCCTACACCTCACTAACTCTACATTATCTCACTGGGTTGTTACAAGCTCGATCAAAAAGTCAGGCTTAGCTTACCTTATTTGGAACATCAACTCTTGCATCCATTATTTTGGTCACCATATTCAATCTTAACATATAGAATCCAAACTCCACTTCATAATTATATCCTCATTTGAAATCTTAATTTGGTGATTCCCTTGATCACCTAGTCTTCCAAACCATTTATCCAATATTCTCTCCTAAGGGTATGGTAATTCCTCCAGTTCTCAATTATCCTAAAAAGAATTCAACTTAAGTGTGTATTCCTCATATCTCTTTGATTCCTAGTATGGCATGTGTCTATCTCATCTCTCACACTCATAACAAGATGAAATAAGCATTTGGTTGTAGTCTAAAGAATCATACTCAATCTATGTGCTTTTGTTCTTCATGCACTTAATCTTTCAAGTTTTTAAGTGACCTTTAATGTAGCCTCAATTTTTAAACTAATTTTAGAACTCCCACTTTGAGGAACCACCCTTTCCCTGGACAAGATAAAAATAATACTCATAAGTACCAACGTTCACAAAACCATACTTGAATCTATAGTTTATATTATCACATGTAGACATGTTTCCTATTATTCCACCCATGCATGTGTCTAGGAAGTAGAGAACTTATTAACCCATCTCTAATTTTTTCATTATGTCATGTCCATCCATCATCTCCCAAGGTTGGACCAGTTTCATATGTACATATGACATCATAGCAGTGCTAGCACAACCTGTGTGAGTGTCTCATCAATCATATATCACAGTCAAAATGGGCTTTCCTTTTAACCACCAAAACTTTATATGGTATTTTCTTCCCAATTTTCTCTTCCACGTAACCAACCCTTAGAGTCTTGTACAAGGGGCTACCAATTGGAGTTTGACGCTTCACATCATATCACCATTCCTTACCTCTACAGGATCTTGGGACTCTCTTTCCCTCACCTAGATGGCAGGTACTCATATCATCAACACATGGGTATAAGAAGCCTCCTTATCTGTCTCTAGGGTTTTGTCCTTTCAAAGAAATCTAGTGTACAACAAGCCTCTAGGGATCAAGCATATTGTAAGTTGACTCATTCACTCAGGGGCAGTATAGCTTAGGACATATTATACAAATATTTCTCATAATTCATCATGTCTTTGAGTCTAGGTTCCCAACCTTCTCCTTTTGGGTCTCACTCTCTTTCAATTTAACCCTATAGTCCTAATGCTAGAGGTCCCTCTTTTTAGATATGGTTGAGGTTCCTATAGATTCACATCTTTTTCCCACCTGGCCTACCTTATATGATGAAGTGTACTATCAAATATTATGTCAAACTTCAATGCTAAGGTCAAATTCTCAAATCCAACTGAGGTCATCATAAACCACATTATCTCATTATGTAACACGAAGATCCTCATTTATTTCTTCTAGTATGCCTATCTCATAATCCAATCCTACAGTTTAGAACTAATCATGTTGCCAACTTTGATCTCACTCACTTCCACATAGGTGCATGCCTATATCCTACTCGTATTTGAGTGGGAACAAACTTGTTAGGGTTCCTACCTGGACGAGTTTAAACTTTTTTGTCAATTAAAATTCCGATTTAGGGTGTTATCTCTCTCATAGATCTTTTCTCCTTTTAAGGATGACCCACCCTAGGTTGGGTCACCAAAACAAAAAATTACACTAGGGGTCATGCAACCACTTATTGTCTATCTTTCACATGCATACTCAAGTCCTCCATATATATCATGCATGTCTATCCTATGTACTTGCATGCATGGTCAAACTAAGGTATCCCAACTTAGTGGGTTCTCTATCCACTACTTATTGTTTATTAGGGTGGTGTTATTATTTTTCTACTACTCGGCTCATACCCCAGTATTAGTGTTGAGGTTAGGGTTTACAGCATGTACTTAGGCTTTATGATTCTCTTGACCCATTAAGATTGTTTTCCAACCAGCCCTAGTCCATCTAGGGTTAACCTTTATAGGGAACAAATCCATCAAACATTTTCTTTTTATCATTATGTCCACTTTTATTATTTGGCAATGTATGTCTTAATCCCTAATATCCATAACCCTATTACTTAGAAGGGATAAAGAGAGTAGATACATGCACCTAGGGTTTAGGGAGCGAAGAGTGTAGAGAAGTGACGAAATTACATGAGAAGTACTAGAGGTATGTTATTTTGAGTAAAGTCCCCTAACTTTTTCCAAGCAGGAAGCACGGGTCCAAGAATCCTCAAAGGCCTACTAGCGGTGCGAAGGAAAATATTGCTAGCCCCCAGATTGTGGTCATGTTTAGACACCATCGTCTTTGGAAAGCACTCTAATAATTTCCTTCAAGCTCTATAGAACTCTTAAAATTTAATAATTATTAGATGTTAAGTGGTAAACCAGCTCTAATACCAAATGTAATGACCCCCTCCCCCTGTTATCTCCTTTTCAGGTGGACCAAGAGGGCAAGGGCCATCACCTTCATTACAGGATTGAAGGTTGAGCAACTAACTATAAATAATTCATAAATTTCACTAATCAAAAAGGAGTTTGGTACAAGACTGATACAACATATTCCACTAAGGAATTACATGTTCTGGATATCTAAAGTTGCAACATGAAAATGAAAGATATCTAACTATAACCTCCATGATTACATTAATGTCTCTTCATTTTGTTGCTTCTTTTTATGGATGTCTGGTTTCAACATACTTGCAGAATAGCATATTATCCTAAAACATTGACAAACAAAATAGTAGGTCAGTATAATAAGTTATACTGGTGTGGGGGACCAAAAGATTGCATCTAAGGGTAACAACATAATCACAACAATTATTGTTATTGAATCAAATTTATCATTTTCTTCATAACTTCTCAACACATTCTACTCAACCTCTGGGATACTCTCACTTAGGGTTTTTGTCCCTGTAGTAGAATGTAGGCCACCTCTCAATCTGGAGCTAGGTGCCTATGTTGGACATCTCTCAATATAGAGCTAGGTTCCATGTTGATCTTCCCAATCTAGGGCCTAACCACATATGACCTTTTCTATCTGGGGCATGGTCTGACCTCATATGACCTACCCAATCTTGGTCCTGGTCTGAGCTTCCCAATCTGGGGCTTGGTCTTTAGTCATTACCATGAATTTCATTTCCTTCCATTCAAACCTCCAAAGTTGGTGTGTGCGGTTTGAGCAAGTTATAAGCATAATTTCTGATAGCCATAATGACTTTTTAGATTGCAGGAAATAAACATCATCCAAGCATTTAATTTCAAGCAACCTTGAAAAACCTCAAAACAATCTGGGAAACTAAAGTGGTTAGTCATAAGTGTAACCACATACATGTTTCCACAGTAACTTGAAGTCCAAGCAAGATCAATCGAGAATAGTCAGACAAGCAACCAAGTAATTTATCCTAAAATTTAAAGCAATACACCCATATATTATCATTTTATCCAAATCATCATTAAGACTAGCTTGGGTCTCAAGTTAGGGTTTCTATGTCAACTTTAGGGTTTTAGTAGGTTTTTGGCTTTCCAAACCCTAATTACCACTTTTCATGTCCTTTGGGTTGACAAGCCCTAGTCTTATCATTAATTGCACTTTTCATCTCAGGGAAACCCTAATTCTTCAAATTATGGGTTGTAAGTTCACATAAGTTCCAAGTTGCTCTTTTTATCCATAAAATATCACTCCTTTATTATCAACATCAATAGAACATATTAGGATCTTCAAAACATAGAAATTATGGTTCTAAGGCACTAACCACATTAAGATTTGTAACTTTGGTTACTTTGTATACTAGAGAAGGAATCAAGTATTAATTATATTTTTATTGCATTCCTCGAATTGTCCTGATCAATTTTCATATATAACTTATTGCAATCTGAGTTACCAATAATTAACTAAAAACATTACAAGATTTTTAAAATCTAACCAATCACGAGAGGCCACTTCGGCTGCCATCTCGCCATCCAAGTTGGTCACGGATTTGAGTCGATCCAATAGGCTCAAGCCAACAGGGCAAGCAGTGCCTATGTGTCTCGTGCAAAGACAAGAAGCAAAGGACCGTTATGTCCTTGTCCTCTAATGTTGCATGATAGGGTATTATGGTATTCTCGTTCATCCTAATCTTCTACCTCACTCCTACTTCATTCCTGACACAACGATATGGGTTGGTCAACCTATGTGTTGACTTCCACATGTAGGCCTCTGAATCTTTGGGTGATGACTTCATTATCTCCACCTGAGATGGTTGAACATGTCATGCCTCTCTACATGACTCACAACAACCTAAGCGGTCATCTTGCTATGGAGCTTCTCTCCTTTGCAATAGGGGTTGGGCATGGGTGCCCATGCTTCGTTGTACCCCCTTGGAAGGTGGAAACACTTCGTCGGCCCTCTGTTGTACCCTGTACTCAACAAATTGACCAGGGTCAACTCCAGTTAGTCCTACGACCAATGGTTTATAGGGGAGAAAGACAAAGACAGGTGGAGGGATATGAGGGTGCTCTACAATTGTGAGTGTGGGAGGGTCATAGCAATCAAGGATGATCTTTCCTTCACCTTTTATAGGCACAAGTGCTAGTATAGAGGGGTTCCCTGCTAGACCCTAGTTTTTGATGAGAGACAGGATTGACCATTTTCCATATATCGCATGTTAGCCGCTGTTTTAGGGGTCGTTAGATTCCTCTAACCCTCTTGAAACCAATGCGAAATAAATCATGAGAAAATGTCAAAATGGGAGTGAGAGAGGTGTGAGAGAAGATTGAGGCTCCTATTCCTAAATTTCCTTGCTCATCGCAAGCTAGAAGATGATTTCCCCCACTATTTATTTCTAATTAGACGGTTGAAAGTCTGTGTGACATTAGTATGGGTCAGGCCCCAGATTTCCAAAACGTATAGAAATCATTGCATTTTATTTATTTTCCCTTTTAAAGATCAACACTTTAAGGAAATTAGTAAATTCAATAACTCTCTCTCTCTCTATTTATCCTTTTTCTCTCAAATTATAAGGGAAAGTCTATAACGACTTTATCCAACTATGTCTAAAGTTTGAAAACAAAACTCAAAAAGAAAGATGCTATTTCTTAGCATCCAAGTATTCTCCTTATAAGCCACAATTTAGGCATTAATACACATACTTTTCTCTTTTTTATTTTCGATTTTGTTTGTTTGGTTACTTTTCTTATTAGAAATCATATGGAAACTAAAATCTAATTACTAGTGGCCATCCATACCACTTTATAGAGAATTCCACACAATTCTCACAAATACAACATTAATTACCCATTGTCTTTTTCCTTTTTATTATTATTGGGTTTTCTCCTCACCCTTTTGTCTTATATCCATTATTGGATTAACAAAAGCAGTAGAAACCGCAAAATTCACATCAAAGGGAAATTTTGCAAAAGAAACCATACTTTTAAAACAAGGCATAACATATTTACAATATGTCCTTTCTATTGAAATAATTGCATTTCATTATGTGAAAACTAGGTTATAACAATTTCCCTCGTTGTCAATTGAATTATCCATCCAAAGAAAAACCAAATGGATATTGTAGAAAACTAAGAAATGATCATCTATTGCATTCGTAAGGGTATCTAAGTCAAATGGGGCTGTTATATCCTTTACCACATGACATGTTTTGACTCTAAAAAGAATACCAAGGACTCCCTTCCTCCTTACCCTAACCTCATATGTTGTCTATTTCATTTTCATACTGAGATATCCCTCTTCAAGGATTTGGACTACTCATCTAGTAGGAAAGGTGCTTCAATCAGTGAAACCATAGTGAAGAGGCCATCTTACTCCTCTAGCTCCAAAACACTTGGTGTCTCCTCCTCCCAATCCCCTCCTATAGCACCTAGACCTAATAGGGCTGCTTTCTCTATATCCAATGAATCTCTCAAAGGTACATGATGCATAAGAATGCCTATAATTTTATGGTTCAAGAACATCTTCATGAGGACCTTGTTCACATCACGTACAACATGAACTTGTAGTGTCCTTCACCTTATCCACCATATTAGCCATCCCTTTCTACCACTTACTATGCTACCCATGTATACGACCAGTTCTACCCAGCACACCGCTATGCTTCCTCCACTACACACTCTGCTTCTTATGGTAGACCTCCACCTATTTCAATCCATACACCACTGAATCTGACTCAATCGCTAGATCCTCCTACTAGTCCACTTGTTGATGCTCTTGCTAGCTTTGGTGGGGTTTCTATTTCTTCCTTTGAGCAAGCAAATTCACTGGTCGGCAGTGGACAGTTGGATTGGCATGAGCTCAACACCAAATGGTCGAGCACTCATTCTTTTGCTCCTTATGAGGATGTTGTAATGGAGGAGCAAGAGGATGCTGAGGAAGTGGATGATGGTGATGCAGATGTTGAGGATGATGATGACGATGATGAAGATGAGGCTAATGTTGCACATGCACCTTCCCTAAGACTAGATCCAATTAGTGATGAGGACTATGACCAAGCACATGGTGAACTATATCAAGATGATTAATTCTTAGGTCTTAGAGTGTTTGTGTACTTGTAATTTTGCACACTTACCATGTATTACATAGGGCACTTGTATTTGAGGATACCATTTACATATTTTTGTCATTCTTTTCTATTTGTTTTTTCATCATGAACTCATTTCCTTCTATTGTAATCATTATCTCATGCACCCTTAAATATCTTCTCTAATATTATTATGAGTTTTGGTGTATGTACTCGTATATTTTGATTATGACTTAATATTATTAGTTCTCTCTCTAGATATCATGAGTTTGGTTCTTGTGTGTGGTGTTTTGTAGTTGGATAAATCTTGTCCTATCTCTTCTACCCCCTCTCTTTTATATATGGCAAAGGGAGAGAAATAACTTGGTTGTATATTGAATTTGATCTATATTTGGATATCTTTTGCTTATGGAAAATTGAATGAAAATAGCATATATATGTGTTAGTTGTGTTTTTTGAAGAAAATAACGATATATGTAAAGGAAAGCATAAATTGAGGGGGATAAATTGATATCATACATTCATGTATCCCCCTAAATATCAAAGGTGAAGTGTTTAAAATTTCAGTCGTTTCAATATGTTTATGAATGGTTCGTCATATTCAAAAAAGGGGAGAATGTTGATCTAACAGTTATCATTGTCCATATTTTGATGATGACTTAACCATTCCATCCATGCACATCTAATATGTCTATTTAAGACCAATTTTAGGTATTATGTACATGAAGAGGGTGAAATTAGTAAACCCAAGTTTTCTCAAAATCAAGTCAAAATTCAACACAACTGTAAAATTTGAAGAATGGATAGTATCTCTATTAGAGTCATGGTGTCAATCATTTGTACTGAATGTATGACTTGTAACCAATCTTAAAGGAAATTTAGAGCACTTAAATTGAATGTTTAAACGCTTTCTAAGCATTTGTCACAAGTATTCACATGGAGGCTAGTCGTTTGAGTTTCTCCTAAGGTAACTCAGTCGATAGCCAATCCTGGCTTCTGGAAAAACCTAGCATGGGCCGAGTTGTCATGGTAACAACATGACTGACATCCTGCACTGATGAAGTTAGATGCAGCCATCGGTCAAGTTTCTATTAGTTAAAACTCAACCTACAACTTCGTTTTGGCTTGGCAACTAGTTCTATCGGCTGATTTTCCCAAAATAAATCTCCGACAATACTATACGATAAAGTGCAAATTAGTGTTTCTAGCCATTTAGAATGTTGTAAACTTCAAAATTAGATTTTTTGCAAACCCCAAAAATGGATAGAATTCAATCCATGTGTCTCTATTATCTAGTAGGCAACACCAACTACAAAAGGGGCCCTTGGACTTCATTCCAAGTTTTCCTTCTAGCTGCCTTGCTATAGTTGAGTGATTTTTTCTCCAAGAGCCCCCAATCTCTCTCAAGCTTGATTACTTCTCTACATCCAACCTGAGTGAGTTAGGATCTTTGTTAGAGATTTGCCCCATTATACTATCATCAAAGCTCTCCACTCTTCTTCCCAATCTCTCTCAACTTGGTGATTTGAAAGTGACTTCCTTGAAGAAGGAGGTGGTGAATCAAAGGCTGAAGATCATTTACAAGAATGAGTAAGTCATTGAAGAAACCAAAATATTCTTGGTAGGTTGATAGGTAAGACATTTGTAATGTTTATTGGCTTCTTGATTCAAAAAGGAATGATAGTTTAGCCCTTATTCTTGAAAATGGTGGTCTCTTGTTGTAATTCTCCTTGTGGAATATAAAGAGTGTGACAAGGTTTAATATCCTAGAGATTGACCCCTCTAGGTAGTGGATGTACATTTCCTAGTTTGGAGGTTGGAACCACTATACATCTTAGTCTTCTATGATGTTTTCTAAATCTCTCTCTTCCTTGCTTTCATACTAGGATTATCTTTTAGCAAATAAATTGAAGGTCTAATGGATATGTTTAAGTGTTTTAGCTCTATTAATCCCCTCTCTGGGCCCATATATCCAACATAATGTTTCTAGCCAAGCAACTTTTATTTATGCTTTAGCATTGATATATTTTGTTTATCAAATATTTTGTACCCAAGTGAAGATCTGATGTACTCAAGACTCTAAGCTCTAAGATGAACCCCAATGGGTATTCTTCAGATTGAAATGGTTAAAAATCTCTTTTCTCCATGTTTAGTATCTTATTATCCCATGTTGTTCTTGCCTTTACATATATATTGCATGTGTGAAATATTTATGACATTCTACGAATAGATGCCCAAACCCTAATTCCACTGACTTTGTAGTCAATAAGGGTAGGATGAGGGTAACAAATAGTTCTATGAAAGTATCTTCTCTCAAACACTTGTCTAAAATCCATAAGTGTATGTGCTCGATATCTCCTTCATTGACAACTAGTAGACAATTCTCCTCTTAGGTTGGTAGATAGCATGTTGTAGCTCCTCCAACTATAAGATGTATAAGATACAAAATCACTTATCCAGTTATGTTAGTAAAAGGTCAACATTTGCAAGTGCAATATTGTTGGTGTAGATAGTGGTGCCTACTCATCCTAAACACTCAAATATATATCCAGTAAATGAATGAAATCAATTAGTCTTGGTGCCAACATCTATTTCCTTGGCATGGAAATTTTATAAGCCATGTGCACCCATATTTCATTGAACATATAAAAATGAAATTTTGGGGGATCCATGTTTGCTAGAGTTTATTTTAAGTGTGTTGTTTAAGACTCATGTACTTTGAAGTTTATTCCAACCTTTGATCTTTAACTCACAACAGCTTAGAAATTCAGTGATCATACGTTCTCTTCTCTTTCTCCTTACGTCTTTATTCCATATCTAGGTCATCAAAAGGATATATTGAGATAACCATATCACAATAGTATCAAAGAAACAACATAGCATGGTATGTCCATATAGACTCAAATCAAACTTAGGCCCTAATACTACCAAATGTTACACATGATTCCCATGTTACAACTAACTGTAAGCTTAGTATGAAGGCCAAATTAACATACTAAAACCTAGATATGAATACCCATGATAAGCTAACCCCATAATTAGGTAATGATACTTTTGGTGAATTATAGTTACTTTGATATTATCCAAATGTGCATCAGAACTCATTGATGCACCCTTACGTACCTAAGATGGACATATAATATATACTTAGGTGCAAACATTGATTATAAGCCAAATATGTTATAGGTACAAATAATATGACACCTTTGTTGACAAATATGACTTACATGGTAGACTATAATAGATGGAATTGAATAATAACTTAATAAACCTTATTATAGCATGTGATAAAATGTGTAACTCCAATTTTAGTTCAGTTAATGGTAAAGTCCATATATCACTTATCTTACTATAGTTACTACTAATCATTGGGCAGTATTAACATTTATAACATACATTGATAGATAAAATGTATTAATAACATCTAAATAGATACCTTTTTTTGGTGATCGAGAGAACTCACCCCGGGTGAGCTTGACATGGTAAACTCTCAATTCATGAGAGGGTGTGGTCCGGTCACTCCCCTCCCATGCCAAATCAGTGTGGATTTCCGTTCCCAAAGTGCCATCGGTGAGGTTCAAACCCAGATCCTTTACTGGGACTTATCGAACTTTTACCACCTGGGCTACTAAGGTTGGACTCTAAATAGATATCAATTGGGTATTTAATATATATTTGATACTTTATCTTGGAAGTATCAAAGTGAATTTATGATAGACATACATGATGACTAGCATTTTGTTTCAAGCATAGTAAATATGTGAAACCTATCGCTTGATAATATGAACCCATGATCAACTCATTTTCCATATATGTCAATCATAAACAAATTATAGCTGAAAGAATGAAACAAAATCTAATATGATAGATGAATTAACAATGTTTTAGTCTTTCTCTATTAGAACCTATGACAATATATACATATATAAGTAACATAGTAACTTTAACATGTCATTATGAACTCACAAGTATTTGGAAACAAATAAATGTATCCAAACATCCCTAATAAACTAACATACCTGGATATGACATGATAACAATATTTTATGATGTACTTTCCTAGTACTCTCCATTTATATTCAAACTTTTAAAATTAAAAATAGACAAGTAAATCATCTACTCATCCCTTGGCTTAGAATCTATGATTTTAGGTACCATAAAAACATCATATAATACTTTTCTCATAATTAATATAAATCAATTTATGAATATACATGATTGCTTCATTTAGGGATAATATGTTGACAAACATGAAATGTAATTCATAGTAATAGATAATATGGCTTACTATATCTATGCTCAAATTTTGAAGTTTTTTTACTTTGATCGAACCCCTCTAATAATTTAAGAAGAAAATAACCTAAAACCCATGAAAATGGTTGTATACATTGTAATTTTTAGATCACTAATTAAATGTCTTGCATCTCTTCATTTCTCCTCTCTAGACCCAGCATGCCCTGATGGCCACTTGTTCATGTCCTACTTGAAGTAGGAGGCATTTTTGTATCATACAATGATTTCCATTTTCTAACTAGTTGTCTCCCTCTTATTTACATAACCTATCAAGATTTCTTCTCTTTTGGAATCCTCACAATATTCCACACATAATTACCCCTTCACATAAACCCTATCTCGACTTGAATTGGAATCCCAAATCCATGTTATATTACCTTCTCTTCCTCAAACAGTAGTAATTTTTAAACAAAATACAAGTTAAACCCAAGAGCATGGCCACCACCTATGGTCCCTTACATCCATTTTTAGATTCTTAATTTCACCTAAGATTTTCCTTATCATTCCACCCAACTTCTTCTCATCCTATGACAATCACTATTAGATGCATATGTAGAGACCGCCACAAACCAATTAATTGGGTCATAACCACCATGGGTAATTTCCAAGGGGGTTGGGGTTATCACCCCTTGTCATACCATCAACTTACCTATTATAATTTGATTGAGTAGGCTTATCAAAGAATCTTTTTTGAATCCTATAGAGACACCTCAAAGCACGTGAGACCATCTGTCACATTTAGAAAGATCCTTTGAATATTCTAGACTTCTGTCTGATGGTATCCTCTCAATTCACAAATCTTATTTATCATATGATATGTATGTTGAATCGTTTGTCACATTTGGTGTTTTAAATGTTTTTCCTATTATTCAGTGTTTCTTGTGTTTTTTGGTCTCAGTAGTTGTCCTAAACTTCCATATTCCTCTCTACGTCAAATGATGTTTTTCTCACCTTCTTCTTTCATGCATGATTTAGTCCTTATAGAGTTTGAATCAAGGATTGTTATAATTAGAATAATCTAGGGAAGAAGGCTTCAAGGTTTTTCTATCATGTTTGGTATTAGAATCAAGAATCAAGTAGAATTATTGATATCTAAGGTTTTGAATTCTTGATGAACTCGAGATGAGAAATCAAATGAGTGTGTTTTATATCTTGCTGTGCATTATTGCTCCGGTTTTCATAGGCTTTAGGGGCACTTTGAGCCTCACACTCCTAGTCTTAGTTTAATTTTTATAGGACTTACATATTTAACTGAATTTATGCCCTAATTTATCTAAAGATTTTATTAGTTAGTTAGGACCCTATCTTGGACCTAGGGTTTAAACATGGATACTTCTGTACTAAATGTCATGGATGTGCATAAATCTTGTTTTCATTGGGCATTTGATGACTTGAAGCCCTAATTCTTCTTAATGATGAATAAAACCTAACATGAAATTCCTTAGAATCGCTTTAGGAATCTTCATTGAATAATCCTTCAATATTATCTTATTTTCCTCTTTTGCTAAATTTTTTAATAAATATTTCATTAATGGTTCCTTGACCCCGAGTGACATGTTCGATGTTTTCACCCCTTTTCTAGATGTAAGTTTGATTTGTCCTAAATTAATTATATTTCCTTGCCTATTATGCATGTTGGATTGCTTGACTAGTAATATCCAGGAGTAGGGTATATCTTGGGATTTAGACCTAGTGCACAACAATACATGTGTGAGGTATGAAGGTTTTATTCCATGTTCATACAAATGTTTTATTCCACATACCATGACTTATATGAGGCATTAAGGTTTTATTCCTCCTACCATGACTTTATATGAGTCACACAGGTTTTATTCCTCCTTTAATGGCTCATAATTAGATGGTTTTATGGTCCTACTTTTAGATAGTTCCAGTCATCCTGATAATCTAGATGTGTTGATTTATATATTATTGTTGAGAAATGTTTTAAATGGAAACAAATCTTACCTATTCATTATACCTCTTATGTAAATGCTTCATTCTCTTGATGACTACTTGTTCCTATATTTCCTATTTGCCTTGTTATAATTCCTTTTAAATGAAAATGACTTGATTTGTACTTTACTTCGTAATGCCCAATGACTGGCTTTTTCATATACCTAACAAAGATACTGACATGTACTTATGATTGTTTCTTTTCACTTTTGATATTGTTTCCAAACCACCCACGCATAGGTTACCTATATAATTTAATTTAGTAGGAACTTGCTTTACAAAAGTGAGCTACAAGGATATCTTTAGATGGACAAATTTCTCTATGCAATTGGTACATTTTGTATTAGTTATTGTCTACCTTTTTTCTTTGAAATAAGTCATCCTTGTGGGTGAGGAAAAAGTTGTTATTGAGAAAATGTATTGTTTTTATTTTTTGTTGTTGTAATATGACTTTATTTGATATACCATATTGAGAAATGAAAATACCACTTTTACATCATGCATGTGTTTGGATTTGATGGGTTTTAATTCTTACAAGTAATTAGCAAGTTCTCTCTCAGGTTTTGAGAAGAAAAACTAAAAGTTGAGTTATGCCACCACCATTACATTGTATAGTAAAAATTTCTCATTTAAAGACTTAACATTCAATAAGAAGTCAGCATTAGTATTCATGTCCTACATTCTTAATTTATGTTGAATTTGCAAACAAACAATGAAAATGATAGTTCCATATGTTACACAACATTCAACAAGCTAAAACATACACACATATTACTAATATGTGTCATGAGTATATTGATCCAGCCCTATTTTAAGGCTTCATCTTGTGTCATATTGCACTTCAATCACATCTACATCTGTTAGATTACATGTTACTTCTCTCAATATGAGTTTTACTATCAAATGCACTTATGGAGGCTTTTTGCATTTTTTTAAAGGTACTTTGGCCACTACTTGATGGAATGGATAGTAGATGGTTGAACCTAGGGTTTCCCCAGGCTTGGAGAAGCCCAAAACGAGGTCAAAACAACTCCCAACCTACCCCAAGTGATCAAAGAATGCATTGAATCAAAAACCTCCATGGATGACAAAGTTTAAGACACGAATGGATGGGAAGTACCTCAAAATGGCATTGCTACCAAGGAATGGCTGTTCTGGGACATGCCCCAATCAGTAAAACCTTCAAAAAATCACCTAAAATCCCAATAGGCCCATGCTAGCCAGCAAACTCGTGCTAGACAGAGCCCAAAACGGTTGTGCAAGCAGTCCTAAAAGCTCAAAATTCCCCTATTCACTCCATTCTTCCGCCACGACCATCCCCGTCGACCATGACCATTCCCATTCACCCACACAACGACCACGCTGCCCAGCACATCTGTGCTACCACCAAATCCCTACAATTTTCTACACTGCATATCCTACTTTACCCCCACTTAACCTAGTGCTTCCCCACCACCTATATATACTTGGGTGGCATCTCTAGATCAAGGGTAGCCACTAGTAAACCACTCTCAACTCCCCCATTTTGTCCGCACTCATTCCTACTCCATTTCACCTCCATTTCATCATCTTCCACCTCAAAAACACCTGTTTTAGGGTTTTTGACCAATTTACCACCATCCACCCATGCCATTCCACCTTGGAGGAGGGTTGTGCTCGATTTTTTGCTGCTAGGAGGTGGAGAAGAAGTAGTCTTCACTGAGCTCATCATGGCTTTCTACTCCTGTACTCATTCTTATTCCTTTCATTTTGTATTTTCATGTTCTATGAGTAGCTAGGCCCCTTAGGTGGGTTGTTTGGGGACAAAATTTTTACTTTAATACCATGTTGGAGGGAAATGAAATGTAAACATTGTAATTTAGTTTGCTAATGATTATGTGTATTTCTATCTCATTCTTCATGAATTGCTTTCTAGTACGTGCTTGAAATCACCTAGGAACTTAGGGTAATTGGTTATCTCTATGAATTTTGGGATTTACTCCTAGGTCCAATTCATGGATCCCTAGATAGATACTCATCTTCCTACATGCTATTCAATTCTCCTAACCCTATGTGAAAGATATAAGTAGCTAGTTTAGATGAATTTAGTGTGATTAGCTTGGAGCTTTCTCAAGGCAACAATGTGGGTGATGGGAGGCCTAAAACCTCACTTCCACTCCCATTACTACCCTCAACCCCTAATCACCCTAAGATCCTCTAACCTAGAAACCTAGACTTGACTATACTGTAATCGAATCTCCCCTAAACCCTAACCTAATAGATCCTCATAAGGGTAGGTAAGAGGTGTTAGGGACTAATTCCCCTATACACAACCTATCCTATCCATGGCCAGTTAGTACTTTAGGGATTCATTAGCCTCTAGCTTGTTGTTTGGTTTGTATAATCTAAATGAAATCATAATGTTCGCATATCATCACCCTTAACCTAATGGATAGGTGTATCCTCCAAATAGCCCACACTACCATTTATTGCATTAAAAGCTTAATTACCTTCTTACTTAGCTAGTGTAAGCATAGTTAGGTCTTTACTTTCTTAGTTAGCTTCTTATCTTGTTTTTCTCTTTGCTAGTTTAGGTCTTTCATTATTCTTGTGCTTATTTTGCTAGCTTAGTGTAGTGTAGATCTTCTTCTTGCTTGCCTTGTCTTTTCTTGCTCATTAGAACTAAGCTAGGGTAATTTAGGTTTTGATTCTTTTTTGTTCTCTTTAATTTCTTGTTTACTATTAGTATAACCAACAAAATCAACCTTCAAACCCTTTACCCTATAATCCGTAGTAGGAACATAGACAAAACTAAATGAGCTCTAGTGTCCCCTTTTTCTCCCTGTTGATCGACCCTATTCTTGCTACTTACCTATACTACAATACGACCCTGTGCGCTTGCGGGTAAGTGTGTTAGTAGAAGTAGGTGTGTTATTTTAGGTCTTAAAAAATCTTTAAAGATACTCATGTGATTGATCCCTTAAGGTGTGCGCATCTAGTAAAGATTCAATTGATTTAGGTGTGTGTACCTCGGGGTAAGGAAAAATGCACCAAGATTTCTGGCGCCCTTTCTAGGGACAGAAAGCACCATAGCTACCTAGTAGTTGTGGTGTTGACTCTCCCCTATGGCACCATCTTTTTCTAGTTTACTTGTCTGCATTTGAGAAACACACCAAGCTTTCTAGCATCATTTTCAGGGAAAAAGGCTCTCAGCGTAGCTAGTTAGTTTTGCTTTGATCTTTTCCTACTGCCCTCATCATTGCTATTTGCAATTCTTTATTCTTTGTATTCTTTGTGCATATTGGTTTGCCATCTTGTTTTCTTTTGTTTAGTTGGGCCTTGTGCATGTGACAAGCCAAGGGGGGAAGACAAGATGGAAGGCAAAAATGCACCTCACAAGCCACTTCAAGATTACTTCATTCCTAGCAACTACAAATCACTAATTGCAAGTAGAGTTGATCAAATGCCAGGGGAGAAATTCTCCATCCCTCCAGGTCTTCTTCTACTCTTGCCCACCTTCTACGGCTCAGAGAGTGAGAACTCCTACAAGTACTTGGACTCCTTTCTTGAAGTATGTTCCACATTCAGGACGTTGACATGTAGTGATGACAAAATCAGGTTGACCGTGTTCTCTTTCTCCCTCAAGGACAAAGCCAAAGATTGGTATGATTCAAGGAGGGACATCATGAGTAGGTAATAGATGAATAATGCCTTCTTAAGAAAATTCTACTCTATTGCAAGGTTGACACAAATATGGTGTGCCATAGTGAGTTTCAGTCAAATGGGCAATGAGCAGTTTCACGATGCTTGGGAGAAATTTCAAAAGATGTTGAGAGAGTGCTCGTACCATGAGATCCCTTTATGGCATCTAGTTTAGTCCTTTTACTCCAATCTATCTCCAATGGGTCAAGCTATAGTAGATTCTTCTTGTGGAGTAGAGTTTATGGCTAGGCCACCTGAGGAGACATGGCCATTATTTGAGCAGCTGGTAGAAAGTTCAAGGGTCCGAGCTTCTAGCATGATGAATGATGATGACTGCCCCTTTGGTGTGATATCTCCAATTCATAGTGGTTCAAGCCCACAAGTGATGAAGATTCTTGGTGACATTGGTGAGTTTCATGAAGAACCAAGTGACAAATTTTCATTTCCATTATGTGAATCATGTTGGTTCCTCTAATGAAGAAAAGATGGCACCTCACTCCTATAGCTATCCAAAACAAAAAAAGCACAAGATATAGCTCAAGGTTTGAGAAGAGGTTATATCTAGATTGAAAAGCTTTGATGACATCCAAAAGAATGTTACAAGGCTTGAGGAAAGTATAGAGTAGCTATCTTCCATACTTTCTCTCTAAGATTATAAAATTATTTTCAAGGCCCATAATGAGTTTTAATGAAGCAAGTGGACTCATGCATTCCACCCAAGTTCTCTATAGTCAACCTCCAATGTATAGGTAGCCCTATACCACTTCCAAAGCCATACAAAGCCTTATACACCTCCTCCCCCTCCATCACCACAACTTTCCCACTAATTCACCTTCCAACCTCAATTCTCCCTCCACCCCAATCTCAATACCAAGTGTCACCTCCACCTCCACAAAAGACACAACATGCTCCCTCTCTCCACCACGAGCAAGTAGTGATGTGACAGTTATAAGGAGTAGGAAATCTCTTGAGCAGCCCATGGGTCAAAGAAAATTTGATAAATCAAAGCAAAGGCAACCAAGTGGTGATAATGTGATTGAGATTGTCGAAGATGATTCTATGACACCACCTATCGAGAATGTGATACCATATGCTCAACCTCTCACTCATTCTATAGATTCTACCATTGCTAGTGTTCCACCTACTCACATGCTGCATGGAAATCATGTTGATTCAAGTGATACAAAAGCAAGTGAACCACCATTACCCGATGCATTGATGAGCCCTCGGAAGTTAAAAGGAGGAAAAAGCACAATGTAGACATTATATATGTGTTTCTCCAAGTGAAGGTGAACATTCCATTGTTGGATGCTATCAAGCAAATTCCGTCCTATGTCAAGTTTCTCAAGAACGTGTACTGTGAAGAGAAGGTCAACGGGGAGAGTATCAAAAAGAGTCAAGTTGACTGAACAAGTGAGCTCTATCATCCAATGTTCACTTCCAGTGAAGAGGAAAGACCCAAGAGCCCCACTCATACCTAGTTATATCTGGGGACATCGCATAGACAAATCCCTACTTGATTTGGGATCTATTGTGAATTTGATGACATATAGTGTCTACGTTGAGTTGGGGTTATGAAAGTTGAAAGTGGTGCATTGCCCTCTCCAATCGACAGATTGCTCAATCAAAGTGCCTAGAGGAAGAGTGGATGATGTTTTGGTGACAACATATAAGGAAAGCAGGGCTCATTGCACTCACCAATCGACAGATTGCTCAATCAAAGTTCCTAGAGGAAGAGTGGATGATGTTTTGGTGACGACAGACAAGGAAAGCGGTGTAGTTTTCCCGACCGATTTCATTGTTCTTGGTATGGAACTGAAGGATAGGAATATTCCCATAATTTTGGGAAGACCGTTCTTATCTAAAACTGACACTGAGATACATGTGTGCAGTGGCACAAGGACAGTCTCATTCATGGACATGAAGATAAAAGTCAACAAGTACAAGACCCCAATCTAGAGAGCCCAAGATGAGGAGATCAGACATGATCACTTCACGAGTTTGACTGGTCATTTAAAAGAAGGAGGTCAGGATGAAAGAATTAATGATAGCCTTTGTGATAAAATGTATGAGGAACGTGGATTGGATGCAAATGAGAGATGTATTTATTGTAAGAATGGACACATAATGATTCCAAATGGTTGAGCAATTGAAGAACCTCCAAGAAGCCTGGATGAAGGCATGAAACTTAGCACTAGTGGGAGGCAACCCACCTAGGTTTGGGAAATTTTTCACCCAACCTTTCATTTTTTATACTTTTTGGTTATTTTTACACTTTTCCAAGAAAACACACACCATATTTGATGGTTTCTTATTTGTGAATCATTTTAGAACATGTACATAGGAGGAAAGAGGATGCATAGATGAACTAACCAAAGAGAAGATCAAGAATGAAAAGAGAATTGCAAATTAGTAGAAAAGATATAGGAAGGAGACCAACATGACTGTTTCACACAACACGACCGTGGTGCTGGCAAGCCAGAACGGTCATTCTACACAAAACGAACATGGTAGCTCTATCCTACTCTTTGGACACCTTGATATCTCTCTCCCCTTTTTGGTGATTGTCTACTATGACTCCATGCCCATTACCCTATTACACTAAACTTCTATTTCATGTTGAGGACAACATGGTTTAAATGTTGGTGGTGGTAGGGTGGTAAGCCCTTTGTTTACCTTAGTTTCTTCTATGTTCCTTGCTCTAATTTTTTTTTCAAGATGATCAAATAGTATAACCATCTCTCATACATGTGTATCCATACTTTGTGCGCTTGCTTTACATACATGCATATCATATAGGTTCATTTCATGCATGTTTTGCATAATTTTCAATTTTTTTTTCTTCTTGCCATGCATTACGTATCATCTAGATTTTTGTAACTTTTGAATTTTATATCTAGGATTTGCTTGTTTCTTGATTTTTGCTTCATAAGAAAGGCTTTGATGTGATTGAAGGTAATTTGGTGCCAAATTGCCCAAATTTACAACTTCTTGCCTAAAAGCATGTCTTGACCCAATCTCTACTTATTGGATTGAAAATGTTGACCTTTGATAAATGCATATGAATTCTCATAATTTATTGCTAAATGGTCTCAATCTTAAATTTTTCACATGTGATTCACCTCTTTCATGCTTGTGAACGTCTTGGTTGAATTGTAATTCAAGCAAGCCAAATGCTTAGGGTTTGTAGAATCTCATAATAAAAATTATGGTTTTAATATTGCTCATTCATGTGGTGTGTCATTGTTTGATGAAATTGTTGGAGTAGCTTTCATGCAAGAGATCTCAAGTTGAAATCCATACTAGTAACCCCTCTTTGACTCACTTCTCTTCTATCATCTTCTTAACTCTCCGCTTCATGAAAGGATGTCAAAGAGCACATATTCAGCCTTGGTCACCTCTGAAATTTTGGGGTGGACATATCCATATCCCCCACTTGACTTTTACCTCCATGTGACCTAGATACACTGGGGCAAATAAAAAGAAATAAAAAAAAATAAATCTAAAAATAAAATAAAAGATGCTCATGTGTAATAGCATGTAAATAAAGAAAAGATGAGTGTTATATCACTCCAATCTCTTACCGGAATCCTTTCTTCTATTTCATACCCATTGATCTAGGAAACATCTAACCTAGCTCACTTCACCCCTTTCTGACAGCCACATGAGTAAGTTAGTGTGGTTTGAAGCATAAGATTGAATGCATTAAAGTGAAACAGCACTCCTAGTCATCTTTGATTAATACCATCATGAAATTGGTTACCCAGAGTGATATGACAACCATATGGATTGTGTTACAACCCCAAATTTTGGGTTCTTTTGGTGAGAAATGTAATTTATCCTATTAAAGATATTTGAAAAAATAATGATATAATTTGTTTTGAATAAAAGGATTTCATTTACAATAGCCTTGTTGGTTGTTTTGTGGGCTTTATTGGCTATTGGGCCCAATAACAAGGAAAAGACAAAAGAAACTCCATTATTAATAAGAGATGGAGAAAAGAAAGATGTAGAAACCTCTAGAAGGCAAAAGAATATAATCCAAAAGTGGAATTCGTGCCTCTTGGGTTCCTTGGGTTCCAAGGATTCCAAAGTTGCAAAGATAATGCAACAAGAAAAGAGAAGATCAATTAAATATTTCTTTATTAAGAAAGAAATTGAAAACAATGGTAAAATGTGGGAAAGAAGTGGAAAGAGGTATAATTTAGTCATCCCTGATGGATTTTCGTAACCATAAGGTTCCTAATGTTAAAAGGAATTCCAATAAGTAAAATAAAAAGAGAGATAAAGAGAAATCCTCAAAAAGAGATATTTTAATCAAGAAATAAAAAGGATAATGAGAAATAATGGATATAGATGCATCTAGAAGGATAATGAGTATCCTTAAAAAGGAATTTCGAAATATTAGGATTTCTTGGGTTCCAAGGAGTCCAAGTTGCAAGATAATAAGTGAAGAAAGAGAAAAGATGTGAGAAATAAGCTTAATGGAGTAATATCTTGCACCTAAAGAAAAGGCACGTTTTATTTTATATAATGAGCCCAAATTTGGCAGAGAAGTAGACTGAGTCATTATTAAGTTTCCCTTATAATTTACGATTAATTGGATAATCGGTCTGAGAGTTATGATTTTTACAAAATCTCCTAAAGTGTAAAGGGTAAAGGAAATATATATTAAATGTCACAATTGTTTCCATATCTTTTTGGGTGCATGGCATGATAGCCATTGGATCTAAGATCCAATGGTAGCTGCATTCTCACCTACCTCGGGTAGGAAAAGGAAATAAGAACAATAACATGAGACTTGTAGATTTGATTTCCTCTCTATACAGTTAATGTGTGAAACTAGAATTCACTCCATTAGATTCTGGAGAGAAAACCGCACCCATACATACCAAGTTTTCCATGCTTTGGAAGTGCTTTAGGGAAACCCCTAATTCCAGTTCTTCTCACTAGCCATTCTCCATGGCCATGGACTATATAAGGGGATGATCCTCCTTCTGTGAGGCTGGGTACCCCTTTGTGATTAGTCGTTGCGGTTTAAGCAACTCAACCCTACCTCCAACTCCTCTTCTCGTTTCCCCTTTCATCGACTGGTTCCTTTGGATCAGTCGACGGTTGCCCTCCTAGTCTCCAGCAACTCTGGCCAACTCAGGCATAGCTAAGACCGCCATTGAGTTCGCAGGGGCATGGCGGAGATCGTGGTGGCCTTTCTGAGTGCCGAGAGAGGTTGCATCTCGAGGTCAACCCTCCACTTGACCGAGCCAGGGACCTGGTTCGCGAACAGAGCAGCGAGCGGAGGTTGAATAAGCTAAAGGAGGAAATGACCTCCTTGCCCCCGGGCGTGAGTGGCCTAAAAGTGGGAGTGCAGGGGCAAAAGTGTAAATAAACCCGGTATAACGTGTTACTCGCGAGGAGCAAGCCGCCAGGTGGCCGCCTTCCATTGGCCAAAGGTAATTTATCTTGCGAAATTAGTAACTAATAATTGGTAACTCAGATTAAAGAGTATTATATATCAAAATTGATCAAAAAATGCAAGGAATGCAATAAAAATGTAATTGAAGCCTAATTCAGCTTGCAATTCAAAAAGTGTGTAAAGATACTATCTTTAATGGTTTATCTAATGAAAAACCTTAATCTTTATTGATTAATGTTTTGGGAAGGGTTATATGGATGTTTAAAGTTGATATTAACATGTTGTTAATAAAAAGGACACATTAGATCTAAAAGGATGGTCTTTGCATGTAATTGGTTTAATGTAGAGTTCCATGTACATGAATGAGCTTTAATGGGCCTTGAAACCCTAATGTTAGTCATTGTGACTTTTAATGGCTTTAATTGTTCAAATTCATGAATAGGCTCAGATATGATGGTTCTAAGCTATTTTGAGTATAAAGGTTCCTAATTGTGGATAAATACCCTTAATATGGTAATTAGGGTTTTCTAAGTGGAATTAATGATAAATAGAGTTCAGATGTGAATTAGATCATAATGAACTATGAGTTGTTAATCCATAAGGAACCAAAGATAATAATTAGGCCTAATGATCTTGTCATGAATTAAAAGGATAAAAATGGTAGTTTTAATGTAAAAGAGCATAATGGACTTAATTGATGGTTAATTATGCCTTTAATCTGAAATGAAAGTTATATGTTGTTAAAAGGTAACCTTAATATCTTTCATAAAGAATAGATGAGATAATTAGGGTTTGTGAGTAATTGTATAAAATTAGGGTTTAAAAGAGTAAAAATGAAGAGGAACCCTAATTGCAATGGAAACCCTAACAGTGGACTAGAAACCCTAGGAAGCGAGCTAGGTTTAATAGATCTTGAGGGCATGATCAATGATAGGAAATTGTATGCATATTTCAGGATCTCTTTGTGTGCTTGCTTGCCTATTGGATATCTTGCATTGATTGGATTAATTTTGTCTCAAATCAGCCTAACAGGTATGTGGTTAATTATGGTTAATCACATTAGTTTCCCGAAGATTTTTTGGATGATTCATCGTATTGCATGCAACCTATCAATTTGGATGTTCATACATGCAAACCATAAAGTCACTATGATTATCACAATAATAATAGAAGTGTGTATTCTCACACCTACATGCCACCCTGATGGATGATGCCAAAGGTCAAGCCTAGGAGGGAAGACCAATGGGCACCATGAGAGGTGACCCCAGAAACCAAGCTCGGGAATGAAAAGGTGGTCTATGTTGCATGACTAATGGGCACCAAGAGAGGTGACCCAGGCACCAAGCTCAGGATTGAGAAGGTGGCCTTAAATCAATGGAAAAAGAGAAACCCTAGAGGGGGTATTCCAGGGTTAGGGCAAAAGCGGTGGAGAATGACACATTGAAAACGTAAATTGGCTTGTTAATTAACTTGATTGTGATATTTAGATTGTTAGCCATATTTGTGAAATTTTGGTTGTCCCCACATACCGGCATATCCCTATATGCTGACCGACGTTTTGTTTGTTAGTGTTTTAGGTACAACTCTGAAAATAACAAACAGTAAAATGACGCATTGTGGAAATAAGAAATAAAGTGCAAGGAGGATTAGATAGAATAGATCCAAGCTGTGGATAGAAGCAGATTACCAAAGTTTTTAAAAGGTATGCAAAGTTTTATTTTATACCAGATTTTAGTTTAGCTGGTAGAATTTCATAATTATTATTGATTATTTGTCAAACCTTTGATCCTGTTAATTGGGATAACGGCTCTGACCTTCGGGTCTCCCTTAATTGGGGGTTACCACGAGGCAAGGTCGTTATAGATTGATTATGTATTCTATGCTCTATATTTGAAGTTTGTATGCTCATTGCTCTAATAATTATTGGTTTGTGAAAGAGGAGAGGATATAGGTGGAATTCATGTACCTAGTCATCATTGAGCCCATTTAGTCAATATTCATCTATTTCATTGCATTTGCTATTTCTTGATTGTGAAAAAATTGAAGAGAGATGGAGTTGGAGCATACTTGAGGACAAGTATGTTTTATGTTTGGGGTGGTGATGTGGCCCTATTTTAGGGCTTCATCTTGTGTCATATTACACTTTAATCACATGTACAAATGTTAGATGACATGCTACTTCCCTCAATATGTGTTTACTATCAAATGTACTTATGGAGGCTTTTTGCATGTTTTATAGGTACTTTGGCCACTACCTGATGGAATGGAGAGAAGATGGTTGAATCTAGGGTTTCCCCAGTCTTGGAGGAGCCAGAAATGAGGCTAAAACAACTCCCAATCTACCCCAAGTGATCATATAATGCATTGAAGCAATAACCTCCATGGATGATAAAGTTCAAGACACAAATGCATGGGAAGGACCTCAGAATGGTCGTTCTCAAGAAATGGCTATTCTGGGACATGCCCCAATAGTAGAACCTTCACAAAATCACCCAAAATCCCAACAAGCACTTTCTAGCTAACATGCATGTGTTGGCCAGAGATTGCACAGTCGTGTTGGTCAGAAGAACCGTTCTAGCAGACCTAGAAGCTCAAAATTCCCATGTTCACTCCATTCTTCCATCACGACCATTCCCATCCACCACGACCATTCCCACTCATCCCCAGAATGTTCATACTGCCCAACACGGCCGTGTTACCACTAAAACCCTTTAATTTTCTACACTGCATTCCCTACTTTACCCCCACTTAACCTAGTGCTTCCCCACCACCTATATACTTGGGTGGTGTCTCAAAATTGAGAGTAGCCACTAGTAGATCACTTTCAGCTCCCCCATTTTTCCCCCACTCATTCCTACTCTATTTCACCTCCATTTCATCATCTTCCACCTCAAAAACACCTATTTTAGGATTTTTGACAATTTCCCACCATGCACCCATGCCATTCCACTTTGGAGGAGGGTTGTGCTTGAGTTGCTGCTAGGAGGTGGACAAGGAGGAGTCTTCACTGAGCTCATCATGGATTTACACTCCTCTACTCATTCTCCTTCCTATCATTTTGTATTTTCATGTTCTATGAGTAGCTAGGCCTCTTAGGTGGGTTGTTTGGGGCCAAAATTGTTACTTTGATACCATGTTGGGGGAAAATGATATGTAAACATTGTAATTTTATTTGTTAATTAATATGTTCCATTTCTATCTCAATCTTCATGAATTGCTTTGTGGTTTGTGCTTGAAATCACATAGGAACTTAGGGAAATTGGTTATATGTGTGAATTTTGAGATTTGATCCTAGGTCCAATTCATGGATCCCTAGCTAGCTACCCATCTTACTACATGCTAATCAATTCTCCTAACCCTATGTGAAAGATCTAAGAAGCTAGTTTAGATGAATTTAGTGTGATTAGCTTGGATCTTTCTCAAGGCTACAATGTGAGTGATGGGAGGCCTAAAACCTCACTTCCACTCCCATTTCTACCCTTAGCCCCTAATCACCCTAAGATCATCTAACCTAGAAACCTAGGCTTGATTAGACTCTAATTGAATTCACCCTAAACCCTAACCCAATCATGCCTCATAAGGGTAGGTAGGAGGTGTTAGGGACTAGTTCCCTATACACAACCTATCCTATCCATATCCAGTTAGTTGTTCAAGGAAATTCATTAGCCTCTAGCTTGTAGTTTGGTTTGGATAATCTAAATGCAAGCATCATGTTCAAATTTCATCACCCTCAACCTAATTGATAAGTTCATCCCCTAAATAGCCCACATTACCCTTTATTGCATTAAAATCTTAATTACCTTCTTACTTAGCTAGTGTTAGCATAGTTAGCTCTTTACTTGCTTAGTTAGCTTCTTGTCTTGCTCTTGATTTGTTGTTGCTAAGTTAGGTCTTTTATTGCTCATGTGCTTAGTTTTCTAGCTTATTGTAGTGTAGATCTTCTTCTTGCTTGCCTTACCATAGTGATGCAGCCCTATTTTAGGACTTCATCTTGTGCCTTTTTGCATGATAATTACATCTAAATAGTTTAGATTACAAGTTATTCCCCACAATGTGATCTTTTATGATAAATGCACTTATTCCTCCCTTTGTGTGTATTTTAGGGCACTTATGCATGCATTGATGCATGGGAGAGAGATGAAGGATGTCTATGGGGTCTTACACCCCAAGAGTGGACCTACCTCTTCCCCGAGTTGTCCTTGGATGTATAAGAGCAATTCAAAGCAAAAGGAGGCTAGATGAAGTAAATATCAACACCAAAAGGCCCAAAACGGTCGTGGTACATCCACCACAGTCGTGGTAATTTATGCACAAAGATCTCCAAATGCAACAGGGAATGTGCTCAATTTACACATGAATGACCACAGTTGTGGAGCTCAAAACGGCCATGGTCACTGAAGACCCCACGATTGTGCCCCCCAGAATGGTCGTAGCCAACACACTCCAACTTGCATGTGGCCATCACCTCACCCGTGGCAATTTATGCACAAGGATCCCCAAAATCAATAGGGAAGTGGTCTATTATACACGTGAATGACCACATTTGTGGCCCTTGAAGACCACCTTGCTCGTGGCGCTCCCCATGTCCGTGGAGAACTAAAGACACTATGACCTCCAAGCTCCCCTTGCCCATGGCCTCCTCCTCCAACACAATTGTGGTAACCCACACGACCGTGATACCCCCTACCCACGTCAACCATGGCACCCCACCATGGTTGTGGACACCATACATACTTATCATCTCCACTCCATTTCCCACCTCGGTTGTTCCACAGCCCATGACTGTGCCATGAAACCCCCACCACATACATGGCATCTCAACACGGTCGTTGTGACCACCTAACCCAACCCATTTTCACCACTATTTTTCCTACTTTGCCCTTACTTACCCTAGTGCTTCCCCACCACCTATATATAGATAGGTGGTAGCCACATCATGAAGGTTACTCTCCCTTAGATTCTGTTACTCCTCCTCACCCTCTCTTGATCATTCATTGCATTCCCCTTGCATTTATGATCTCCACCCACCATTTCCACCTCATTTCCTCCATAGAAACCTAATTTTCTAGGTCTTCTACCATAACCCCCTCCATTTTCATGCCCATCATCTACGTTGGAGGAAGGAGGTCACACTACAACAGCTATGAGGTGAATAAAGAGGATCTACTTTGAGATCCATGGAGTCATATCCCCTTCTTCTCATTTCTTTGGCCTTTTTATTTGATTATATCTAGCTAAGCCCCTAGTGCTGGGCTGTTTGGGGTAAAAATGTGACTTTGATGCCATGTTGGGGGAGAAAGATTTGTAATGAACATAGTTTCATTCTAAGATGATTGCCTTTGCTTCTATCTCATTTCCCACTATCTTGCATGTGGTTTTTCCTCTTAAACATAAATTGTTTGCTTTGTGATGTTTGATGTCACTTAGCTTCTAGGAGGAATTGGAATGTGTGTAGCAATCTTAGGAATGACTCTTAGGTCCAATTAGTGGATCCCTAGCTAGCCCCCTTTGTTCCTACATACATATCCCTCCTTCTACAAGTGAGTGTGATATCTAAGTAGCTAGTATAAGTGTGATTAGTGCAATTGCCTAGAGCTTTCTAAAGGCTAGATGGCTAGTAGCATGAGGTGAAAAACCCCCATCTCTACTCCCATTCCTACCCTTGGTTCTCAATTGCCCTAATACGACTTACCCTACAAACCTAGACTTGACAAATCCTACTAGAATTACACCTAACCCTAGTTCTCCAACTAGTAGTATAGGGTACATTCTAATAGCACTTGCCTTGTTGTTTGGTTTGGTAATCTAGATTGAATTGTGATAATTACATGCCATGTTGACACCCCCCAACTAATATCAAATCACATTCCCCAACGGCCCACCTACCTAATCCATTGCTTGAAACCCACCTTAGCCTTCTTACTTGTTAATGCTAGTTTATCTTAGTTGCCTTTATTTCTTCTAGCCAATTGTTTAGTCTTGCTAGTTAGGGTTAACTTAGATTCTTGCTTGTTTTAGTGTTTAGCTTAGTTCTTAGTTGCTAATTGTCTTGCTAGAGTAGTGTATATTATCTTGCTCTTATTTATTGATTGCTTAATCTAGTTGCTTAGACCTAACTTTCTTAGGATAATCTAGTTTTTGGTAATCTAGTTTTCACGTTGCCTTTACTTTGTTTCTTGCTTAGTGTAATCAAACCAAAATCTGTTTTAAACCCTACCCTAATATTCTCTTTAGGAACGTAGCCAACACTAACTTAGCTCTAGTGCCCTTTCTATCCTTGAGGATCGATCCCTATATTTTCCACTTATCTTTACTACAATAGTACCACATGCGCTTGCGAGTGACCTATTTAGTATTGTGAATGAGTCTTTTTAGGGTTTTTATAAATATAGAAAGATCCCAAGTGTGTTCGAGTTTTGTGGGTTGCATCTAATCAAACTTAATTGGTTATTATGTGCACCTCTGGCTTGTCGCACCAAGCTTTCTGGCTCCATTGTCGGGGATAGAGGCTCTTGGCCTAGCTAGTTAGTGTAGCTTAGCCTTTACTAGTGACCTCATCATTGTTATTCTTTATTCTTTGTTCACTTTTGCATATTTCCATTCTAACTTGGTTTCTTGTTGCTTGTTTGTGTATTGTACAGGTGACAGTTATGCATGCACCATACGCATTTTACTGGTATTGAATTGGTGTTGTATGACCCTGAGATAGGTAGGAGGAGACGCCAAAGTCACCACAAGCAACACCAAGCAGTTGACATGGTAGAAAATGAGTCCCATGGAAATGCTCAACCACTACAGCCCAACCGTCCCCACCATGAATATTTCACCCAAGGGAACTACAAATTTACCATTGCCAACCCTGTTGACTAAATGTTGGGTTTATAGTTCTCAAATCCACCCACACTCCTTGAACTCCTCCCTACCTACTATGGGATGGAAAATGAAAATCCCTACTATCATATTGACACCTTGTTTGAGACTTGTTCCACCTTCTGCACCCCCACTGCCACCAACGACTCCATCTGGAGGTCTCTCATCCCTTTCTCTCTAAAGGAGAAGGTCAAAGAATGGTACATTTCAAATCCGAAGCTGGTGACGTGGAATGCGGTCAAAAATGAGTTTCTCAAGAAGTTATTTCCAATTCCCAAGATGACTCACATGCGAAGATGTATCACCACCTTTGCACAAAAGGAAAATGAACCTTTCCACGAGGTGTGGGAAAGATTCTAGAATCCCTTCATATGCCAAGTTTTTGAAATATTTGTGCACTTTTAAAAGGAAAATAATGGGGATAATGCCCAAGAAGGTCAAACTCATCATGAAAGTGAGCTCAATTCTATAGCACACCATGCCGAGAAAGAGGAAAGACCCTAGTTCTCCCATGATTTCATGTTACATTGGGGCACAATGCATAGACCAAGCTCTTTTAGACTTGGGTTATAGCGTGAACTTGATGTCATATGATGTGTTTGCCGAGCTCCAAATGGGAGAATTAGGTCCAGCTCATTGCACCTTGCAGTTGGCCGGCCAGTGAAAATGCCTAGAGGGTGTGTTAATGATGTGCTAGTCAAACTTGATGATGAGAAATCTGCATTCTTTCCTACTGACTTCATTGTGCTAGACATGGAGAAAGATACAAGAAGAGTACCTATCATCTTGGGGAGGCCATTCTTAGCTACATCTGACGCAGTGATCCACATGAGAACTGGGACCATGTATGTGACATTGATGCACATGAAGATCTAGTTGAACATCTTCAAATCTTCAGCTACAGCCGAGGTGATAGGCGCAACAGAAGAAGATTGCTATCTTGTTGAATGCCTTGATGAGATTGTGGAGGAGTGCCTACCTGTATGGATTCAAACTACCACTCAAGGTAGAGGTTTAGAGCCCATTGTTGAGTTCCCTAATGATGATGATGATGAATAGGATGAAGTGAACGAGCTAGCCTTGGTGGCTGCAAGCGAGGACCTCCCATCAATTTTTGAGTCATTGAAGAACTCTCTTGAAGAACCTCCAACTCTTGAGCTCAAGTCACTCCCCGAAGGATTCTAGTATGCTTTTCTAGGCTCAATGACACCCTCCCAGAGATCATTTCTTCCATTCTCTCTCTGGAATAAGAAGAGGCATTGATGAAAGTCCTAAAGAAGAACATATGGGCTATTGGATGGTCCATTGCTGATTTAAGGGGTATTGGCCCCTCCATTTGTGTGCATAGGATCTATTTCGAGGATGATGCAAGGGCAACTCACCAAATGCAAAGGTAGTTGAACCCAAAATTGAAGGAAGTTGTGACTCAAGAGGTTGTAAAGTTGTTAGATGATGGGATTATTTATCAAATTTCTGATAGCACACAGGTGAGTCCCATCTAGGTTGTCCCAAAGAAGGGTGGGATCACAGTGGTAGAGAATGATGATGGTGAGATGGTGCTTGTTAGAGAACAATCAAAATAGAGAATGTTTGTAGACTATAGAAAGCTCAATGAGAAGACTAAGAAGGATCACTATCCTCTTCCATTTCTTGATCAGATTCTAGAGAGGTTAGCAGGGCAAAGTTTCTATTACTTTCTTGATGGATACTCTGGGTACTTCCAGACTATTTTGCATCCTACAGACCAAGAAAAGTTGACATTCACTTGCCTGAGTGGTACTTTTGCTTACCGGAGAATTCCATTTGGGTCATGTAATGCCCCTTCCACTTTTTAGAGATGTGTGACTTCAATCTTCTCTGATATGCTTGATTTGGCACTTGAAGTGTTCATGGACAATTTCTCAGTTTTTGGCAAAACCTTTGATGAGTGTCTGTTCCACTTGATTGTCATTCTTAAGAGATGTTTCAAGGTTCGCCTTGTGCTATCTTGGGAAAAGAGACACTTCATGGTACCTAAAGGCATCGTTCTAGGCCACTGGGTTTCAAAAGATGGTATTGAGGTTGATAGGGCCAAGGTGGGCCTCATTTCTACTCTCACCATTCCTTCTATCGTAAGACATGTCCAGTCTTTCTTGGGACATGCAGGATTATATTGTCATTTCATCAAGGATTTTAGCAAAATCTCAAGACCTCTATATCATTTATTGGAGAAAGATGTTGAATTTCACTTTATTGACAAGTTTGTTGAAGCATTCAACCACTTGAAGGAAAAGCTCATTTCTGCTCCTATAATGCAGCCCCTAGATTTCTCTTTGCCATTTGAGATCATGAATGATGCATCCGACATCGCAGTGGGGTTGTGCTGGGCCAAAGAATTGCCCGGATTTCGCACACCATCTATTATTCTAGCAAGACCTTAGACAAAGCATAAAGGAACTACATGACTACTGAGAAAGAGTTGCTTGCAGTTATCTTTGCTCTTGACAAGTTTCGATCATATCTTTTGTGAAACAAGGTAGTGGTATACACGGACCATGCTACACTAAAGTATCTCATGGCAAAGAAAGACTCAAAGCCAAGGTTGATCCAGTGGATTTTGTTGCTTCAAGAATTTGATATTGAGATTGTAGATAAGAAGGGGGTGGAAAATTCAGTCGTCGAACATCTCTCTCGAATTGAAGCACCCTTTGATGATACAAGTAAAATCAAAGAAAAATGCCACATGAGCATCTCTTCCTAATATCATCCACTCAAAGGCCATGGTTTAAACATATAGCTAACTTCTTAGCTAGTGGAAGGATACCAAGCACATGAACAAGGGAGGAAAGCAAAAGGTTGTTTGCTATGGTCAAAAATTATGTTTGGGATGATCCTCATCTTTTCAAATATTTCCCCGACCAACTTATTCAAAAATGTATTCCGAATATGGAGAAGTAAGAGATTCTATCTATGTGTCATTCCAGGGTGTGTTGAGGCCATTTTGGTGGGAAGCACACGGCTACCAAGGTTCTCCAAAGTAAATTCTATTGGCCCTCCTTATTTAAAGACTCTCATGAATTTTGCAAGTACCGCTTGAAGTGCCAAAAGGTGGGCACCATCTCAAAGAGGGACATGATGCATTTATCACCCATTCTTTTGGTGGAGGTATTTGATGTTTGGAGGATTGACTTCATGGGTCATTTTCCTCCCTCTTTTGGATATGTCTACATTTTGGTTTCCATGGATTACGTGTCAAAGTGGATTGAGGTTGTTACAAGTAGAATAAATGATCAGAAAATGGTGTGTGACTTTGTGAAATCAAATACCTTTAGCCAGTTTGGTATTCCAAGAGCAATGATTAGTGATGGGGGAAGTCACTTCATCCATTACACTTTTGAAGGCTTGCCTAAGAAACACAGAGTGAATTATCGTGTGGCTACTCCTTACCACCCCCAAACAATAGGTCAAGTTCAATTTGCCAATCGGGAGATAAAGCTCATCCTAGAGAAGACGGTGAGACTGGACCATAAGGATTGGTCATTACATCTCAATGAGGCTTTATGGGCTTATAGGATTGCATACACAGCCCCGATTGGCACCACACCGTTCAAGCTTGTGTATGGAAAAAGCTACCATCTACCGGTTGAGATGCAACATAAGGTAGTATGGGTTTCGAAAGCCATGGACTTTGATGGAGAGAATGTTGGGATGAAGTGGAAGTTTCAGCTAAATGAATTAGAGGATATGCGACATGAAGCTTATGAAATAGCCAAGAGCTACAAAGAGAGAACAAAGTTTCTACATGATAATATGATCAATAAGAAAGACTTTGATCCTGGAAAATGGGTATGGTTGTATAACTCAAGGATGAAGTTCTTTCCCAAAAAATACTGGTCTAGATGGGAAGGGCCTTATCTAATCAAAAAGGTGTATCCATCCGTAGTTGTGTTGATTTGTGAGAAAAAAGGAGCTAAAGAATTTACCGTGAATGGTCAAAGGTTGAAATTAGTTGCGGAAGTAGGTCTGGACAAAGAAAATCAAAGTTTTGATATCGTGATGCTAGAGGAGGACCATCAGGTTGATGAGGAGATGTGCTTGAATGCACATGAGAGAGACATTTACTTCAAAGATTCTTTGGGAATCCCACGAGGATAAATGACTTCAAGAATCAACAAGCATGGATGAAGGCGTAAAATTTAGTGCTAGTGGGAGGCAACCCACCTAGGTTTGGGAACTTTTTCACTCAACCTTTACTTTTTGATACTTTTGTTTTCTTTTCCACAAAATACACACATGTACACTTGTGCTTGATAGTTTTTGTTTGAGTTTTGATGAGATGCAGGTAAAAGGTTGAAGAGAGAGACAGAGAGGGAAAGTCATGGTTGTTGAAGTTGAAATGTGGCCAAGAATTAAAATTTTTGAAAAGATATCAAAATTTTTTATTTTGAGTTGAGAAAGTACCACATGAAGAACCACCATGGCCGTGGTGCCTCAAAACGGCCATGGTTACCACCATGGTTGTGGTGATTTAAGTGCAAAACCTCAAAGAAAGTTATAGTAACTCCACAAAATTTGTGAAGGAATGAGCACAGCCGTAGAGAACAAAATGGTTGTGGCACGTGCTGAGCAACATGGCCATGGCCACCTCCACAGCTGTGGCGACATGAAGACAAGATGGTCGTGGTGATCACCATGGTCGTGTGAATTAAATGTAAAAATTCAAAGGAGTTACAGGAATAAAGGAGATTTTGTACATGAACGGCCATGGCCGTGGTGAACACTACGACTGAGACGAGAGGAGCACACCATGGCTGTGACGCCCACCACAACCATGTTGAGAGTCGATCTACATCCATCTCCACCCCCACCATGACCATGTCACCCACCACGGCCATGCTACCAAACCCCCACCACGGTCGTGGTGAGACTTGACCCCACATATTTTTTCACTTAAACCCAACAAAACACCACGACCCCTATCACTTGCAAACTCATTTTCTAGACTCCAGAATGGATGTGGTGACGTGATCCACCCCCAACACTCCCAATCTTGCTTCTCCAGCCCAAATCATAAACCTCAAATCACTTTCTACACCTCCACCACCTCTCCCTATGTCATTTCCACCCTAAAACCTCCACCAATCAAGCCTCCATCTCCATTTTCGTTCTCCACCTCACCTACAACTGCCCCACACAAAAACTCACCAAAATCCCCCCATTGTTTCCCAAAACCTCCAACCAATCCATCCTCCATCATCCAAGCAACCATTCTAACCTATTCCACCAATCAATCAACCTCCATTTCGCCTTCTCCATAAAAGTCTAATTTTCATAGCCATAGCACCACCACCATATCCAAAAAAATGAAGGGAATTACTAAGGCAATGAACAAGGGGGCTCAAAAGAGCCTTGAGGTGATCAACGGAGGCAAGGTGCGCACCAAGAGAGCCTCTTCCCAAGTATCCATGCCTTTCCACACCCCTTCACCATCAAATTCCATTGCCCAATCACTCCCCTGTTTGATGTTCGTGACTGCATCCCACACCCGGTCATCCGACATCCACCACATCACAAATGAGAATATAGGGAAGAGGAGGAGGTGGAAGCATTGGAGGAGAACATCGATGATATGATCGATGAGGTTGATCTGGAGGTCATAACTCGCAAAAAGCGGGGCAAGGGGGTTGCAGCCCCATCTTCATCAAGCCTGCCTCCAAGGGCCATGTCGACACACCACTCTACCTCCTCATTGGGGGAGAGACCACAGCAGCATCCGCAAGAAAGGCGACAATTGATGATAGAAGAAGAGGATCAACCACTGCGATACCCTGAGCAACGGGTACCGCTAAATCTTGACACAAGCTTGGGGACAAGATCCTACATGGTTGAGGAAGATGATGATGATATTGTTGAAGAGGAAATGGATTCGGATCTAGAGGACACTTTCTCATACTTTGAGGCGGACAGGCTGAAGGGGTTTGGCAAAGATCCTGAGGGAATGACTTATGGCAGAGGACAGATAAAGATGTAGATCATACCCATCTACCCTGAGTGCATGTCTGGGAGAGTGATCTCCACTATATATGGGTGTGAAAAGGTAATTGAAGACTTGGGAATCAAAGCAGATGTGGTAAGGAAGCTGAAGCGAGTAAGTTTGTGGAAGGTGCTCTTCATAGCACAAACCACATATGTGGAGTTGACTCAGTAATTTTTTGCCACATTAGATAAGATCGAGGTCAAAGGGGAGGAATCTATCAAGTTTATAATGTTTTAAAAAATTCACACACTAAATGCTTCTGAACTAAATTGCATCTTTGCAAAGGACCCTCAAGAAGCCAAAAAAATGAGTGATGGCTTAATTGAGAGGGAGGCTGACTTGGACTATAGTGATTTCTAGTATAGTTTGATAGGGACACTGGCGTACATAGTCGGGAAATCAAAGAAAATTGATCAGCAACCCCTTGTTCAGATATGTATAGAAGGTCCTTCCCAACACAATTGTAGGGAGGTATGATAATTAGGGAAACATCTCACAAAAGGACCTCTTTGTTCTACATGGTTTAAATGAGAAACTACACATCAACGTAGGGTCTCTCTTGATAGATCACATGAGGACAGCTCCCTTTAAAAGTAAGACTATTTGTTATGGGAGGGATTGTGACTTCAATTGTTATATCCCTAGGTTTTGATGTCACCAGACTGAAAGAGGTCGAAGGAGCCTAATTTGTTGATCTAAAGTATCTTGTGCGCTCTCAAATGATAACAATCAAGAAAAAGAGGTTGATGTACAATCTGAAATTCGTAAGATCAAGATTTCTCGAGTTGCCCTATCACACCTTCCCATTCTCTGTGCTTCATGTTGTCCCGACTTACTACATGATAAGATGAATCAATGGGAGTGAGCCAACCCATAGGAAAACTTCAACCCCACTACTACACAAGAGGAATAAATAGCAGAATAAAATGCACAGTAGCAAGAAGAAGAGGGAGGGGAACAAAGAAGAAATCCCCGAAGGGTAAAAAGAAGGGATGAGGCAACATCCCAGCTGTAGGAGCCTTCAGTGAACGCATATGATATGTCATCGCGATCCATGCACACAGCAAGACATGCAGCTCATACAGCAGTACATGTGGCAGGACCAACAACAATGCATCAATAGGTCAACCACTTGTACCACTACCATCATGCGCTGGCACAAAGAAACCCTGAATAGGGTGAAGATTTTTGGGGTGGTATTTTGGGATACTAGGAGACCAACCCTCCCCCTCAAGACATTTATTAGGGCCATTACTACTCGTTCCCTCCAGCCCATCTAAGACCTCCACCTCCTCAACAACACTAGCCAAACCAACCTAATCAGCCAATGTAGGGAAACCTACCCATTGATTCACAACACCAGTCGTGATCTTCACCCTACTATCCCTAAACTTGAGTTTCATGCTGAGGGTAACATGATTCAAAAGTTTGGGGTGGTACGGCGGTATGCATCACCCTATCTTGATCTCTCATTTTGTTTGAACCTGTCTTACATAGTTTTTGGAATTGCTTGCATTTACCCTTGTTAGTTTAGATTTCTTCTTGCTTCCATGCATGCATACATGTAGTTCAATTTCATGCATTTTTGCATAATTTTTCAAAAAAAAATGCTCTCCATGCCATGCATTGCATTTTCATGTAGATTTTGGTAATTTTTTGTGTTTTTAATTAGGATTTGTTGTTTTATGCTTTAAATTCCTTAAATATAGGTTTATATGTGATTGATTGCAAATTGGCACCCTTTTGGCCAATTTTGCCCAAATTTAGATATTCTTGCCTGAAAGCATGTTTTAACTTTATCTCCAATGTTTTGAGCTGAAAATTTTGATCTTTGACAAATGCATGCCATTTTCTTAGATTTTATTTCTATGTGGTCTTGATTGTTGACTTTTAAAATGTGCACCACTTCTCTCAAGTTTGTGAATGTTACGGTTGAATTGTGAATTGAGCAAGCTATAAGCGCTTAGATCCTATGGAACCACTTGATATAAATGTGAATCTCATGTTGTTCAATCATGTGGTGTGATATCATTTGATGAAGTGTTGGATTAGTTTTCATGCTGGAAATATTATATTGAGGACTAAACTAATGACCCCTCTTTGACCCGACTCTTCTTTCACCATCTTCATACCTCTCCACCTCATGAAAGGATGCCTTAGAGCACATATTCAGTCATGGCCACCTCCAAAAGTTTGGGGTGACCATTTCTACATCTCCCCACTTCACTCTATCCACCATATGCCCTACCTACACCAAGGGCAAAAGAAAAGAAAATAAGAAAGAAAAAGAAAATAAAAAGATGCTCCTATTTAAGATCATCTAAATAAAGAAAAGATGAGTGTGCAAAAACACTCCAATCTCTTACTGCAATCCTTTCTTCCATTTTTATACCTATTGAGCTAGAAAACATCAAATCTAGTTCACTTTACCATTTCTACAGCCATGTGGGTCATTTGGTGTGGTTTGAGACATAAGATTGAATGCATTAAAATTGAAACAGCACTCCTAGTCATCATTGATTAGTGCCAACGTGAAACGGTTTACCCAGAATTGCATGAAGGACATATTGAAAACTTGTGTATTCTACACTCTATATTTGAAGTTTGTACACTCAGTGCTCATTTCATAATTGGTATGTGATATAGGAGAGGAGAGAGGTGGAACACATGCACTTAGTCATTTTTAAGACCATTTAGTCAATAATCATCTTATGCTATGCATTTGTCACTCTTGTTTATTGAAAGAAATTGAAGAGAAAGATTAAGTTGGAGCATACTTGAGGACAAGTATGTTTCAAGTTTCGAATGGTGATGCATCCCTATTTTAGGGCTTCATCTTGTGCCTTTTTGCATGATAATCACATCTAAATAGTTTAGATTACAAGTTATTCCCCTCAATGTGGTCTTTTATGATAAATGCATGTATGCCTCCTTTTGTGTGTATTTCAAGGCACTTATGCATGCATTGATGCATGGGAGAGAGACGAAGGATGTCTATGGGGTCTTACACCCCAAGAGTGGACCTACCTCTTCCATGAGTTATCCTTGGATGAACAAGAGCAATTCAAAGCAAAAGGAGGCTAGATAAAGAAGATGAAGTAAAGATCAGCACTAAAAGGCCCAAAATGGTCGCGGTACATCCACCACAATCGTGGTAATTTATGCACAAAGAGCACCAAAATCAACAGGAAATGTGCTCAATTTACACATGAATGACCACGTCCGTGGAGATCAAAATGGTCGTGGTCACTAAATACCCCATGGTCGTGGCCCCCAGAACGGTCATGGCCAACACACTCCAACTTGCCTGTGGCCATCACCTCACCCATGGGAATTTATGCACAAGGATCCCCAAAATCAACTGGGAAGTGGTCTATTTTACACGTGAATGACCATAGTCGTGACCATCACCACGGTCGTGGCCCTTGAAGGCCACCTCACCCATGGTGCTCCCCACGCCTGTGGTGAATTGAAGACACGACTGGTGCGCTCCCGCTAGAGGCTTGCAACAAGTGCAATCCACGAGGTCGGGAGGCACGGGAGAGATGGGATCTTTGCTTTCGATATTTGTATGGTCCCAGATCGAGTCTATCACTAAAACTAAAACAATTTGCCCGCAAGCGTACGGGGTACTGTTATAGTATAGGCGAAAGGCAAGATGCGGGGTCGAACCACGGAGATAGAGGGGGCGCTAGAGTTAGAAGGCATAAGCTACATTCCTATTGCGGAGGGTAAGGTTTTTAGGGTTTAAAGGTTGGTTGGTTGTTGATTAAGCTAAGAGAGCAAGTATGAAAAGCAATATGAAACTAAGTTATCAAAAGACTAAATTAGCAATCTAAGTTAACAAGCTATCTAAACAAGAGCAAGAACAAACTATACTAGACTAAGAAAGCAACTAGCAATTGAGAGCCTAAGTTAACCACTAATCAAGATCAAAGACCTAAATTAACACTTAGCTAACGAAACTAGACAATTAAATAAGTTAAATAAAGCAAGCGAACTACACTAGCATTAACAAGCAAACAGAACAATTGAGGTTTTTAAGCAATTAGATGAAGGAGGTGGGCCGTTTGGGAATGTGACCTTGACATTAGTTGGGGGATGTCACCATAATAATCAATTAACATATTCCATTCTAGACTACCAAACCAAACAACAAGGTGGGTGCTATGAGGATGTACCCTATTCTACTAGTTGGAGAACTAGGGCTAGGTGTAATTCTCATAGGACTTACCAAGTCTAGGTCTCTAGGATAAGTGGTATTAGTCAATTGAGGACCAAGGGTAAGGGTGGGAGTAGAGATGAGGATATTTGACCTCATGCCACTAGCCACCTCAGCCTTTAGGAAATCCTAGGCAATTGCACTAATCACACTTATACTAGTCACTTAGAACTCACATTTGCATGTAGGAAGAAGGTGATTATGTAGGAAGATAGGGGGCTAGCTAGGGATCTGAATTAAGGACCTAGGAGCCAATCCTATGATAGCTACATAGAAACCAAAACATCCTAGAGGCAAATGTCTTCAAACACCACAAGGCAAGAAATTAATGTAATTAAACAACAACCACATGCACAAGTAATGGGAAATGAGATATAAGCAAAGGCAATCATCATAGAAATGAAATATGTTCATTACAAATTATATTCCCCCAACATGGTATCACAGTCACATTTTTGCCCCCAAACAGCCCACCCAAGGGGGCTTAGCTATACATGATCAAACTAGGAACAAAGGAGAAGGGAAAGAGAGTAGGAAATGCCATGGATGCTTGATGAAGCTCGACCACCTTCACCTCCTTGCTACTAGCCACGAACCTCCTCCTCCAAAGGTGCCCAAGAGCATGGAAATGGTGGAATGGATGGATAGAAACCTAGAGAAACTAGGTTTCTATGGTGGAAATGAGTGGAAAGTGGGTGGAAATGGGATTAAATGCAAGGAAAGTAGGTGGATGGGAGTGATGGAGGTAAGGGAGCAGCTAGGTTGCGTCCAGAGGGTGCTCTCTCTTGAGCCCTAGAAGCAACTAGTGCTTATATAGGAGCTAGGGCTAAGTGGGGGCAAAATAGGAAAAATAGTGGAAAGTTGTATAGGGTAGGTGATCACCACAGTCGTGGTGGGAGTGCCACGGCCATGGTGAGGGTAGTGGGGGACGACCGTGGGGTGGTGAACACGGTCATGGGGTGAAGGAAGTGGTGAGATGGTGGTGGCCACGGCCGTGGCGGAGTGCCACGGTCGTGGTGGGTAGCATGCACCACGGCCTTGTTGGGTGACACGGCCGTTTTGGAGGAGTTGGAGCTGACCGTGGGGAGGGGCCACGGGCGTCTTGATCAGAATCGGATACGGTCATGGCGACTTGGCCACGGTCATGGCTGGGAGGCAAATTCCCTGTTGGCGACTGAGTACTTGCAATTTAATTCCCACGACCGTGGTAGGGTGCCACGGCCGTGTTCTCTTCTCCTGACCACGACCGTGCTGATGGCCACGGTCATGTTGTCTTCAGTGACCACGGTCGTGGCTGGGAGGCCACGGTCGTGGGCGATCTATGGAATTCCCTGTTGCAGTCTGTTGGACTTTGGCAATAAACCCACGACCGTGGCATTGGGGCCACGGCCGTGGTGAGGCTTTACTTCTTGATTTTGCTTCTTACTTTGTCAATTTCGGATGTCTTTGCTCGGGGATGATTCTTGGCCACTGGAGGTAGGTTGAGGGAGACTTTGGGGCCTTCTTTGGGTCCCTCCTTCTCTCTCTTCCATCTAAGCATGGTCCAAGTACCTGAAAAATAGTGAAAAGGACATCCATAAGCATATTTGCAATGATAATCATATTGGGGAGAATAACATGTAATTCTAATGCATTTGAATGTGATAAAAGTACAAAATGACACAAGATACAGCCCTAGAATAGGGTTGGATCACCGACTACCTCCAAGCTCCCCTCGCCTATGGCCTCCTCCTCCAACTCGACTGTGGTAACCCACACGGTCGTGGCACCCTCTACCCACCACGATCGTGGAACCCCACCATGGTCGTAACCACCATATGTACTTATCATTTCCACTCCATTTCCCACCATGGTTGTTCCACAGCCCACGACCATGCCATGCAACCCCCACCATAGTCGTGGCACATCAACACGGACGTGGTGACCACCTAACCCTACCCATTTTCACTATTGTTTTTCCTACTTTGACCCTACTTACCCTAGTGCTTCCCCACCACCTATATATAGATAGGTGGTGGCCACAAATGAAGGTTACTCTCCCCTAGCTGCCATTACTCCTCCTCACCCTCTCTTGAGCATTCATTGCATTCCCCTTGCATTTATGCTCTCCACCCACCATTTCCACCTCATTTCCACCATAGAAACCTAGTTTTCTACATTTTCTACCATAACCCCCTCCATTTTCATGCTCATCATCCACCTTGGAGGAATTAGGTCACCCTAAAGTAGCTAGGAGGTGAAGAAGGAGGGTTTACTTCGAGCTCCATGGAGTCCTATCCCTTCTTCTCATTTCTTTTGTCTTTTCTTTGATTATGGCTAGGTAAGCCCCTAGTGGTGGGTTATTTGGGGTAAAAATGTGACTTTGATACAATGTTGGGGGAGAATAATTTGTATGAACATAATTTCATTCTATGGTGATTTCCAATGCTTCTATCTCATTTCCCATTATCTTGCATGTGGTTTTTGCTCTTAAACATAAATTACTTGCTTTGTAATGTTTGATGAGACTTAGCTTCTAGGAGGAATTGGAATGTGTGTAGCAATCTTAGGAATGGCTCCTAGGTTCAATTAGTGGATCCCTATCTAGCCCCCTTTGTTCCTACATACATATCCCTCCTTCTAATAGTGAGTGTGAGATCTAAGTAGCTAGTGTAAGTGTGATTAGTGCAATTGCCTAGAGATTTCTAAAGGCTAGATGACTAGTAGCATGAGGTGAAAACCCCTCATCTCTACTCCCATTCCTACCCTTGGTTTCCAATTTCCCTAATACCACTTACCCTAGAAACCTAGACTTGACAAGTCCTTCTAGAATTACACCTAACCCTAGTTCTCCAACTAGTAGTATAGGGTACATTCTAATAGCACTTCCCTTGTTGTTTGGTTTGGTAATCTAGATTGAATTGCGATAATTGCATGCCATGTTGACACCCCTCAACTAATATCAAATCACATTCCCAAATGGCCCACCTACCTAATCCATTGCTTGAAACCCACCTTAGCCTTCTTGCTTGTTAATGCTAGTTTAGCTTAGTTGCCTTTGTTTCTTCTAGCCAATTGCTTAGTCTTGCTAGTTAGGGTTAAATTAGATTCTTGATTGCTTTAGTGCTTAGCTTGGTTCTTAGTTGCTAATTGCCTTTCTAGAGTAGTGTAGATTATATTGCTCTTGTTTAATTTATTGCTTAATCTAGTTGCTTAGACCTAACTTGCTTAGGATAATCTAGTTTTTGGTAATCTAGTTTTCACATTGCCTTTACTTGCTTGCTTTCTTAGTGTAATCAAACCAAAACCCCTTTTAAACCCTTCAACCCTAATATCCTTTTTAGGAATGTAGTCAACTCTAACTTATCTCTACTTCCCCTTCTATCCCTGAGGATCAATCCCTACATTTGCCTCTTATCTTTACTACAACAGTACCTTGTGTGCTTGCAGGTGACCTATTTAGTATTGTGACTGAGTCTTTTTAGGGTTTTTATAAATATTGAAAGATCCCAAGTGTGTTTGAGTTCCATTGGGTGCATCTAATCAAACTTAATTGGTTAGTGTGTGCACCTCTGGCTTGTTGCGTTGATTGCGTCTTGAGAGGAGGGAGGTTTGACTTTGAATGTATAACCTAAAACCTTGAAGGACCCCCGCAACTTTATTACAGGGTCAAAGTAGATATACAAGGTCGAACACATGGATGTGAAAACGTTTAGGATGCTTAAGATCTAGCTCTTAAGTTAGATAAGCATATATGATAGTCGATAAAAGTATGGAGCTAGAACTAGTCTAGTAGGTTGTCACAAAATAAAAGAAAACAAAATAGAGTCTGTTGGATTCTACTAATCAAAGAGAAGGAGTTCCTGGCTATGTAACCACAAGTTGGACAATCTATGCACCCATTCTCAGGCGTAGACAACCCTTGAACACCTGACGTGTATTTTACTACGCGCTTAACCGCAAGTATACGCGTCGAGTAATATAGGCCTTGTGAGGCCCGAGTCGAACTCAGGGATACGTGAATTATTGAAGACTTCTACTAACTATTTGTGATCAGCTAAGCCGAATAACAAAGTAGGGTTTTGTTGTTGAACTTAAAAGAAAATAAAAATCAAACAAAGAAAACAATCGATTAAAGGTTAATTTAATCAATTCAAAGGGATATCTTTAGGATGGCGGTTTCACCGCAGGTCAACATTGTATTAGATTTCATATAATTCCTCACACTTCTCTCTCTATCCGGGTAGTGGCCTGAATTGAGAATTACCCACTGTCGTGGTGTAATCCACTTCTTAGATTTAGGTTGATTCCATCGTCATAGTAATCATTCCCCTAAACTAAGCGCATTAAGATCAGTCCCTCAGTTCCCACCATTAATTTTACAACTCCTTTGTCAAGGGTTTTATTAATTAATGTAGAATTCGTTTCTTTTCAACCGTTAATCCTTCTGTCGAAGTGATTAAGGGCATTAATTTATTATTATGGTGATCAAGCATAACAATAGCAATAGAGAAAACGAATTTATACCACGGATATGAGAGAAAAATATGAATTATCAATATAAAATCATCATACAATGTATCCCCGGGCTACTCCCGGTCCTAAAGATTGAGGGTTTTAGCCTCTCATGTTCATCTTACACAAATACATGGTAGAAATTGGGGAATTCATAAGAAAAACGTGAAATAGATGGGAAAACCCCTGAACGGAGAAGAACCGGTGGATCCTTGGCGTAGAACACAAGCTTTCCCCGCCTGTCGGTGGTGGAAATTGTCTTCGGCAGCGTCCGAATCACCCGGGATGAGCTTCTCGGCCTCCGTTCTCCTTTCTCTCCTCCTCGGCACTCGTGCAATCTAAAAATTAGATGCTCACGTCTGGGCGGCCGTCATTAGGTATAAGTCCCTAATTAGGTCGTCAAATAACAACAGCCGTCCGATCGAGATCAAAACAGATCCAACGCATATTTGCCGGCGTCGATACCATCGACGCGGGTCGATGGTATCGACCCAGCGGATTAGCGGCAGCTTTCCTTTCTTTTATTCTGAGCGCCTGTGGTGATCTCGATACCATCGACTTGAGTGTCGATGGTATCGACTCCTTTAGCGTCGGTTGTTGTCGTTTAGCGACGCTGTAGCTCTCCTTGAGTCGATGGCATCGACTTGCGTCGATGGTATCGACTTGCGTCGATGGTATCGACTTCATCCTCGCCAGCAGCCTGGAGACATCTCGATGCCATCGACTTGGGTGTCGATGGTATCGACTCTGTATTGCTCTTCTCGGCTGACAACCTGTGGCTTGGTCGATGGTATCGACATCCGTCGATGGTATCGACGGATGTAGATACTTGTTTTTCCTGAAATTGCACAACAAGACCAAATAAATCCACACGATTTATGATAAGATGATCAATAATGCTTAAAATAATGAAATAAAGGGGATTTGATATAAAATGATGGCAGAGACCAAATAAAGTGAATTATGCAATAATATCCATGAAAATGAGTAATTAAGGCACAAAACACATATGAAATAGGTCTCTAAATGCGACTCAAAATCATCGCATCAACACCTCAGAAAGCAACCTACATCCAAACATAGTACTTACTATGGTATCTGTTCCTATGGGGTTATACACTCGCTTTCGCACAGTGTGACTAAAACCCATCAATGATATGAAACCTCTCTCGAGGATGACAAATCAGTACCCTAGAATATTCTACATACCCTCTCAGGTATAGAATGTTCTGAGATGCTAGGAATATGTTTGATCTGGTAGAACCATGTAGTGGGCCCAACCGTGCCCAGGTCTACTGTTCTGCACAGATCACCTTGAACTATCCTGTTTTCAGATTTCAATCCAAACTACCTTCTCTTATCTATTTCTACAAAGAATCTCTCGATGTAGGCAGAAATAGAAGTTCAAGCAAGAAAGAGATCAACCAGACTAACAATCATAACCAGAAAGAGAAGATAGAATAGAAACGTACTAGATCTTAGAATAAAACTACATACTTAAGGTAAAAGTACATAAACATGCCCAAAATGGGCTACATATCTAAGAAGGAGATCGACTAGTCATGGACAAGTATAGTTGGGACCGAATAAAGATGGAAGAACATTATTTGTACAGAAACAAAGGAGAATAGTAGAAGAAAGGAGCAGAAGAAGAGATGTAGCCCGTAGATGAGAGGTGGCTCTCGCTCGTTAGCCTCTGTATAGGCCAGATCTCATCTTTGGGTTGTCCTCCTTGGCCTTCTGGACTCCTTGGCCTCCTTTCTCTTTGATTCTACCCCAAATAGCAGCTTGGTGGGTGTACGGAGGTAGAAGATGGTTGGGAATGGTAGGATATGGGTGAATTGTTGTGAAAAATGACAGTTGATGGAAGACAACTGGAGGAACAGATGTAGGATGAGAACTTCAGTCCTGTCACACCTTGGAACTCTCCCACGGGGCTCTGGGAACCAAAATAGGTCAGAACCAAAATGTGGAACCTCTAAAAATTCGGAACCCCCCTCCAGGTCGCGAGTGGTGGGTATTTATACGTGAAGGCAGAAGACGATCACAACACCTTCCTTGGTCATGGCCCTAGTCTTGGCAAGACTGTGCCAAGATAGGTACAGTCATGTTGAGGGTCGCAGTTGACACAGACGCCACGGTCGAGGTGGATCCTGCGGTCAAGACAGATGCCTTGGTCGAGGTGGGTCGTGTCGTGGTCACGATCATGCCGCGGTCGAGGCAGGTCATGCCATGGTCGCGATCGTGCCGCAGTCAAGGCACAGATGTCGCAATCGAGACTGAGGTGTTGCGGTCATAGTCGGGCTGGATTATCGCAGTCGCGGCCTCAGCCTCAGCTTGACCGTGCCGAGGTTTGCTCGGTCATGTCGAGTGTCATTCGACACAACATCTTGGCCACCATCGTGGCACTGTCTTCTTGGTCACCGTCATGGCATTGTCTTCTTGGTCGTGGTCACAACATCCTTTTTGGTCGCAGCTGCGATGGATCAAAGTCTAGCTATTGCAAAAACTGTGTTGGGGTGAAATCTTGGAGAATAGATGTCTTTTCAGGCTCAGTGCCTGCAAGTCCCAAAATGGCTAGTTGAGCAACTTTATCTATGAAAAGATATAAATTACTAAAAGATAAGGATCTAGGGTTATTTTGGGTATATTAAGGCTATAATGACCCAAAACTATAAATAAATGCTTAGCGTAAATGCTTGAATTTGGGTGTTATCAACCACCCCAAGCTTAAACCTTTACTTGTCCTCAAGCAAGATTGTGCTCAAAGAACAAAGCCCCTGTTTGGCACGGGACTGGATCCAGATTTTGGCTTGTCTTTTAATGCCAACCCTGCCAAACAATCAATGGATTAGGACTGATTTGTGTTTGGTTGCAAATCCCGATCTCGTCCCATTTTGGGATAACGGAATCATGTAATCCGGACTAAGTCAGTCCCGCGGAAGGCGGGATTTCATTTCTCGATCCGGATTTACAATCTTTCCTCCCGTGACCCCGACTCACTTTTTCAAACCATACTCTCCCCTTCGCCTCTCTCATTCCTGCTCCCCTCTCTCCTCCCGGACTCCCCTCTCCCTCTCCTTCTAAACCTAGCCGCCATAAAGGAGAAGCATTCACAGCAAGCAGAGGAGGCAGGGAAAAGGCCTCCGAGCTCGAGCTCGAGCTCGAGCCCCCCTACACAGCGACAGGCAACTTGGCCCTAGCAGTGGACGCGACTGGGTCGGAGTCCAAGTAGCCGGAGTAGAGGAAACACGACCGCGATCCGGCTTCCTTCCTCCCACTGTAGGCAGACATGCTCCTCTTCCTCCAAATGCAGGAGCAATGCCAGGTCGTCGTCTTCGGACTGGTCATCTTCATCCCCGGTCACAGGAAACTGGTTCTGCTTTCCATCATCCTGTACCCAGAAAAGCTACTCCTTGTCGCCGCACAACGGGTCAAGGTCACTGAGGTACATTGTGGTTGCGGCGACCATCTTCCCCTTCTTCTTTTCCTCAGTGGAGGAAGAGGTAGTGGTGCTGCTTCTGGCGCCGATGGCCATGAGAGTGGTAGTGGATGTGGGGTTACGGTCATGGTAGGCGAAGGGATTGTTGGTTAAAGGTAAGTGTGCAAGAGGAAGGCACGGTATGTGTTTCATTCTGATTCTGCCCCTTCATCTTCTCTCTCTCTCTCTCTCTCTCTCTCTCTCTGCAGCTGCAGCTGCAATAGAGGCGCGTTCTAGAGAAGGCGTTGCCGACTCTTGGTTGGTTCTGCCTCCGTTTCCTGGTGTCATACTTCATAGGAATCCAATATATCTTGTAAGGATAAAGCTGCTACTTTTTGAGATATCATCCATCTTCTTTTTATTATATTTGAATCAAGTTGGTAAGGCACACATTTATACTTCTAATATTTCTATGTTTAATTCTGAAATTAAAAGCTATACCTACTTTTATCAGTGCCTAGACCCTTTAATTTTTTTCTTTGACTTGGCATTCTTTATATCAAGCAGCAAAACCGTCTAGGCTATGAAACTTTGCTATACTTTTCTCTACAAAACCGAACAATCATGAGCACTTTTATACTGTTAACTATATAATGATGCCACATATATTTCACACATGTAGTTCTTATTGGATGCAATGTTAAATCTGCTAAAATTACAGTCTATTTCGACTAGTAGAATTGGCAGGCTTATTTTGATTGTATCGTTGTTACTTTTAATATTCATGTCTGAATATATGTCTTAATTTGATATATTACAATATAATTTTACAGCTAAAAGATCATTACAATATGCATATGAATAAACTACCCATTCATTTATGTTTTTTAGATGCCTAGTAGATTGTTTGTTAGCATACACTCCATTTTTATGTTAGCATAAACAACTTTCTTGTTATATGAACAATATTTCTTGTCCAATATGATGAGTTTGAATTCTTTGTATTTCTAGAGGTTTGCTAATACATATTTGGCGGATTTATATTTACATGTACATGCTACTTTCTAATGTTACTTTGATTCGTCAATTTTATAACACCACTTCTTTTGGTCTTTGCAATTGGGCAAATGGGCTGATGTTGTGCAATTGGTTAAATGAGCCGATTTTGAAAACCAACATGAAGCTTATCATGCAATATAATATATTTCAAATCTGAAACCTCTTAAATTAAAGGTGTACACACATTGAAAAGAAAGTTTACAAGCATTAACAACAAATTTGGCGGTGAAAATTTCCTTTGTTTTCCAATATAGGATTACGTTGTTCCTTTAACAACAATTTAAAGCAACAAAGCGCCACTCATATCAAGCAAATGAAGGACGGATTTACCATAGATGTTATGGACATGATTTTTTTAGTTGAATGTACTACTTTCATGTGTATTTGTGTGTTAAATAAATGAACATTTAGTTTATTGTAGGCAAATATTTGATTGATGGTTGTAATGCCATACTTTTGAAATTGGAATAGCCAACTCATCAGTGAATCACTGGCTACATCTACAGGTCAAACAAATGGTTTAATTTTCTCTCCAGTGAAGCTACAACTAGAAGATGATGGAAAATAAGGTTGTTACCTGCCAGAGCTATTCAAATGTACAACCTAGATTGTTTATGCACATACAATGTAAATTGGAACCTCTTGTGCATGTTCCTTGTATTCTGCCATGGTGCATTGTGGCTGTAAACAATTCAATATATATACATGTACATACTCTTTTTGTATTTTCTTTCCATAATTGAACATGTTGTAAATTCTGAAAAGTTATAATGAAATTCATTATTATCATTTCTAACTTGTGTGTTTTAATGGTGCTTACACTATTGTGATTTGAGTTGCATTAACTCTGACAGTAGAAACTATGTATTGTTTGTGAGCAACAACATCAGGTTTGGTAATGGAAATCGTGTATTGAGTGCTATTACCCATTTTCCAGAATAATGAGAGACGAATGCCTTTGTAGATTTTCAATTTATGTGTCCATACTTGTAAATGGAATACTGAGTGCAATTTCTTTACTTCTTCTTTTCATCTCATTCTTCACGAGGAGTGTTTCGTTGTCCTTTGTCTTCCTATGCTAGCTTGTTCATTTTTTGAGCAGTTAGCTGATATCGATTTTCCTGAATAAACAGGGCCTGGACAATTGTATATTTGCAATTGTGGCCCTTGCAAGGGACTGCAGTCTGTGAATGGTATACTGAATGCAATCCGTGTAACTCCAATTTTTATCAATTTATTCACTATTGTAACCTGAATAACTTCACCATATTACAATCGTTGCTATGTGTGGAGTAGACATTCTTACCTTCCAGAAATTTATTGACCAAGCAAAACATAGATATGAATATATAAGAACTGTACAATCCTTTTTTTTCATTTAGGACTACGTCGCTATCTTGTTTCTCAGCCATCTATCACATAAATAAGTATTTACATTCATATATTGCAACATATTCCTCGAATTATCCAACATACCCTGTAATTTTTTTTACTACAAACGAAAAACATATTACCTAATGACAACTACCGAGAGACTACTGAAAAACATTTTATTGTTGTGTAACAAACCTATTAACAACATTACAAATATACCACATGAAAATTCCATTCAAGATAATAGTAACGTTTAATTAATTTTGAATGCACATTTAAAAATGAGCATACTCATCTCTTATTTTCACTTTTCTAAATATAACAAGAAACACCCATAAAATACAAATAAATATTTTTATTTATTTATTTTGAACTTATGTTCAAGTAGCATCACAAATACACGTTTTGTGTACTTGTTCAAATAGTTCTACAAGAAGAAGACAGAATAAGCAGATCCTGACAAGTTTGCCAAACAGAATCAGACTGGTAGCCAAACAAAATCAGACTGAATTTAGACTCAAATCAGACCAGCTGACCAGAATCAGACTGCGTTGCCAAACAAAATCAGACTGCATCCTGACTACGCCAACCCCAGAATCCAGACTAACCCCGACTAACCCAGTCTAGATTCTAGAATCCCAATCCTGTGCCAAACGCAGGAAAAAATATAACATCCAAATTAAGCTTGGAGATAAATGCTAAGGTTAAGAAAAATAGTTTAAAACATTAATTCTCTTGACCCATGTTGTTTTAGAGTAAACCCTCACCAATCGAGCACAATCCTGCTAAAGTAAGATCAAAGAGTGTCCAGGCAAGATTAAGTGAATTCACTTCAACCTGTCGATACTCATGAGGGTTTGAATCATAATTATAAAACATAAAAGAATTGTCACATAGGTGATCAAACAGGTGATGATCAATGAGCAATCACCATGTATTCATGTAGACCAATCAAGAACAACATGCCTCCCACTTATTCAGGTACTAAGAAGCAACAAAAGCAAAAAGATTATAATGACTTCTGGGGATCCCAATCTGCATCAGGTTGGTCCATGTAACGAGCAACGGTCCCTGCAGTCTGAGCCAGTAGACTCAACGAAGTGAGACAAACTCCTAGTATTGTGCTCGAACCAACCCTACTATTGGGATGATCTCATATGTCTCCTAGGGGTTCCTAGTGACTCTCTAATGAGCCTTAGGGTGGCACTACCAGACTCGACATGCTCGCGTTCATGAGCATAGTCATACACCAGTTGGCCACCATCCTCAACTCTCCTAAAAGAGAAAACAACACTCATATTTTTATTCACACTCAGGATTTTATTCTCCCCATTCTAATTTATAGGCCTAGGTGAGAACTATTTTGATATTTTTGGGATTTTGTGGGTGGCCAAGCCTCTTTTGCATTTTTTCATCTTTTTGACTCAATCTAGGGTGAGAGGATGTGCAGACCATCAAGGAAAAACACTTCAACTTGATTATAGATCAAAACTCATAATTATCTGCTTGATACATGCATGAAAAAAAAAGTAATTATGATTCAAGGGTACTTAGAATAGAGGCAAGTTTGTGAAAAATGTAGCTTGGAGTTTTGATCAAACTCTAGCTTCTTTCCAATGGTCCTATATCCTAGACTTGTAACTCACAACATAGATCAAGGGAATAATGTTTTAAGCTATGAAAAAGGCACATAACCTTACATTTATTACCAAACTTAAAGAAAGAGTCAATGAGCAAGTCAAGCAAAAGACCAAGCACTTTAAGATGAAAATTGTGCATTTAGGCAAAAAAGATAAGCATTTAGTTCTAAGATTTGCATCTCATAGCCTTAATTGCAAAGCTACAAATTGGAGAACAAAGTCCTACAAAACAATAAGGCTAAATTTAAATGTACACCTAAATGCAAGAAGTAAGCATGCATGCATGAAAAATCAAGAGATAGATGGTGAATAGCCCCACCACCCCAAGCTTAAAACTTTACTTTTCCTCAAGAAAGCCTTAAACTTAGTATAGTAGGGAAGGAATGCATGGATGTTCAGGAAAGACATCTATTAAAGTCCTAGTATGATGCATGTATGCAAGGACATGTAAAAGCAATTAGAGGAAAGAAACTATTTAAGCAAGAACATGAAAAACAAAATTTATTTTAACAAAAAGAGAAAAGAAAGGGGTAAGAGAAAGGGGGTGGCTGCCCCCACAATATCAAAATTGGGATCCCAAATCCTAAGTTTTGGGACCAGTGTCACCTGTGTCTTTCCGATGGGGTCTTCCATGTAGGAGAACAAGGGGTAGAGATCTAGGTCCTTCTGAGTCTGAAGTACAGGAATAGAATCTGATAACTCAGTGAATTCATCCTTGTGGTGGAATTGTCTTGAACTGCACTGAGATGGATTCTTCATAAAATCATCTTCAAGGTACCTTCCAAGATATGAATTTGAATAGAAAGGCCCTGGAATGTTGACACAGGATGAGATGGAGGGGAGAGGCTGAAAGTTTTCTAGAGGACTCCTCTCTTCTTTCTCCACCTCTGAACATGAGGTTAGATGCTCGAACAAATTTTTATATACAAGCTGAGTCATCCAATCATCTTCTAAACAAGAAGCATCCCCAGTTGAATCTATTTGTAGTTCTACCACCCCAAGCTTGTCACCTTCTATGGGGTTTGGGGTATCTTCATGCTCATTAGCCATGTTGTAGTGGATTGTCCATCCTGCTCTATCGTTGTCTACCAAGCCTGGTAAGGGAATGGTAGCGCATGTTATCTCATGCTGCTCTAGCTCGTCGTCATCAGTATACTCATTGCTCCAATATGAGCAGTTGTCGTCATCATCCTCATCAAACAAATTGTTCCAAACCATAATTGGTGTTCTGCTCAAAGAAAAGTGACAAGTCTCAATATGAGAGGTGACACTCTAGTCTAGATCAACGTCTGATTCAGGTTCCTTAAACTGATCCTCAAGTTGTGAGGTCTCTTGGCTGCCCTGAGGAGGATAAAAGTCATCATCATCATATAACCATTCATGTGTATGGATTGTATCTTCCATCAGTTGATCAGCTGAAACATCTAGATAAAATGAAGGGTTTCCCCAGATGGGTTGGTCTTCACTAAGAAATCCTTGTGAATCTAGTTGATGGTCTGAATAGGATGGTGAGGCATACTCAACTTCAGGCCCAATGGGATGGTCTTGATGACTGTAATCTTCATGGTTGTGTGATGGCATTTGCAATTGGATGGTAACCAAATTGATGAGTTGTTGAAGCTTCCTACCCTATTCAACATCCTTATCATGAAGTTGTTGTACTTGAGCAACAATGGTTTCAGGATCCGTCAATTCTGCCACACACTTCTGTTGGCAAACAAAAAATCCATAGTATCAAACTAATTCACTCAGACAAATCCTTGTTCAAAAGTTTAAAGTATACTTCTACTACGGTCTGCAATCTCAGTGGCTACTTGGAGCTGATGATCTTGCTTTTCTAGTAGCTGCTAGAGTAGATCTACCTTTTCTTGGAGATGAGGAGTTAAGGAGAAGGTGAGTGTGTTGACACTTTCTCCGGCCAGCTCCACTGCTCTAATCAGTTCTTGATCCCATGATAGCACGGAATTTGAGGGCTGCTCGGCAATCTCCGTTGCTGAAACTTCTACATATGATGATGGTGGAGGCGAGTATAGCTTGACAAGCTGTAGAGCATGACTTTCAATTATTTGCCAGTAGTCAAAATTGTGGAAAAACTCGAGAGGACAGGTGGACAAGATAACTTGTCTTGCAGACGCAAGATCCATGGCTGAAAAGATGTAAGAAAAAAAAATTCAGTATATATGAACAAGTTTGTTAAAACAAAAAAAAATATGTCTATATATATATATATATATATATATATATATATATATATATATATATATATATATATAAAAGCTTAAGGATGACAAAACAAAAATCTTATAGGCGTGTAAATGTGGAAATCCAGGTCCCCAGCAACGGTACCAATAGTTGATCGTCTCTCGAGAGGAGGGCGGTCAGACTTTGAATTTATAACTCAAAACCTTCAAGGACCCCCGCAACTTTATTATGGGGTTGAAGTAGATATATGGGGTCGAACACATGGACGTGGGGACATTTAGGACGCTTACGATCTCGCTCTTAAGTCAGATAAGCCAATCCATTTGTCAATAAAAGTATGGAGCTAGAACTAGTCTAGCAGGTTGTCACAAAATAAAACAAAACAAAATAGAGTCTTTAGGATTCTACTAATCAGAGAGAAGGAGTTTCTGGCTATGTAACCACAAGTTGGGCAGTCTATGCACCCGTTCTCAGGTGTAGACAACCCTCGAACACCTCAGTAAGCAATCTACATCCAAGCATAGTACACACTGTGGTATCTGTTCTGTGGGGTCATCCCACTCACTTTCCCAAAGCATGACTAAAACCCATCAATGATATGAAACCTCTCTCGAGGATGACAAATCAGTACCCTATAATATTCTGGATACCCTCTCAGGTCTAGAATGTTATGAGATGCTAGGAACATGTGTGATTTGGCAGAACCATGTAGTGGGCCCAATCGTGTCGGGCTAGGCCCGACCGTGCCCAGGTCTAAGGTTCTGCACAAATCACCTTGAACTGTCCTCCTTTCAAATTTTGATCCAAAATACCTTCTCTTATCTATTTCTACAATGAATCTCTCGATATAGGTAGAAATAGAAGTTCAATCAAGAAAGAGATTAACCAAACTAGCAATCATAACCAAAAAGAGAAGATAGAATAGAAACGTACTAGATCTTGGAATAAAACTACTTTCTTAATATAACAGTACATAAACATGCCCAAAATGGGCTACATAGCCAAGAAGGTTTTCAACTACCCATGGACAAGCATAGTTGGCACCAAACAAAGATGGAAGAACATTGTTTGTACAAAAATAAAGGAGAACAGTAGAAGAAAGGAGGAGAAGAAGATATTTAACCCATAGAGGAGAGGTGGCTCTCGCTCCTTAGCCTTTGTATAGGTTGGATCTCATCTTTGGGTTGTCCTCCTTGGTCTTCTAGACTCCTTGGCCTCCTTTCTCTTTGACTCCACCCCAAACAGCAACTTGGTGGGTGTACGGAGGTGGAAGATGATTGGGAATGGTAGGATATGGGTGAATGGTGGTGGAATATGACTGTGGATGGATGAAAGCAAACTGGAGGAACAGATGTAGGATGATCACTTCAGCCCTTTCAAACCTTATAACTCTCCTACGGGGCTTTGCGAACCAAAATAGATCGGAACCAAAATGTGGAACCTACAAAATTTGGGAACCCCCCTCCAGGTCGTGAGGGTGGGTATTTATAGGTGAAGGTGGAAGATGGTCGCGGCACATGCCTTGGTCACAGCCCTGGTCTCGGCATGACAATACCAGGCTAGGCACGGTCATGTTGAGGGTCACAGTTGACACAGACACAGTGGTCAAGGTGGATCACATGGTCAAGGCAGGCTGTGCCGTGGTCGAGGCAGGTCATTCCGCGGTCATGTCATGGTCATGGCGGGTCGTGCCGCGATCGAGACTAAGGTGTCACGGTCATAGTCAGGCTGGATTACGACAGTCGCGGCCTTGGCCTCAGCCTGACCATGCCAAGGTTGGCCCAGTCGTGCCGAGTGTCGGTTGACACAACATCTTGGCCACAGTCGTGGCATTGTCTTCTTGGCCACAGTTGCGGCATCCTTTTTGGTTGCGGTCGCGATGGATCGAAGTCTAGATGTTGCAAAAACCTTGTGTTGGGGTGAAATCTTAGAGAATAGATGTCTTTTTAGGTTCGGTGCATGCAAGTCCCAAAATTGGCTAGTTGAGAAACGTTATCTATGAAAAGATATAAATTACTAAAAGATAAGGATCTAGGGTTATTTTGGGAATATTAAGGCTATAATGACACAAAACCATAAATAAATGCTTAGTATAAAGGCTTGAATTTGGGTGTTATCATGCACCACATAGCTTGTTCCTTTCTTGCTTGCCTAGTCTTTTCTTGCTGATTAGAACTAATTCTCTAGGGTAATTTAGGTTTTAATTCTTATTTGTTCTCTTTAATTGCTTGTTCACCATTAGTGTAACCAACAAAATCTACCTTCAAGCCCTTAATCCTAGACTGAACGTAGCCAAAACTAACTCAACTCTAGTGTCCCCTCTTTCTCCCTATGGATCGACCTTATTCTTGTCGTTTGGCTATACTATGACATGACCCCGTGAGCTTGTGTGTAAATGTGTTAGTAAAAGTAGGTGTGTTAGTTTAGGTCTTGACAAATTTTGGAAGATACACGTGTGTTCGAGTCCTTGAGGTGTGTGTATCTAGACAAGATTCAATTAATTTAGGTGTGTGTACCTCGGGTTAAGGAAAAACACACCAAGCTTTCTAGTGTCATTGTTGTGGACAGAAAGCACCATAGATACCTAGTAGTTGTGGTATTGATTCTCCCCTTTGGCACCTTTTTTTCCAGTTTACTTGTCTGTGTTTGAGAATATATAGACACAAACACATATGGAACAAGTCTTAAAACAATGATTTTACAAAAATCTCTAAATCACATATAAAAACCCATGGCATGAGAGATCAAGGATAGCTCTAATAAAAATATACTCGCAACTGGTATCCCACCTCAATTTCCTCTAGTATTTTTGGTTATATTATTATGGTGAAGTGTTACCAAGGTAATAAGATGCTATTGGGAACCTAGAAATAAGTAGACATATCTAGCATACACATAGTCCCATTGAATGAAGAAAAACTTAATGAACTCTATAATAAAAAGGTTCAAGTAAATATTAGTTGTATTATAAACAAGCACAATTCATTAGACTTCATCATATTGGAGAAATAGTATTATCATTGTTAATATGAGTAATATGTGTATGCAATACAATTTGGATGAAAGTATAATGTACTAGACCTATTGTGACGCGGCTGATGCCCTGACGTGCCACAAATGAGATTACTCAAAACCAAATGTGGAATTATAACTAAGCAAGCAGATTACCAGAAAAAATAAGAAATTAAAACCGATTCAGTAGAAGCACCATAAGCCAAAACTTATCACATATAGGTCCACAAGCATGCCACATGAATTATATGTCATATTGCATGGTGCTTACATCACTATGCATCATGATTCCTTTCATCAACCTTTTACATGAGATACATGTTCCACATATATACATATACACATGCCATATCTATACAACCATGGATCACATGCCAAAAACCTAGTATCGACAACATATCCACAAAACACAACACGAACACCCCAAAGACCTAAGTATACATGGACAACATCTAGGACTCTATCGCCAAAAGACTAGCAGCACATCCAACATTATCATCTACTACTCTTGTTGCTACTCTTCCTCAGTTGCACGATCTCTACCTCCTCATGCATGACCATCTAAGAGATGTAGAAACCCACAGGGTGAGACGAAACATCCCATAGAGATCTAACTCTCCATCAACGTCTATTAAATCATTGCTAACTAAGCAGGTATATAAAGTATTAAGGAGGTAGATAAAGTGTTAAGCAGGTTGAGCAAATTCAGCTAAATGATATGTATCTCACAAATAAACCAGATTAACCAAACTAGGAAGTTATCACTAAGTAGTAGATCAACTAATATTCTAAGAAGGAATATGAAGAACATGTAAAATAGTTGACTTCTGTTACTGTCTTATAATTTAAGAAATCAGTAAAAAGATAAGGCAAAGGGATCAACCAATGTTATTCGCCCTAAGAATATACACAACACGGCTATGTTACATCTTTTATTATTGCCCTGAGGATTTGACTTGTACCACCCAAATCCAACCGACCACTGCTAAATCAAAATTGGTGCCATACAAGGTCAATGGAAGAGCCAGAATCCCGACCTCCTCACACCTCTTAGTCAGCACAAGAGAAAATACCGTAGAGACATATCAGTCAACTACAACAATGACATATAGTCAAGCTTAGGTTGGCTCATGTATGGACATCCACATATATAATCACACCTAGCCCACCTTGGTACAGGTATGATGCTAGAAGAACAGGCTCACGCATGGCCCTTCTAGAAAGAAGGATTGGATCACGCATGGCCATCCATATCACAAGGAGAGCAGCTCACGCATGGCTGTCTCACGCCACCTATAATTGTGGATGCAAGTAGATACTCGACATGCTCCCCCACATATTCAAAAATATGTGGTTTGAGTTAAACTCGTTTCACCAATCCAGCAATTAAAGTTGACACTAGAAAGGACCTATGGCATAGGGCACCTACATCATTAGAGTTTCACTTGATTAATTAATCCAATTGGGTATCGTTTAGCGTCAATTAAGTTACAAAGTATAAAGCCAAAACAAGCTCTACAAAAATAAGGGGTTAGTGCAACTACAGAAGATATAAAATGTATAAGGTGTGAGCTAGTCACAACATCACATGATACTTGTAGCACTGCCATACACAAGGCCATCACCAATGTCTCATCACTGTGGGATACCAATCCCTCAATCACATCACTAGAGGATGTCACCTCACAATAGGCCTCAAGCCTTCAATAGGTCATAGGACTCATCACATCAACATGATTTCATCATATCTCATCAAGGCTTATAGCCATTACCTTACATCACATAATTATCACCATAGCACACACAAGATATGATCTACATATCACTTGCAAGGTTAGGAACTTATAAATAGGAGAGAGAAACATCACAAAATGATAACCACTTCAAGAGAGAGAAACAAACACATCTCATGGACCAACATTAGGGTTTGGGCTCCATACATGGCCGATTAGGGTTTTATAGTTGTATTCAATCACCAAACCCTAGATATACAACCTCCCACTTTCTTGAAGCCTATTAGGGTCAAGGAACATCATTAATTGACAATGATTAGAACATTGTGTTAACCTCACTATGTATCACTGTCATATACATGTGTATGTGTATAATTTTATTGTGTCATACATATTTCATGATCACCCACCATCCAAGTGTCACGACCTCAAGACAACAAAGGGTCGCGACCACCATCCCACCTAGTGTTGTAACCACAATAGGGCGTGGTGTTGTGACCACTACCCACAAAATCTTGTGATTGTGTCAAACCAAGGTGTTGTCCAGCATGATACAGGTGTCATGACCAAGCTCAAGCAGTTTCTCGATCATCAGCAAAACGTGGTGTCATGACTACCAGGAAAGCTACGTCTCAACCCTAGACAAAGGAAACATCACAATTGTGACCAAGGGAACCATCTCAATGATGACACCCACTAGGACGTGACCCAAGGGATGCCAGGTGACATGTCCCGATCAAGACCAAGCAAACAACAACGTCTAACACATAGACAAGGTGACTTGATCACAACAAAACAAGGCATCACGACACAAGGATAAAACAAGGGTGTATGTCTCGACCCAACACACCAAGAGAACATGTCTCAACCCAAAACATCAAGGGCACATATGTCTTGACCATAAAAAAGGTCAAACAATAGTATACCAAAAGTCACTAAGATCAAAACTCATGGATTCAAGATCATCAAACCCTAGAACAAGCTCTATGAAGATCATCAAGAAAAACCACTTAGGGGAAAGAGAAAAGAACCACAACACATGGGTGAAAACATCCAAATCTACAAGGAAAACATGATGGCCAAACTTAAGACACTATGACATAACTGAAGGTCAAGGTGAATGCAAGATCCTCTCAAAATCACTTATAAAATGTGCACATATAAATTAGGGTTTCGGATTCCCAGAAAACCATGCCTTATAATCACTACCATTCAAATTCTATAGCATGATATCATCTACTAGAATATTAAGGGTACGTTTTAGAGAGAGGAACAACATCATGCATGTAAAATAAAGTACAATAATAGAGAGGGTAAGGATTATATCACCCGCCTTAAGAGAGATCACACCATGGATTACAAACTCCAAGCACACGATCAGTGAGGGAGGAAAAAGATCCACATAAAGCTCCACTTTCAGTCATAAAGTCACCTCAAAAAAGGAGAAGGTGCCAAGGCCAAAGGTTGCTCAAGAAAAGAGGGTAAAAGAACTCTAGGACAAACCAAAGGAAGAAGGGGGAAAGAGAGAAGAAACTCCCTCTCACTTGGGTACGGCCTTGTCAAAACATGTCCTATGACCCTTGTGATGAGTAGCTTACTCTCAAGAACAACCACCATGGATTATCCATGGTCTAAGTCTAAGAAAAGAGAAGAATATGGGGTACAAGATCCAAGGATATGGTACAAAGGAAAGGCATACACTTACCAAGGTTGAAGATGAGCAAATACACCACATGTAAGAGATCTCGACCACCTAGAGATCCAAGATTAGTCTTCCTAGATACTCAAGGATCCAAGGATGAGAAAGAGAGGGTGAGGAAGAAAGAGGCCAAAAAGATCATTTTCATGGAGAGAAGAGTGGATATATAGCAAAGGAGGTGGGAGGTAGGGTGAGGGATGATGTGTCAACACCTAAAGGCATCGAAGGGACACTTGTCCACCCAAGAAACCAACATGCAAACACTTAAACCTTGCATGCACAAGATGGTGATACAACCTATGTTGGGTCTCGACCACTTCAGTCCCCAACACATGGTTTCAATTGAGACACTTCAATGTAGGTCGAAACAAAAGCAAAGCATGACCCTGGTCGAGACAAAAGGTCACCAAGCACACTAGGTGTGACACTCCACAAAAGGACAAACTGTCTCGACCCAAATTACCACAGTTGAGACAAGACACACCCAAGGAAGGTGTCTCGATTGAGACACCCAAAGCACCCACATTGTTCAAGACAAGGGTCGAGACAAACCAACAAGGCACACTTGGGTCGAAACCAAGCAAACCCTAGAAACCATGATCACCTCTAGGGATGTCACCACTCATCCAAAGCTCCACCAATGCACCCCCAAAGCATAAATTTCTCTCTCGCATGAAGCCAAGAGAGAGAAGGAACACTCTAGATGTGTCAAATTGCAATATGTCCCTCACAAATGGGTAAATTGCAATTTGACCCAAAACAAGCACACAAAGCACAAACATCATCCAAACAAGATCAAACTAGAGAGTTAAGCTCTTCACAAGATCTAAGAGCATCTCAAAGTATTAGAGCAAGGTTCTAAGCCATTAACCAAGCAAAAAATAGGGTTAGCCCAAAACACAAGTTAGGGGTCATACACCTATATTATTCAATATAATTCTACTATACTAATTTGTGTGTTGTTGTTATTTTTAAATACACTCACCAGTCTACAACTTCATTGATGACTAAGTAGATATCCTAAGGTCTTCATGTTATTGATATTATTAAGATATTCCAACTACCTCACTATGTGTGAGGAAACGATGGGGCCACTATACTCATCGGCCTATAAATTTTTGGTTATTGTATCCTGGGTTAACATTATTAAGCCATACTAAACACTAAAGGGAAAATTTCAATTGTTAGACTCCATGGTGTTAAACATGTAAAAATGAGATATAACATCCAACTCTAATTTACACTCTAGTTGGAACTAGATCTATGGGTTGTTCCACATTATATTAGGTCCCCTACCCTACTTATATTCTCAATGAAGTGTTGAAACAACCTGCCAAGTTATGTTCCTTAGTACCCCATGTATACCTTCTAAGAGATGCTTAGTTTGGATTACTATAGTATAAACCTTTTCACAAAGAATCAGTCAACTATGGCAAAGTCCATCCTAGTCCCTTGAGTTAAATCTAGGGAAGATCCATGATTCTTAATGCTTTTTAGATCAAATATGAATTAGAGTTTTATTTATTATAACTATTTTACATGTCTTTAATATCAATATTAAAATAGCTAAACATAAGGTAGATTCGTGGCTATTTTGGCACTTTGAGTTCAAAGCCCAAATTTTGTTCAAAAGACAACTAAAAGAAGACCTTCCTTTAATTTAGTGCATACAAGATATTCATAACTTGAAATGATAAGACATGATCATGATGTGTTAAAAAATACTTTCAAAAATTGGGATTCATCATGCCATATTGAATTCTATATTGGGTCATTTAAGTGTCATACTAAGAAAATTTCTATGTGATTTCTCCTTTTCACAACAATCATCATTCAAAACATTAAGTCAAATAATGAACCTTAGTATATTCTAAGATACATTATATTAATTAACATGAAGGATATAATAAAAAAATATTCACATTTTAGATCAAACAACTCAAATAGAAAAAAATACCATATGTTAGGAATAATTTATCTAAATATGCATATTTTGAGAAAATAAAAGGTTCAACAACCGTGTAATTGACCTCAAATGGGTTATATTGCATTAATTTGTGAAATAAAAGCTCCAATTTCAAACTCCACCTACAACTACTAAAAAAATTGAAGCTCCTATCTGTGTTTGGGTTATTAATATCAATTTAGATGAAATGAGATATAAGAATGATCAAATATATAAAATGGGGGTAAATAACTTATATACATAGTAAGTAGGTGAAATATGAGCTTAAGAAGAAATCTTGCTACAAAATTCCTCATAATTTTCTTCGACTAAGAATATTATTGTTTTTATTTCAACCTAAGTCAATACTGAAAGAATTGAAAAGAGATGAAATAAACTGATGAGAATCCTATATTACCTAGAATTGTCCCAAATTTTGGTGAGCAACACTAGTTTTTACTCAAAATAGAAGCTTCCAATCCACATTTTTTCCATGTTGTGTGTTTGACATATATTTTAGGTGATAAGGGTTGTAATTATCTCATATACATCAATTCAATTTGCTTAGTTTGCATTTCCCTATCTTTTTCCTTCACTTTCTTCTTAAATAAGTCGATTTACCTCTTGAAATTCAAAATTTACTAAAACATAGGGGTCATAAAATTATGCAAATGTATCTAACCCAAGACCAACTTGTAGAAATGTCATTCGACATTTAGATCATGTCAGTAAAAAATGGACCAACCTTCTATAAACAACCTCTAGGGGACTAACACATGTACTACATTGACTAGTTTGAGATCAATTCTTGACTGCCTAAAACCCCACAACTTTATCCTATCACACCTTAGAGTCATATCTCACAAATAAAAGGACCTTAGACCTTTGTACATACCTCCAATTCATCTTTGAATAGGCCTACTAGGACAATTGACATTGGTTTATATCTTACTTTGACACCACACTTTACAAAACATAAGGCCACCTCATCTTGGTTCGATTACCTACATGTTTGCAAGGTATTTTTTGTATTAGAGTTCATATTTGATGTTTTTACAGCCCAATGCAACCCTAACATATGGACTCATAGTCACTACATATAAATAAATTTTTGGGGTATTTTATTTGGATTTATAATAATTATTTATCTCATGAACAGAGTTTCTATAGTTGCATTTTATAGTAGTATTACTTTATAGTATTATCCAATTTCCCCATGCCCTATATGTTGGATTTTTACATTGTATTATTTGAAATTTAATACACCTTATTTGAGAAAAACCATTTCATCTGCATCAGTAAATTAGATATGAGTTAAAATATATTATATCATGTCCACACTCTCCTTCCATACCCAGATTCAGTGAATGGAAAATAGATAGCTCTCTAAACTCTTGGAGCTAGGATCTCTATAGGACCTCCTCTCTCCCTTCACTTGACTCACATATACCTTTAAAAGTCCACTTTTAGAAACCATAATCTAGGTGATGGAAAGAGATTAATTGAGCACTGGTAAGAGGCAAGATGTAATGCATGGGCCCACCACCCAAGGCTCTAGTAGAGTTTCACGAATGATGACTGGCCCCACAGACCACCACTAACCTTAACAAGGCGCACTACTACAGAAATAGCTTATAACGTCACATTTAGAGGCATCGGTTATTACCAAAAATTGAAGCCTAAACCCTACAACGTCGGCTAATTATAGAGACCGACATCTATATTTAAAGACCGGCCAGACACGGGTATTACTTTTTATTTAGCGTCGGCTCCGTATAATGAACTGACACCTAAAATAGCCCGCCAAATCCAATTTTTCGAGCAAAAAAAATCACCCCCAAAGTTTCACATACGGCGTCGGTTTTTTGACCTAATAACCGACGCCTAAAGACGAAAAAATTACCTCCAAAGGTCGTCGGTTTTTGTGGAAAAACCAACGCTAATAAGGTTTCACGCATCGTCCCCACAAAATTTTTTAGGGTTAAGATTGTCCAATGGACATCGGTTTTTTCTGGCAACCGACGCTGATGGATATTAGGTGTTGGTTTTTTAAATAACTGATGCCTTTGTTAACTTAATAACCCCTGATCAGTCAAGAAACAGACTCTTCCCATTCTCTCTATTTCATTGCGAAGCTGTTGCCCCCGCCCGAAGCTGCTGCCCTCTACTCGATCGTCACCGCCGCCTGATCAAGCCATCGCCCACTGCTCCTCACACCGCCTCCCCCTGTTGTCTTCTTCCTCCCACCCGCTAGCTCCTCACACCGCTGCCGACGACGACAGGGATGCCTAGCTGCTCTCTTCTTCCTCCACGCTGCTGACAGGTAGGCTGCTGCCTCTTCTTCTTCCTCCACCCCTCCTTCTTCCTCCACCTCTTCTTCTTCCTGCTCCCTCCTTACCAAATGGATAAAAGAATGGCACGATCGACCTGTGGGCTGGACACGACCATGGTTGTGTTGGCCGACCATGGCCGTGGTGGACAGCATGGTTGTGGTCGGCCAACACAGCCACGGCGGCCAGCCCACACGGTCGTGGCCTTGCTTTTATCCATTTGGTAAGGAGGGAGTAGGAAGAAGAAGATACATTTGCAATTGAATACTAATGCTTGACCTAATTCTATAAATTTTGATGCATGTTGAATTAAGATATTAAAACCCTAATACATATTTCACCATAATCTTGAATTAACTATATTGGTGAAATCTTGTGATCGATCTATCTAAGATATTAAATCCCTAATGTTAAATCTCTGATTTTGTAGTGATGTGTCGCCCTAACATCTACATGAATCCCTGTTGTACTATGATGTAGATTGATGATAATGCATGAGCTAGTTTGAAATTTTGAAATCAATTATCAATCTCTCCATCCCTAGGTCATACTAATTTATGTGTAATCTTTATCTTGATGATGAACATGCATGGACACTCGAAATGTTGAAATCAATATTATAGAATGACAGCACGCACGTATTTGTTGGCCTAGAAACCCATCCAAGATTTACTCATTAGGAGTAAATCTTAGACAGTCCCCGGTTTGAGACTGTTCTTGAACACATAATCTCACTTAGGATGTAAGTGTATAATGTGTATTGGGTTTTCAAGAAAATTTCGGTAGCATTTCCCCGTTTGTTCTCTAAGTACATATGTACTTGGAGAACAGGGGGGAATGCTGCCAAAATTTTCTTGAAAACCCAATACACATTATACACTTACTAGTGAGATTAGTTGTTCAAGAATAGGATAGGTGGTACACATTTATTATATATAAGAATGACAGCACATGTATTTATTAGCCTAGAAACCCGTCCAATATTTACTCATTAGGAGTAAATCTTGGATAGTCCCTGGTTTGGGACTGTTCTTGAACACCTAATCTCACTTAGGATGTTTTAACCATTAATTATATATAAGACCTTAAACCCTAAAGTTTTAACCATAAATCCTAATATTTTAACCCTAGACCCTAATCTTGTTCTAATATATACTTGTTTTCTCTTTGATCATAGAATGGATAGATCATGAATGTCCATTCTAAATCTCTGCACCCCTGAGTTTATTTCTGGTCTTGACCAGTGTATTAGATTTGTCGAGGAACATAGGAAACAATCTGGAGATAGGTTCTACTGTCCATGTAGGCATTGTGGTAACAACTTGAAAGTCAGCACTAGTGACAAAATCAAAAGTCATGTCATGTGAAATGGGATTGTACAAGGCTATACAGAATGGCACTGGCATGGAGAGATTTCAAACCTAAAATCTGTGGATGTCGATAGTAGTGCTTGTGTGTAAGAAGAAATTGTCTTCGATGACGTAGACGTGAACGAACCAGTTCCAGTAGACATTGTTGATGCGATGCTGGATAGTTGTGGGGTAGAGCACACAGATCCACCTCCCATGTTTAGAAACATTGTGCATGATGTTGAGATACCGTTATACACAAGTTGTAAGTTTACGAAGCTTAGCGTTGTGTTGAGATTGTATAAACTGAAAGCTAACAATCGATGGAGCGACAAAAGCTTCACGTCATTGTTGTCTTTGTTGAAAGAAATTCTTCCTGAAGGAAACGAGCTGCCAATCTCAACATACTGGTTAAAGAAATTGTTGTGCCCAATGGAAATGGAGGCCAAGAAGATACACACATGCCTGAATGATTGTGTATTATTTCAAAAGGACTATTTGGATTTGAAAGATTGTCTGAAATGTGGTGCGTCAAGGTATAAATTGACGACTTTGGGGGAGTCCAAAAGTGGTTCTCCTTCCAAGGTGATGTGGTATCTACCTATAATACCACAGTTTCAATGCTTGTTTGCCAATCCTATATATGTGAAGAATTTGAGGTGGCATGCAGATGTTAAGAAAAATAAAGATGGGATCCTATGACATGTGTCTGATTCCCCACAGTGGAAGAAGATTGATTTATTGTATCCTGAATTCGGTGAAGAAGACAGGAATCTAAGACTTGGGCTTTGTACAGATGGGATGAATCTGTACGGGACATTGAGCAGCCAACATAGCACTTGGCCAGTTATACTTGTTATATACAATCTTCCTCCCTAGATGTGTATGAAAAATAAGTATGTTATGCTGTCGTCTTTGATATCAGACCCTAAACAACCTGGAAATGATATCGACGTTTATCTTGAACCTATGATTGATGACTTGAAGAAGCTCTGGGATGAAGGTGTGATGACCTATGATGCTTCACAAAGAGAGACATTTCATTTGCACGCTATGTTGTTTTGCACTGTGAATTACTTTCAAGCGTATGCGAATTTGTATGGATATAGTGTCAAAGGATCTAAAGTGTGTCCTATATGTGAAGAGAACATTGATTCAATATGACTAAAACACGGCGGCAAGACTGTATATCTTGGTCATCGAAGGTTTCTTCCAAAATTTCATCTGTATCATAGGTTGTACAAAGCATTCAATGGACAGAATGAGGAACAGAGTGCACCTAAACCTATATCAGGGGAGGATTTGTATGAAAGAGTAAAAGACATCGCCAATGAATTTGGTAAGAGATCACAATGTACGATGGCCACACGGAGTGACAAGTCTTTATTCAAGAAGAAGTCAATATTTTGAGATCTTCCTTATTGGAGTTCTTTGACAGTCAGGCATTGTATCAATGTCATGCACATTGAGAAAAATGTATGTGATAGCGTCATCGGTACTCTGTTGAATATACCAGGTAAGACTAAAGATGGGATAAAATCCATAATGGACCTACATGAAATGGGAATAAGGACAGAATTAATAGAAGTAGTTAGTAGCGATCGGAGAACATTCTTACCTCCCGCTTGTTACACATTGTCTAGAAAGGAGAAGAAAGCTTTTTGTGAATGCTTGGTAAATGGTAAGGTTCCACAGGGTTACTCATCCAACATCCATACATTGGTATCAATGAAAGATCTGAAGTTGATAGGTCTTAAATATCATGATTGTCACACTCTAATGCAACAAATATTGCCTGTGGCAATTCAATCTATATTGCCGAAGCATGTACAGTTTGCAATTACCAGACTTTGTTTCTTTTTCAACAGTCTATGCAGCAAAGTTATTGACCCTGATACTCTTGATAAATTGCAAAGAGAAGTGGTTGTTACCCTATGTCAGCTTGAGATGTATTTTCCTCCTTCGTTCTTTGATATCATGGTACATCTTGTTGTCCACTTGACTAGGGAAGTGAAAATGTTGGGACCAGTTTTCTTACATTGGATATATCCCTTTGAACAATACATGAGCATTTTTAAAGGTGATGTTCAAAATCGTTATCGGCCTGAAGGGAGTATTATTGAGGGTTATGTGGCGAAATAGGTTATGTATTTTTGCAATGACTTTCTGAGTGCTAATGACGCTCATGTGAATGACAAGAATATTGAGGAGCATTTTGGCAAAGGAATTTTGGGATCACGGGTGAAAGTAATTAGCCATGAGCAGTTGGAGCAAGTTCACTTGTATATTTTACATAACATCGACGAAGTGAGTGTTTATATTGAGGAACATACCAATTTTATCAAGAGACAATATCCTCGATCCAATTCAATGTGGCTTGTTAGAGAGCATAACAAGACATTTATTAAGTGGTTTGAAGATAAAGTCTTACATCAACTATCTCAAACATCAGATAATCTTATTGAAACCATCAAATGCCTCACCTTTAAACCAAAATTGAATGTTATGTCTTATGAAGGGTTTGACATAAATGGATTCTCGTATTACACAAAGCGTTAAGATGATAAGAGTGTCATCCAAAATAGTGGGGTCACCCTTCAAGCGTCTTCATTGTTTTTTGCAAGTGCAAAGGATAAGAGTCCACGTGAAGCTAAAATGTCATATTACGGTGTCATTGAAGACATATGGAAGTTTGACTATGTAGATTTCAGAATTTTTCTCTTTAAATGTAATTGGGTTGACAACAACATATGAGTTATAATGGATGAATTGGGTTTCACGTTAGTGAACTTTGAAAAGATTGGCGAGAAGGGTGAACCATTCATATTGGCATCACAGGAGAAACAAGTATTTTATATCAATGATCCTGCAAATGATAAATGGTCGGTTGTTCTTCATGGTAAAAGACAATTCTTGAAGATCCTATAGATGAAGAAGAGTACTATGATAAGTATGATGACTCCAGTCCATTCTCAGTTAGGTTGCCAACACCACCAAACATTGAAGTTGGGGATCATAATGACTTGTATGTTCACGGGGATCACAATGAAGGATTATTAATTGATAAAAGATCACAATATTAGAGGCATGAATGTTTATATTTTTTATATGTTTTATTTTTCTGAATGTGAGCTTTACAATGTGAACTTTACAATGTGAATGTGGACTTTACAATGTGAATTACTTTACAATGTGAATGTGAACTTTTACAATGTGAATGTGAACTTTACAATGTGAATTACTTTACAATGTGAATGTGAACTTTACAATGTGAATTACCTTACAATGTGAATGTGTACTTTACAATGTGAACTTTACAATTAGTATTACTTTACAATGTAAAATTTATAATTTGAATGTGAAATTTCAGATGGTTGAGCATTCCCATGATGACCGTGTTGATGATCACCGTGAGGGTGAGGATGTGCTTGCACCACCTGACAATGTAAGTTTTAAAAATATATCCTTGAGGTTTCTATCTATATGTTCATTTATAATTATATCATGTAAGTGTGTTTTTTATTAAATGTTAGGTTGCTGATGTGCCCCCTGAAGAAATTACAGCACTTGATGAGCAGCAAAAGAAAATTGAGAAAGTGAGGGGCATCACAATGATGAACAAGTTAATACAACAAAGGGGTAATAGACCCAAATTGGTTGTGGATTTCGATCATGCAAGAAATCCATATGGAGTGAACCACAACTCATTTGTTTCATATCTTGGGGTTCTTACTCACAGCCATTGCAGTCCTATCCTAGAATCCTGGCATAAAGTTCCTAAGGGGAAGAAAGACCACATATGGAAGGAACTATGAGTGAGTTATTATTATTTGTAATTCTATTTGTGTAGATTACTAATTTTTAGGATACTAGTTAATAGCAATTCTAATTAATTTGTAGAGAATATTTTATCTAGATGAAAAGTTGCCTCGTAAATGTGTGATACAACGCTGTGGGAGTGTTATGACCCACTCCTTGCTGAGTCGATAAATACCTCGAATTACGTAAAACACCTCAATTAGTGTTGAGTATCAAATTAAACATCATAGATAATCAAGATAAGCTAAGATGCGAATTAATAGCTAAGATTGAATCACCCGAGGAAATTAATAATGTCAATGTTGATTATTTAGTACATTAAGTCGAGTTGAGTACTCACTGTTGCAATTAGCGATTTGATCTGTTGTGACAAACTAGTTAACATAATTTTATGCTTTGAGGTTATAGAGAATTCCGAGCTTAAACCGTTGCAAGAAAAATCACTCGAAACCGACTTCCGATTTAAAAGATACGAGCTTTTGAATGTTTAGGGACCTAGTTGTAAATATCAGAAATAATTGGGCAAATTGTAGCCGGCCCCCTCCGCAACCATTCTCGCTTATCTTCTCCCTCAGTCGGCCGATGGAACAGTAGCCGATTGAGCGACAGAGAGAAAGGGAGAACAGGGGCGATTCTTGCTCCCAACCTTGATTTCGGCTACGCCCACCTCTCCTCTACCTCCGCCCACTCCCCTTCTTCTCTTCTTCCTCGTCCTCCATGCCCTAGTGGCGCCCAACAGCTACTGACCTGCTGGGCGGCGCCCCAGCAAGAAGCAGCAGTACCAGCCGCGGCCGATTGAGCGGAATAGGGGGAGTGGCGGGGCGGTTTCTAGGCTCCCAAAACTGCAAGCTAGCTAGGTAGTTCCTTCCTTCTTCCTCCAGCTTGCTCAAGCAGCACCCAGCAGCAGCGCCAGACCTGCAAGGGCGTCGGCCACCCAAGCTGCAGATGCAGCAAGCCGCCAGCCAAAGGAAGGTTTGGAGCAAGCAAGCAGCTCTAATGGCCGCCCTGACTCCGCCCTTGAGGATGAAGTTCGAATTTGCAGCTAATGGCTATGACTAGGCCCAGCTTGGAGCTCTCTTCCAACCTGAACGTGAGGTAGCTGCTTGCAGTAGCAGGCCCGACCCGGAGCATCAAGGGCGCGGGCTAGCACTCCAAGGTGATGCCGTCGAACTCGTCAGTAGGTCCAGATCCGGAATCCGTAGCCCTAGCTGCGTCTAGCACCAAGAACGGTCGTCGTCTCCTACCTGTACGTATGTGCAGGGTACTGTTCTATTATAGCATATCTGAACAGGTCTGAATCGGGGTTCGGTTAACACACAATAGAGCAAGGTAAGACTGGCACGAGGCTCAGTTTTGAGGATAGAACTAGAATCTGTAGCTTAAGCTAAGACTTAGTTTTTGATCGAGTTCATTTTCAATGAATTTTCTGTTTCTGCACAGGTTGCACGGCGTGCAAAGTTACAGATAGCAGAACGAGTTTCTGCCCAGGTGCACGGCATGCAGCCCAGGTGCACGGCGTGCAGCCCAGGTGCACGGCGTGCACTCTGCTGTAAAGGGAAGAATTAGGCGTGGTTGTGGACGTTTTTCGGTGTATACGAACACACCGAAGTGGGTGAGTAGTAGTTCATTTAGTAATCATTATTTAACTCAATTTAAATGTTAAATTGTTTCTGTATCAGATAGTATAACTTCTAAACTGTGTAGTGCATACAATAGAGTATGTTAGTTTCATTGGAACTTGAAATACCTGATATGCTTAGTGAAATGGATGAAATTTCCTGTATTATTCTTGCAATGTATTTGCTGATTTAAAAATAGATGTTTAGCATCGAAAGTGAATAAATGAGATTGAATCATGTTTAATGATGATAAAGGATATATATTTGCTTCATGTGATATTTAGATTGTGCAATATGCATGAAATGTGATATTCCTGTTTAATGTTTATTTGTTAATCGGTTAATAGACCTAGGTGCCCTAACACCGTAGAACCCCTTAGACGGGTCTGCAACTTTGGGGTGAAACTCGTGTTGCAACATCATCCGTTCTTGTGTCACGGACAAACGAGGAAAGAGAGGCAGTGTCCAACAACAATCGTGCTTGTGTCACGATGGCACTGTGATAACAAAAGAAAACATGGTTATCTAACACCATTCGTGCTTGTGTCACGAAGGTAACCCTGTGACTCTCCGCCGGTGTACTCAGGTTAAAGGAGGAGTCGAGAGCACACGTGGTTGTGCAGCACACGTGGTTGTGCGATGAGGCCATGGAGCCTAGGGTCCTGTGCAGACCAGGATGAGTAGTCAGACTTAGCACTTCCCGGGTGTGTCGCTAAGTCTTGTACGGTGGGACCGTAGCATGAACTTGCTGCGGATCTTTATATGCAGAGTACACTGCATATATTTAGGGCATAATAATAATAAAATGAATAAATAATCATGTAGGTTCACAGTAAATTTATATAACTATTTATTTACCTGAAATACCTGTTGATGCTTAGAAATGTGGTTATTATCTGTATATTTGTTATGTTATTAGAACTGCCTTGCTTAGTTCTGCATTTATGTTTATTTTCAGTTTATAAACCTGATGAGTTGTTTAATGATAGCTAAGTGAAATGCTATTCACTGAGCGAGTAGGCTCATACCTCTACTCAAAACATTTTCAGGTTATCATCAGCAGCAGGAAATCAGAAGGATCGATTTATCCTTACGCCTAGTCGATAGAAGGTTCGTAGTTAGTAGTTAGAGGTCTCTTAGTCCTTTCCACTCGATCTTTGGGACAAGGTGTGAGTGAGAGAGTGAATGTGTATAAGATGTAAATTATCTGTTATGCTTTATTTTTATGTCAAACAATGTAATATGTTGTAGACTCTGTTTATATTGCTAGTCAGTTAATAAAGATGCTTCCGCAGTTTGTTTAGTTTCATTTGACAGCATAAATCAGATTTTCCTATTAATATCTTTAAAATGTTTTAAAAGTGAAGAGTGGTTGGCTTATGTGTAAATCCCATCCTGTTGCGTCCTAATCTTGTGGTTTGTGGTTAATGTGAGATTGGGGCGTGACAAATTTTGGTATCAGAGCCTTGGTTTGAGTACATAGTTACTCAAGGTCAGGGGACGATAAGAGACCAATAGGATTAAGGTTTAGGAGTCTTTCTTCTATCTGTAATTTTCTAACAGGAAGTGTTCTATTATATTATTACAGATAGCAGGAAGAGGATGTGGCCACGAGAATCTAGTAATGAGCTTAAGATGAGTCGTTAAAAATCATTAAGGTCAAAGAATAAAGTTATAAGTAAGGCGAATAATAGTTGATGTGTTTTAGCTCTGGAAAGTCTGAGTGTTTAGATACCCTGGCCAGGTGTCTGAACACTTAGATTGACCAGTATCAAGCTACTCTGTCTATTCTTCTCTGGATGCCCTGGCCAGGTATGAAGAGGGAGGATAGGCTAGAGAGAAACCCTAGAAATCTTAGGGTTAAGAAATCAGAAATTAATGTAGGAGTAAGAGATTAAATAAGGAATGTGATATAACTCCTACTTTATATTGTTTATTTGATTTAAAGATCATTAGAAACGCTCTTATATGCATGATTTTAGACTTTCAGTTTGTACAATAAGTATGATTCTTTTATATTGTTGTGATATGAAGTGAATTATTTAATGATTGTTTTCTTAAGTACTAAAGTAGACCCAAATCATGTATTATTGAGTTTGCCCTAAGTGGATATTCTTTCCACATGTTTAAGATCAATAGGGTTTGATTAATTCCGAGTAGCTCTTGGCTTCAGGACTACAGGTTCGGCCTGGTCCGGCTGGCAGGATGCGTTACTGGGATCTAACGACTCCTATTAACAGTAATATAAGAATAGACTCTGGATGATTTAGACCCGTAATATAGTGAGAATGTATATACACTAGAATGTTTTAACTAAGATAAGAAGTCTAAATGTTCTTTAATCTTGAGAATTAGGGCTTGAGAAGCATAGACCCTAATCGGCCCAAAACAGGGTTTTGATGATACATAAATACAAATTTGACAAGTAAAGTGTTTTAGTAAATGATTTTTAGTATCTTATGTGTAACTATAATTTGGCTAAAATTGGGATATGATTTGGATATATAAAATGTGAATAACATTGGAAGATATCAGAATTTTTGAAGAATGTTCTGACCTGTTCATCGGCTGAGTTTCAAACTCGACCGATCACATTTTCAGAATGATATAGCAGTATGGTAATTGAATTTTATCTTTTTATTGGTACATCCAATTGATCCCAAATTTTAATTGTGTTTGAAAATCACAAATTTTAGACACTCTATTAATTTGGCGTAATTTTTGGATGACTTTTGATCTCTACAGTAAGGTGTCGGTCGAGTTGCAACTCGACTGAATCTGCTGTAAACTGCAATACAGCAGTGCACTGTTCGATTTTTAATTAATTATTGGTAACTTAAATGATCTCAAAATTTTAGTGGAGGTCTAAAACTTCATTAGGTACAGCATATAAAATTTTCAGAATTTTTGGAGCTTCTGTTAGCTGTTTAATAAACGAATTACAGAAACTATTATGAAAACTGAATTTTCAGCTAATGTAATTAAAGTTGAGTGCTGGGTTAATATGTTATTGACCCAAGCAACTCAATTTGATTTATATAATCGACCACACACACACAATAATTCTATGCTATTGATAAAGGATCAAACCCTAGAATGATTAAAGTTGTAGTAGTTTAAGGGATATCATTAGTGATGTAACCTTGAATACTAGTAACTTTGTAAAATAAGACCTTGAGATTTGTTCTATGAAAAGTAAACTGGCTTTGATAGTGACCTAGGGTTTTAAGGTAGTTAATCTGAACGGTACTTGAACAACATGAAATGACTTAGAGAAAAGAATGAAACATAAAGCTAAAATGTAGCTATAAGAAAGTAGCATAGAAATCGAAGTATTACCCGATATATGATCCGAAGATAGTTGGTGTAGTTCATGTTTTTAAGACATGGCGTCACTATCTTTATGATGTGACAATAGATCACCACCCTGGTAAAGAGAATGTGGTGAATGATGCTTCCAGCAGAAAGTCAAGTTCAACAACTAATGCATTCTCTATGGCAGGTTTCAAATTGAGACCTGTTAGTAGAAATGTGGAAGCTGAACTTAGGCTCAGGGGTGACAACACAAAATGATTTGATTGTATAGATGTAAGTTAAGCCTACTTCTTATGATCAAATCAAGGAACTACAAAAGGGTGATAGTGAACTAAGCCAGACCATGCATGACATGATAGGAGGAAAAGAGACTAAAGTTAAAGTTTTTAGATGATAAGGTGTTGTATTAGCATGACATGTTGTGTGTACTTCGAGATAGTGTAAAATTCTTTTAAGGGGAAAAGGCTGAAAAAAAAATTCTTATGAAAGTGTATGTATTAATGTATGCTATGCTTTCAGGAAACACTAAGATATATATGAATCCCAAGAAGTTGAGATGGATGGTCAGATATGCAGAAGGATGTAGCTGAGAATGTGGTTAAAAGTAGTGTGTATCAGAAGGTTAAAGCTAAACCCTAGAAATCTATAGCTACCTTGTAAATCTTTTTCTATACCTGAATGGGAATGGGAATTTATCACAATGGATTTTGTGGTAAGATTACCCAGGACACCTAGAGGTTGTGATTTGATATGAATGATTGTGGATAGATTAATTTAGTCTGCTCACTTTCTTCATATTAAGTCGACCTGTGATGTCTCGAGACTTGACTAAGATATACATGGATAAAATAATTAGGTTGCTTGGTAATCCAGTTCCAATCATATCACATTGAGTTTAGAAATACACAATTGATAATGGTATGGTTTGAGTATGAACCCAGAAAACACAGATTTGGTAAATCATCAGGTGCACGATTTCAAGAAAGTACGATAACATTAAAATATGCAAATAAATCTAGTTGCATGCTTCCTATTATGTTAATGTGTGTGACCTGACATTTTACATGAATTGGCACATTTCTCTAAGATATTATCAGAAATTCTCAGGTACCATTAAATATTTGTGTTGTCATATGAAAATAACTCTTAATCGAGTTATGTGATGCATAACCAGGAATTTGGTTAATATGCACGTTCTTCGAGAAATTTTAGATAATCGATAAATATTACAGATGGTTTCTTATAAGTGGAGTAAATTACTCTTGTTGGTGTAATAAAATGTTCAATTACATGAAATTCAGTATGTATCTGCCAAAATTGATTTGAGTTTGGGGATATTTATGAATTTCTAATCTGTCTACATGCATGATATAAACATTACTCAGTAATTACAATGATTTGAAATATACTGCTCTGCCAGATCCAGAATGATACCGTATTGTGATTTGAATTGCAATTAAACAGATGAGATAATGGAAACCCTAAGAGTAGGGTGTTGCCATGTGATTAGTGAATGAGATAACCCTAAGAGTAGGGTGTTGGCATGTGATGAATGAACAAGGCAAATGAAACCCTAAGGATAGGGTGTACGATGAATCAAGTATATTGATATCAATTTTCATTATATGATGTGATGATGTTTAACAGTTAAATTGCATGATTTAATTTTAGTACCAGATTGATATGCATTCCATTTATTTAAGAATTTTAGTTTGTTTGCATGTATAGTATAATAAATTCTTGGTAATTACCATAATTTGAGATACTGTTATAACAGTTCTGGAAAGACAATGTCTTGTGGGTTGATCTGGAATCAGATCAGATGTGTCCTAGGTTAAGGGACCTATGCAGATGGTTGATCGGAGGATCAAGACACTCACGAATTGTGAGGTACCATTAGTGATAGTTTTGTGGAGAAATCTTAACTTAGAAGAAGCCACGTGGGAACACGAGTCAGAAGTGAGTAACACGTTTCCTTTCTCTTTTAGGAATTTCGGGATGAAATTCTTTTAAGGGGAAAAGGTTGTTATGACCCACTCCTTGCTGAGTCGATAAATACCTCGACTTACGTAAAACACCTCAATTAGTGTTGAGTATCAAATTAAACATCATAGATAATCAAGATAAGCTAAGATGTGAATTAATAGCTAAGATTGAATCACCCGAGGAAATTAATAATGTCAATGTTGATTATTTAGTACATTAAGTCGAGTTGAGTACTCACTGTTGCAATTAGCGATTTGATCTGTTGTGAGAAACTGGTTAACATAATTTTATGCTCTGAGGTTATAGAGAATTTCGAACTTAAACCGTTGCAAGAAAAATCACTCGAAACCGACTTCCGAGTTAAAAGATGCGGGCTTTTGAATGTTTAGGGACCTAGTTGTAAATATTGGAAATAATTGGCAAAATTGTAGCCGGCCCCCTCCGCAACCATTCTCGCTTATCTTCTCCCTCAGTCGGCCGATGGAACAGTAGCCGACTGAGCGACAGAGAGAAAGGGAGAACAGGGGCGATTGAGGGGCGATTCTTGCTCCCAACCTTGATTTCGGCTACGCCCACCTCTCCTCTACCTCCGCCCACTCCCCTTCTTCTCTTCTTCCTCGTCCTCCATGCCCTAGTGGCGCCCAACAGCTACTGACCTACTGGGCGGTGCCCCAGCAAGAAGCAGCAGTACCAGCCGCGGCCGATTGAGCGGAATAGCGGGAGTGGCAAGGCGGTTTCTAGGCTCCCAAAACCGCAAGCTAGCTAGGTAGTTCCTTCCTTCTTCCTCCAGCTTGCTCAAGCAGCACCCAGCAGCAGCGCCAGACCTGTAAGGGCACCGGCCACCCAAGCTGCAGATGCAGCAAGCCGCCAGCCAAAGGAAGGTTTGGAGCAAGCAAGCAGCTCTAATGGCCGCCCTGACTCCGCCCTTGAGGATGAAGTTCGAATTTGCAGCTAATGGCTGTGACTAGGCCCAGCTTGGAGCTCTCTTCCAACCTGAACGTGAGGTAGCTGCTTGCAACAGCAGGCCCGACCCGGAGCATCAAGGGCGCGGGCTAGCACTCGAAGGTGATGCCGTCGAACTCGTCAGTAGGTCCAGATCCGGAATCCGTAGCCCTAGTTGCGTCTAGCACCAAGAACGGTCGTCGTCTCCTACTTGTACGTATGTGCAGGGTACTGTTCTATTACAGCAGATCCGAACAGGTCTGAATCGGGGTTCGGTTAACACACAATAGAGCAAGGTAAGACTGGCACGAGGCTCGGTTTTGAGGATAGAACTAGAATCCGTAGCTTAAGCTAAGACTTAGTTTTTTATCGAGTTCATTTTCAATGAATTTTCTGTTTCTGCACAGGTTGCACGGCGTGCAAATCAATTTGCACGGCGTGCAAAGTTACAGATAGCAGAACGAGTTTCTGCCCAGGTGCACGGCGTGCAGCCCAGGTGCACGGCGTGCACTCTGCTGTAAAGGGAAGAATTAGGCGTGGTTGTGGACGTTTTTCGATGTATACGAACACACCGAAGTGGGTGAGTAGTAGTTCATTTAGTAATCATTATTTAACTCAATTTAAATGTTAAATTGTTTCTGTATCAGATAGTATAACTTCTAAACTGTGTAGTGCATACAATAGAGTATGTTAGTTTCATTGGAACTTGAAATACCTGATATGCTTAGTGAAATGGATGAAATTTCCTGTATTATTCTTGCAATGTATTTGCTGATTTAAAAATAGATGTTTAGCATCGAAAGTGAATAAATGAGATTGAATCATGTTTAATGATGATAAAGGATATATATTTGCTTCATGTGATATTTAGATTGTGCAATATGCATGAAATGTGATATTCTTGTTTAATGTTTATTTGTTAATCGGTTAATAGACCTAGGTGCCCTAACACCGTAGAACCCCTTAGACGGTTCTGCAACTTTGGGGTGAAACTCGTGTTGCAACATCATCCGTGCTTGTGTCACGGACAAACGAGGAAAGAGAGGCAGTGTCCAACAACAATCGTGCTTGTGTCACGATGGCACTGCGATAACAAAAGAAAACATGGTTATCTAACACCATTCGTGCTTGTGTCACGAAGGTAACCCTGTGACTCTCCGCCGGTGTACTCAGGTTAAAGGAGGAGTCGAGAGCACACGTGGTTGTGCAGCACACGTGGTTGTGCGATGAGGCCGTGGAGCCTAGGGTCCTGTGCAGACCAGGACGAGTAGTCAGACTTAGCACTTCCCGGGTGTGTCGCTAAGTCTTGTACGGTGGGACCGTAGCATGAACTTGCTGCGGATCTTTATATGCAGAGTACACTGCATATATTTAGGGCATAATAATAATAAAATGAATAAATAATCATGTAGGTTCACAGTAAATTTATATAACTGTTTATTTACCTGAAATACATGTTGATGCTTAGAAATGTGGTTATTATCTGTATATTTGTTATGTTATTAGAACTGCCTTGCTTAGTTCTGCATTTATGTTTATTTTCAGTTTATAAACCTGATGAGTTGTTTAATGATAGCTAAGTGAAATGCTATTCACTGAGCGAGTAGGCTCATACCTCTACTCAAAACATTTTTAGGTTATCATCAACAGTAGGAAATCAGAAGGATCGATTTATCCTTATGCCTAGTTGATAGAAGGTTCGTAGTTAGTAGTTAGAGGTCTCTTAGTCCTTTCCACTCGATCTTTGGGACAAGGTGCGAGTGAGAGAGTGAATGTGTATAAGATGTAAATTATCTGTTATGCTTTATTTTTATGTCAAACAATGTAATATGTTGTAGACTCTGTTTATATTGCTAGTCAGTTAATAAAGATGCTTCCGCAGTTTGTTTAGTTTCATTTGACAGCATAAATCAGATTTTCCTATTAATATCTTTAAAATGTTTTAAAAAGTGAAGAGTGGTTGGCTTATGTGTAAATCCCATCCTGTTGTGTCCTAATCTTGTGGTTTGTGGTTAATGTGAGATTGGGGTGTGACAGGGAGGGTCCTAAGGAACTATAGGACCAATCTCACCTGAGATTACATATGCGATGCTAATAAGAGGTTCTTGATTGATTTCTAATTCTAGACATTGATCACTATTTCACTAACTCTACACTAATATATTTTATTTGTTTTCTCTTTAAAAAAATAAATTTAGGTAGAAGGAAGCCACAAAGCAATGGAACTACCTGGGCCCCAAATACTGGGAGGCATTTGTTACCCAAAGAAAAATAGATGAATTCAAGGTATTAAGCGCCACTCTCAATTTAATTAATATACATTTTTATGTATTCACCTATTCAAGATTAACCTTTAGTGTTACTAACCAAATCAATGTGCTAACTAACTAGGCCCTCAGTGAGGCGCAAAGAGTAAGGTGTGCACTGAGTGTGCACGACCACACAATGGGTCTAAGAGGATATGTAGGCGTTCGCAAAAGACTACAGGCTGAGTAAGCTCAGCCAACTACTACTCAGGAGACTGTAAAGTCCTCTACTATTGCTCTCGCACCTCTGCCTCGCCATGCTATATAGATAGCTGGGAGGCAAAACAAGAAGGGAGACATACCGAAGCCTGTAACTGCTGAGGCGGCTACAAAAATCGTAAAAATCAACTCTTAGAGAAATCGATCGATATTGATTATTGTTATGTTTACTTACTAATTTTTGTCGATGTTGATTAGCGGGAGCTGCATGAGTAGAGGAAGGAAGGCAAGTTCATCCCTCAGGGCACAAGGGATGAACTGACAGTTACTCTGGGTAACCCAGAGCATCCTAGACGTGTTCGGGGTGCAAGCGCTGGTGTGGGCATCAAAGCATTCTTTAGGCCATCCCAGCGCAAACCTATCCCAAAAGTGGGACTTTCACAAGCTGAGGTAACCTATTCTTATTTTAGAATGTTATTACAAAAGGGAATTCAATAATCAGAAGCTAGCATTTCTTTTATCTATGTATAGGTAGATTCATTAATTGAGAAGAGAATCCAAGAAGCAATGGCAAAGTGGCAGGCGTCTCATCCTGCCACTCAGACAGTACATGTGGTGGGTCGCTCTTCTCCTACTGTAGAAGTGGTTGGGAGTAATCATGTAGACTCACCACCTAGCACATCCTCTGTAAGTATTTTTATGACATAATAGATAGTCTGTTCAAGATGATATGTTTGTGTATATATTCATATAACATTCTTTATGTAAATTTGTAGGGGTTGAAGCTATGCCGACTAAAATGTCAAGAATATATTGTTACAGAGGCGTTGGCTTATCCACCCCTTAAAGGGTGCATGTTTCATGGGTATCTAGTACCAGATGGTGTGGTACATGTGAGCTTGATACATGTATTCCCCGACTGGACGGATCTTACACTGCCTCATTAACACCCAGATGTTGAAACTGTTGGTATATATGCCCATAGAGCAAGTCATATGATGATTGTAATGGGATACTTTGTAAATGATTTGAATAATAATAAAGGCAATTTCTGATCTATATGTTTAAATTGTTTCTGAGATGATGGTGTAACATGATAGATGTCTAAAGAATGGTTTTACTCAATGACGTATGCTTTTAGGTTCAGGACCTAAACGATGAGATCATACGGATGTTAAGAGTATACATTCTTGTTTGGTCCCTATTCGGTTGTTATTGTGGAAATAACCATAGACATCAATAACACTAAAGACTAGATTGTGTGTTGGTTGATGACAGAATCTCATTAGTCATGATATAGTGATATCAAACCAAGCACATAGGTACTTGTTAGAGAACAAGGTACCAGATAGACCCACCGTGAGAGTGACACATGGAACCATGACTTGGTAGTCACAGCCAGCTCTCACAGTGATGGTGGTGAGTGTGATTCTTAGACCTGAAATCACTACACTCAACACATGTCGTTGAGTACACTTTGACATCAGCAAACATAGTCCTGAAACATGGGTTGTTATAAAGGTGATGATTGGGTGGCTTTGACACATGGGGCTTTTGAGGGGTGAGTGATAGATATGGGATTTGTCCCTCCTGAGGGAGTTTGATGTCCTTGGCCACTTGATGAGTAGGATTGAGAAAGGCATGCGCATGCACGTGTGAATCAATATGTGATATCGATGTCACACACATCTCACCCAGTCTGCTCTAAGATCAAGGAAATGAATGAACGTTGACAGGATGATTGTTCCATGCCTCGAGTTCATTCAGGATATCAGTGACAAAGGAATTATACATTCACTGTAACACCATTCACGGATTGTAGGATTGAAAGTTGTTCTCCAACTTTCTATTTCACTTGGGTAGCACTGATGTGTGACTAGGCACCGCTCTGTGCTTGTGAAGTCATAAGTTTTATGGACTTTCACTGCCAACGTGAAATGGACCTGCAAGGTCACACACATAGGATTTAACCTGGAATAGGAGTTTGTCCACAAGCAATGTTTAGATTGATTACTAAAGGAGTTTACTAGTTCAATTAAACACTCAATCAATTAATAGCTTAGTATCATAGTGTTCAAGGTGTTGGACTGATTGATTAGAGTATCGGATTGATTGAAACTGTGATTGACTGATTCTGCACAATCTGCACTCCCAACCGATCGGCTCATGTGATGAACCGATCGGCTGAGCTTGGTGAACCATTCGGCTCAACTAGTGAGTCGATCGGCTCATGGACAGGGTGAAGTGATTCGTTCAAGTGTTGAAACGATCGGTTCAAGTCCAACCGGGCAAGTTGGGAAAGTAAGATTGGTGAGAAATTTCCTTTCGTTTCACTTGCCCAATTTGATTGGAACAAGGATTGGTATTTGATACCAATTCGAAATAAATGAATAAAAGTCAATCGGGAACTGATCAGGACCACGAACCGACCGGTTTAGAAATGAACTGACCGTTTCATGGGTCCCAACCGATCGGTTGAGGTGTCAACCGACCGGCTCAGATCCCCAACCAACCATTTCAGTTGTGAAATGATCGGTTCAGGTTACGCAGTTGGTTGTTTTTGTGGAAAATCTCGAACCCTTCTACTCCTGCTTTAGTCTCATATTGCCCGGGATAGAGAACCTTGTCCCATGACCCTCCTATATATATAGGGGTATTGGGGGCTTCTCAAAGTACAACTCAATGCAACCAGTTGCTCTGTGAAGTTGTTGTTCTCTTTGGTTTTTGGTAACCGAGAGAGAGCCCGAGCAAGTGCTACCCAATAAGGGAGGCACAGCAAAGGAAAGACAACTACAGAAAGCGACTGGTGATAGGAGAGTGTGTTGGCGACTAGTACACCGACAGAAGGGTGTGACTCCTTCCGATTCCTTGTGCGACAAGGAGATCGGAGTTCCAGGTAGTCCATGTGGATGACTGCAGAGGTGGGAGACCTATGCCGCTCGGAGGACAACTGTCAATCCTGACAGTCCCGGTGAGACCAGGAGTCTTCAGTCCCGGTGTGACCAGGAGCTGCACAGACACCGTCCAAGACCGGAGGTGAAGACCGCGCTAGGCACGAGGTACTATCGTCGAGCAAGCCTCGGGACAAGGTATGCATCCACAAACCATCTTTCCTATTATATAGACGTTGACGCGATTCCTTTTGTTCTGGGTTTTGGGAGAAAAATTTTTGTATCCACTGCTTCTCTGCCTCCCGTAAAACCCAACAGTGGTATCAGAGCCACGTCAACTGCTCTATATATTAGGATTATCGATATGATCGATTTTGGTTTGTTGACTTTATTTATTGCATACGATGCGAATAAAATTGGCTTTATGCATGTCCAATCCACAAATCCCAAAAATACATATATGATATGTAATATCAATGCACTCGATACGCGTCACCCTTAAATGAGTTTTGTGGTGGATGTGTAGCATGGTTATGGCCTATAACCCCTATATATGTGTGTGGTTGTATGTGGTTTCTTGCATCTCGGTCTACGCACCGATTCCCTTTTCTCCTATTCCTGATGTAACTCGAAATAATTCGAGATTTCTTTTCCTACCTTTGCTCCCCCCAAATGTAACTCGGGGTTTCACAATTCAATTGTAAATAGGATAGATTTTATTTCTTATTATGTCAAAGAACGGCGGACGACCTGAGACGATCGGTTCAAGGCATGAACCAATCGATTGGTGTTCCAGACGATCGGTTCGAGGAACGAGACGAGCGGGTGGCGACCTGAGGAGATGCACGACGACCGGTGAATCGATCGGCTGGAGGCGCCAGTCGATCGGCTGGTGGCACCCGAACAACCAACTTGATGGCGAGTTGATCAGTCATGGAGATGAGCTGATCAAACCCAGAAAGGAAGGCACAAATTTCATCTTGTACGGGTTGCATGTGATGTAGACCTAGATGACTGTGATTCTTCTTGGCTCAAGGAATCACAATAGGATGGCCATAATCATTGCTTTTATCGTTTTGCATTTTTTCTGTGGGATATAGCATGTATATGATACGTACTATATATTGTGGTGATTGGATATGTATATGTATATAAAAAACAAATCCCTCATTAAATATTAAGTTTTAGATGCCTTCCAAATGCGACACACATGAAAAACTTGATCGACCAAGTGTGGGCATGCCCTAGCGTGGTGCACCGTCTATCTCGTGGAAGCGTGAAGGATGAATGTGTGGGTCTGGCCCTAGCAGGGTGCATATTCATCGTGTTGGCTTTGGGTCGGACTTAACAAGGTGACCTAGATAGGATCTAGCACCTTGAGGCATGGAGATGATCATGGAAAGGAGTTGCATGTGACATCTTTCAAGAGTTGCATATGATGTAATTGGCAAGAGTTGCCTACCTAGGAGATCTGAGTTGTGGGTGACAGCCCTAGCTGGTCCATGGCTCATAGGATTTCAGGATCTTGGCCCACTAAAAGATTGTGCACTGCAATCTTCCGAATTGATGGTGAGGGCTGTCAATTTGAGTCAAAAATAGTGGGAGCGGTAATTAATTAAAGGCCTAATTAACTATCATCAAATTTATTAAAATCAAATCAAAATGATTTTTGACAAAATGCAATTTTCTCTTGTATAATGGCAAAGGAATCATCTTTTAAAATGGGTAAATTAATTGAGAATAAATTCCATAACTGGTTGAGGACTGTGAGAAGTGTTCTTCATAATCCAGATATACCAGGAGCCTTTGAATCCACTCTATGTACGCTTAATGCGTTGGTGAAGAAGAAAGAAAGTTCATTGATAGAGATCAATGGAACGAAAGGTAAGGGAGAGAAGGGTTCTCTCGCCAAACCAATTTCTTCTACATGGAGAGGATGGAAGGAACGATGAAAGAAGAAGTCAGAGATAGAGATCTCTACTTCTGGTGTATACATAATAGAGATTAACTTTACTACTTCTTCGTCATGGGTACTTGATACCGGATGCGGATCTCACATTTGTTCAAATGTGAAGGATTTTAAGAGAAGTAGGCCTTTAGGGAAAGGTGAGGTTGAACTATGTGTTGCTAATGGGGAAAGGGTTGCCGCCAGTGCCGTAGGAACCTATGAGTTAACTCTACCAAGTGGGCTAATAATAGAGTTGAAGAACTGCTATTATGTACCTGCCATAAATAGGAATATCATTTCTGTCTCTTGTTTGGACAAAGATGGATTTGAATTTCTTATTAAGAATTGAAAATGTTCCATTTCTAAAGATGGGATCTTTTATGGCAGTGTCCCAATGTCTTATGGTCTATACTTGATAGATTTGGAGACAAATGTGTACAATGTAAACATCAAAAGGCAAAAACTCAATGACTCAAACAAAACATATCTTTGGCATTGTCGTCTAGGGCACATAAATGAGAAGCGCAGATCTAGACTCCATAAAGATGGTTATCTAGACTCTTTTGATTATGAATCAATAGAGACATGTGAATATTGTTTATTGGGCAAGATGACCAAGACTCCCTTTTCAGGTAAAGGTGAGAGAGCTAGTGATCTATTAGGACTCATACATACTGATGTATGTGGGCCTTTTAGAACTAATGCCAGAAATGGGTGTCAGTACTTCATTACCTTCACTGATGATTTCAGTAGGTATGGCTATGTGTACCTGATGAAGCATAAGTCAGAAACCCTTGAAAGGTTCAAGGATTTCATGAATGAAGTACAGAACCAACTTGGTAAAAGTATTAAGGCACTTCGATCTGATCGAGGTGGAGAATACTTAAGCCAGGAGTTTGAAGACCTTCTACGAGCCCATGGTATTGTATCACAATGGACTCCGCCTGGAACACCACAGCATAACGGTGTGTCTGAAAGAAGGAATCGCACATTGTTAGATATGGTGCGATCAATGATGAGTTTTGCTGATCTTCTGATTTCCTTCTGGGGTCATGCTCTTGAAACTGCTGTGTTTACACTTAACCGTGTACCATCTAAATCGGTTCAAAAGACACCATATGAGATATGGTACGGGAAGCGTCCCGATTTGTCTTTTCTGAAGATTTGGGGTTGTGAGGCTTACGTTAGGAAAATGTTTCCTGATAAGCTTAGACCCAAATCCGATAAATGTTATTTTGTTGGATACCCCAAGGAAACAAGGGGATATTATCTATACCACCCTACTGACAACAACAAAGTGTTTGTTGCCAGGATAGTTGTGTTCCTAGAGAAGGAATTTATTTCCAAAGGAAGCAGTGGGAGGAAAATAGAGCTTGAAGAGGTTCAAGCCCAACGAGAAAACATAGAACCGGTAGATGTACAAGAGGAAAATGGAGATTCACAAGGTGTTGTAGAATCTCAGTCTCCTCAGGTAACACAAGGACCTCGTAGATCTAGTAGAACCCGCCTTGAACCTGAGAGGTTTGGATACCTTGTGACTCAGGAAGGTGGAGAGTTGATCATAGATGATGATCCAACTACCTACGTAGAGGCTATGGAGGGACCAGATTCTGAGAAATGGCTTGAATCCATGAGATCCGAGATGGAATCCATGTACTCCAACAAAGTATGGACTTTGGTGGAACCACCCGAAGGGGTAAAACCCATAGGGTGCAAGTGGGTCTTTAAGAAAAAGACCGACATGGATGGCAATGTGCAAACTTATAAAGGAAGATTGGTTGCGAAAGGATTTCGACAAGTTCAAGGTATTGACTATGACGAAACCTTTTCTCCAGTTGCCATGATTAAGTCCATCAGGATCATGTTTGCTATTGTAGCTTATTATGACTATGAGATTTGGCAGATGGATGTTAAAACCGCATTCCTTAACGGGAATATAAATGAGAATGTGTACATGACACAGCCTGAAGGTTTTGTAGATCCAAAGAGTGCCAATAAAGTTTGTAAGCTGCAAAGGTCAATCTATGGATTGAAGCAAGCATCTCGGAGTTGGAATCTTCGATTTTATGAGGAAGTCAAAGTGTTTGGCTTTATTCAAAATGAAGATGAACCTTGTGTGTACACGAAGGTTAGTGGGAGCTCAACCACATTCCTCATATTTTATGTGGATGACATACTATTGATGGGGAATGATGTCTTAGCCTTAGAGAAGGTAAAGACTTGGCTTGGGAATACTTTCTCAATGAAGGACTTAGGAGAAGCATCCTACATTCTAGGAATTAAGATCTATAGAGATAGATCTAGAAGGCTTCTCAAACTAAGTCAGAGCACGTACATTGACAAAGTGTTGAAGCGGTTCAGCATGGAGAACTCAAAGAGAGGCAACATCCCCATTCTACATGGAGTCACCGTCTCTAGAGCTCAATGTCCCCAATTTTGTGAAGAGAGGGAGCGTATGAATGGGATCCCATATGCATCAGCCATCGGATCCATCATGTACGCTATGTTGTGCACACGCCCAGATGTCTCGTATGCTCTCAGCATGACGAGAAGGTACCAGTCAGATCCCTGGGATGCTCACTGGACAGCCGTAAAGAACATCCTCAAGTACTTGCGAAGGACTAAGGATCAGTTTCTTGTTTATGGCGGCGAGGAAGAGCTGGTTGTAAAGGGTTACACCGATGCAATCTTCCAAACTGATAAAGATGATTACATATCGCAGTCAGGATTTGTATTTTGCCTTAATAATGGAGTTGTGAGCTGGAAGAGTTTCAAGCAAGAAACAGTTGCCGATTCTACTACAGAGGCCGAGTATATTGCTGCTTCACATGCAGCAAAGGAGGTTGTGTGGATCAGGAAGTTCATTTCTGAACTTGGTGTAGTTCCCAGTAGTTGTTATGCAATTGAGCTTTATTGTGACAATAATGGAGCTATTGCACAAGCTAAGGAACCCAGATCACATCAGCGGTCCAAGCACATACTGCGGCGCTTCCATCTCATATGAGAGATCATACAACGAGGAGATGTGAAGATTTGCAAAGTACCAACTGAAGACAACATAGATGATCCACTAACTAAGGCCCATTCTCAGAAGAAGCATGATGGTCATACTAGGTCACAAGGACTGAGGTTCCTTGGTGACTGGATCTAAGTGCAAGTGGAAGTCTGTTGGTATGTATGCCCATAGAGCAAGTCATATGATGATTGTAATGGGATACTTTGTAAATGATTTGAATAATAATAAAGGCAATTTCTGATCTATATGTTTAAACTATTTCTGAGATGATGGTGTAACATGATAGATGTCTAAAGAATGGTTTTACTCAATGACATATGCTTTTAGGTTCAGGACCTAAATGATGAGATCATACGGATGTTAAGAGTATACATTCTTGTTTGGTCCCGAGTCGGTTGTTATTGTGGAAATAATCATAGACATCAATAACACTAAAGACTAGATTGTGTGTTGGTTGATGACAAAATCTCATTAGTCATGATATAGTGATATCAAACCAAACACTAGGTACTTTTAGAGAACAAGGTACCGGACAGATCCACTGTGAGAGTGACACATGGAACCATGACTTGGTAGTCACAGTCATCTCTCACAGTGATGGTGGTGAGTGTGATTCTTAGACCTGAAATCACTACACTCAACACATGTCGTTGGGTACACTTTGACATCATCAAACGCAGTCCTGAAACATGGGTTGTTATAAAGGTGATGATTGGGTGGCTTTGACACATGGGGCTTTTGAGGGGTGAGTGATAGATATGGGATTTTTCCCTCCTGAGGGAGTTTGATGTCCTTGACCACTTGATGAGTAGGATTGAGAAAGGCATGCACATGCATGTGTGAATCAATATGTGATATTGATGTCACACACATCTCACCCAGTCTGCTCTGAGATCAAGGAAATGAATGAACGTTGACAGGATGATTGTTCCATGCCTCGAGTTCATTCAGGATATTAGTGACAAAGGAATTATACATTCACTGTAACACCATTCACGGATTGTAGGATTGAAAGTTGTTCTCCAACTTTCTATTTCACTTGGGTAGCACTGATGTGTGACTAGGCACCGCTCTGTGCTTGTGAAGTCATAAGTGTTATGGACTTTCACTACCAACGTGAAATGGACCTTCAGGGTCACACACATAGGATTTAACCTGGAATAGGAGTTTGTCCACAAACATGTTTAGATTGATTACTAAAGGAGTTTAGTAGTTCAATTAAACACTCAATCAATTGATAGCTCAGTATCATAGTGTTCAAGGTGTTGGACTGATTGATTAGAGTATCGGATTGATTGAAACTACGATTGACTGATTCTGCACAATCTGCACTCCCAACCGATTGGCTCATGTGATGAACCGATCGGCTGATCTTGGTGAACCGATCGGCTCAACTAGTGATATGATCGGCTCATGGACAGGGTGAATCGATTTGTTCAAGTGTTGAAACGATCGGTTCAAGTCCAACCGGGCAAGTTGGGAAAGTAAGATTGGTGAGAAATTTCCTTTCGTTTCACTTTCCCAATTTGATTGGAAGAAGGATTGGTATTTGATACCAATTCGAAATAAAAGAAGAAAAGTCAATCGAGAACTTATCAGGAACAAAAACCGACCGGTTCATAAATGAACCGACCGTTTCATGGGTCCCAACCGATCGGTTGAGGTGTCAACCGACCGGCTCAGATCCCCAACTGACCGTTTTAGTTGTGAAACGATCGGTTCAAGTTACTCAGTTGGTTGTTTTTGTGGAAAATCTCAAACCCTTCTGCTCCTACTTTAGTCCCATATTGCTCGGGATAGAGAACCATGTCCCATGACCCTCCTATATATATAGGGGTATTGGGGGCTTCTCAAAGTACAACTCAGTGTAACCAGTTGCTCTGTGAAGTTGTCGTTCTCTCTGGTTTTGGTAACCGAGAGAGAGCCCGAGCAAGAACTACCCGATAAGGGAGGCACAACAAGGCAAAGACAACTACAGAAAGCGACTGGTGGCAGGAGAGTGTGTTGGCGACTAGTACGCCGACAGAAGGGTGTGACTCCTTTCGATTCCTTGTGCGACAAGGAGATCGGAGTTCCAGGCAGTCCGTGTGGACGACTGCAGAGGCGGGTGACCTCTGCCGCTCGGAGGACAACTGTCAATCCCGACAGTCCCGGTGAGACCAGGAGTCTTCAGTCCCAGTGTGACCAGGAGCTGCACAGACACCGTCCAAGATCTAAGGTGAAGACAGTGCTAGGCGCGAGGTACTGTCGCCGAGTAAAGCTCGAGACAAGGTATGCATCCACAAACCATCTTTCCTATTATATAGACGTTGATGCGATTCATTTTGTTTTGGGTTTTGGGAGAAAAAATTTTGTTTCTGCTACTTCTCTGCCTACCATAAAACCCAACAGAAACACTTGGTGAGGCATAGGCGGAGTGATATTGTGGCCCAAAGTGGATGTCCTATATACTTGTTGGGTTTTAGGGGAGGTAGAGAAGGCAGCGAAAACAAAAATTTTCTCCTCCCCAAACCCAAAACAAGGAAACGCGTCAATGTCTATACAATAGGAAAGGGATGGTTTGTGGAATCATACCTTGTCCCGAGGCTTGCTCGGTGACAATACCTCACGCCTTGCGCGGTCTTCACCTCTGGTCTTGGACGGTGTCTGTGCAGCTCCTGGTCGCACCGGGACTGATGGGATTGAAGGATGTCCTCCTAGCGGTAGAAACCTCCCGCCTCTGAAGTAGTCCACACAGACCACCTAGAACTCCAATCTCCTTGTGCCACAAGGAATTGGAAGGAGTCACACCCTCCTGTCAGTGTACTAGTCGCCAACACACTCTCCTGCCACCAGTCACTTTCTGTAGTTGTCTTTCCCTTGTTGTGCCTCCCTTATCGGGTAGCACTTGCTCGGGCTCTCTCTCAGTTACGAAAACCAGAGAGAACGACAACTTCACAGAGCAACTGGTTGCACTGGGTTGTACTTTGAGAAGCCCCCAATACCCCTATATATAGGAGGGTCATGGGACAGGGTTCTCCATCTCAGGCAATGCGGGACTAAAAGCAGGAGTAGAAGGGTTTGAGATTTTCCACAAAACAACCAACTCGCAACTTGAACCGATCGTTTCATTTCTGAAATAGTCAGTTGGGGACCTGAGCCGGTCAGTTAACACCTCAACCGATCGGTTGGGACACCTCAACCGGTCGGTTCACTTCTGAATTTGTCGGTTTGTGGTCCTGGTCAGTTCCCGATTGACTTTCCATCTTTTTGTTTCTAATTGGTACCAAATACCAATCCTTTTCCCAATCAAATTGGGCAAGTGAAATGAAAGGAAATTTCTCACCAATCTTACTTTCCCAACTTGCTCGGTTGCACCAGTTGAATCGATCGTTTCAACACTTGAAGCAATCATTTCACTCTGTCCATGAGCCGATCGACTCACCATCTGAGCCGATCGGTTCACCAAGCTAAGTCGATCGGTTCATCACATGAGCCGATCGGTTGGGAGTGCATATGGTGCAGAATCAGTCAATTGCAGTTTCAATCAATATGATACTCTAATCAATCAGTCCAACACCTTGAACATTATGATACTGAGCTATTAATTGATTGAGTGTTTAATTGAACTACTAAACTCCTTTAGTAATCAATCTAAACATTGTTTGTGGACAAAACTCCTCTTCCAGGTTAAATCCTATGTGTGTGACCCTACAGGTCCATTTCACGTTGGCAGTGAAAGTCCATAACACTTATGACTTCACAAGCAAAGAGCGGTGCCTAGTCACACATCAGTGCTACCCAAGTGAAATCAAAAAGTTGGAGAACAACTTTCAATCCTACAATCCGTGAATGGTGTTACAGTGAATGTATAATTCCTTTATCACTGATATCCCGAATGAACTCGAGGTATGGAACAGTCATCCTGTCAATGTTCATTCACTTTCTTGATCTCAGAGCAGATTGGAAGAGATATGTATGACATCAATATTACATACTGATTCACGCATGCGTGTGCACGCCTATCTCAATCCTACTCATCAAGTGGCCATGGATATCATACTCCCTCAGGAGGGACAAATCCCATATCTATCACTCACCCCTCAAAAGCCCCATGTGTCAAAGCCACCCAATCATCACCTTTATAACAACCCATGTTTCAGGACTGCGTTTGATGATGTCAAAGTGTGCCCAACGACATGTGTTGAGTGTAGTGATTTTAGGTCAAAGAATCACACTCACCATCATCACTGTGAATACTTACTGTGACTATCATGTCATGGTTCCATGTGTCAAACGCACGATGGGTCTGTCCGGTACACTTGTTCTCTAACAAGTACCTATGTGTTTGGTTTGATATCTCTATATCATGACTAATGAGATTCTATCATCAACCAACACCACAATCTAGTCTTGTGTGTCATTGCTATCTATCTACCTTCCACAATGACATCCGACTAGGGACATAACAAGAATGTACAAACTCTTAGCATCCGTATGATCTCATCGTTCAGGTCCTGAACCTGAAGGCATACATCATTGAGTATTGTCATTCTCTAGACATTCAATCTGTTCTATCACTATCTCATATGACTGAACCAGAAAGAATTGGAAGCTTGCCTTTGATGTTTATCAAATCAATCTTAATGTATCCCACCAATCATCCCATGATTGGCTCTCAGGGCATACATACCAACAGACTCCCACTTGCAATGCGAGCCAATCACCCTTGAATCATATTCATAGTGATCTTCAAACATGTCCCACATGTTACTGTGCTCTTGTGCCAACATAGTGTGTTATGGCCACACCTTGCCAAAGTCAGTATTAATTTCATGTCTCTCATGTCTTCATTGTACGTCATACGTATGAGATGGAGTTGTCGTAATATGTGAGCTAGTATTCCTTTGCTAACCTTTAGCCACATTGAATGATTAAGGATTCCATACTTGTCATCAATGAGTGGAACATCTATAAGTTCATCTCATGAACTTCTAGATCCATATAGTATCCACTGATGTTCTCTAACACATAGATACTCGACATTTCCTTTTAAATGGTTTCATTGGAACACTTCCAATTATCAGTAAACTTTCACTTTTATATATCCTATATATATTTTGCGATTAATTTTCTGTCCTTTCGGAAGTTCGCATCAATGTAACTCTTTACATTGAACTCTTCCTTATCTCCATAGAACTAGTACTTCTCAATTACTTATCAAGTTCTCATGGTATTCCAGTAACCCTTACTAGAAGCAGACAGACATCCACTCGTCATGTCCCACATACGAGTTATCAGGATGAGCACATCATATTGCCATGTCATACATACAAGATGATGAATGCATTTTGTTCTTGCCATGCAAGATAATGGGATGATTACATACATGATAGATCCATATCTATTCTTAGTGTTCCCATTCTTCATAAGAATTGGACACTTTGCCTTGGGATACTAACTCCATGTAACATGGAGAAGTTTTCTCCCACTGAATCTATGCATACTGAACCCTTCAGTATAGATTGCCAATGTATGCTTTCTCTTTTCAGCTCAAGAGGTTTTCGAGAACTATCTCTATATATCTCTATTCCTATCACATAGGAAACATCTCTATTTTCCTTAAAGATAATTTCCACTTTGGATTTAAATTTTAGAACATTTCCATTTCACATCAACATGTGGAATGTGAACACGCTCCCACTAAATCACAGATCCCTTCTTTAACTTTGACATATCAGTCAAACCCTTTGGCTATATCATCAAAGAAAAGATCCAATTTTGAGTTGCTTGTACTCAATCAATCACATTGATTAGTCCATTGTAACTTATAGACTTCATTTGCATTAGTGGATTCATAAACCTTATAGGTTGTGTCATGTACACATCCTTGTTTTATTCCTCATAGGAATGCAGTTTTAGTATCCATATGCCAAATGTCTTAGTCATTAAGTTGCAATCAACAAGCATCATCCTTCTCAAATGTTATCCATGTGTCTTAACACTTAAGATTTATTCGCACTTTTGGATTTCATCCCAATGAGTGCTACCATCAAGGTCATACCTTATGGTTTACATGGAAGTCATTTAGGATGGAATGGTCATAAACCATAACTCAAAATTCAGTTCCTCATATTCATCTAGATAGTTGACTCATCACATGAACAACTCATCCCATAGATAATTGAGGTGTAAGGATATAAGAATTCACAACCCTTGTGATTCTTAATTTCTTTTATTAGTGTGGGGTATTCTTTTATTAAGAAGAATTCAGTTATTTGATAATCATTCTCTAACTCCTTAGAGTATGATTCCTTCTTGATTTAGACATCACCATGCCTTAATCATGAGTTCACAATGATACATTATCATAATCACTCACAAGGATCTCAAACATTTGGTCCAAGTATTTCATTCATTGATCTCATAAAGAATTAACACTTTACCAAATTTGCACTTCATCTATGATAATCTTGAACACTTCAAGATATTCATATTGGTATTTCTCTAAATACCTTTTGAAGTATTAGCATTTGTTCCAATAGGTATGTAAATACATCACATGTATTATACCTAATAGGATAATCATTCTCCCACTACCTTTAGTGAAGATTGATTTATCATGTCCAAGATATTCATGTCTCTTCCTGGTTCTCTAACCAAAAGAGTCTAGATTTATCCATCACATGGAAACTAGGAATGAATTTCTCATGATTGATGCTAATTTGATTGTTTGAGTTATCTATAACTTTTAGGTATCATTTTATCTTATGCATATCAAGTACCACAAGATAAACAAGGCATTGCCACAAAGATCATATCTTTGAGATTGAAACATCAACTTTATTAATTGCTATCATTGTCATACAATATGCAAAAATAAAGTGTTTCTATCTATTGGCAAATATGAAATAGCAGCTCTCAACTCTATTTCGTGCCCTTTAGGCTGAAATAAACTAAAAGGTACTCCTATCTATGGCAGCAACACTTGCTCCAATGATGGGTACTCCTTTCTTGGTCCTTTCACAAAGGCCATCACTTCTTTGTGGATATTGCATATCATATATGACATATCCATATCTTGGTATCATATACCTCAGATAAAGAAGCGGTTCATTTCATGATACCTTAGGTAGAGATCTCCATCCCCTCCTACATCTTCTTCTGTTCTTCCAGATATAGAGGGCAATCCCTCATACACCCTTTCCCCATGTGCCTTGAGGCTGAAGAAGGCTTGGATTGCTGGCTAGCATTAGAACATTTCTTTACTTTTCCCTTTTCCTTGCCCTTAAGAATTACCTTTTCTTTGATCATATCAAAGATTATGGTTTGTCTTTCTTCATCTTTGCCTCTACTATCCTCAACATGTCCAACAACTCTGTCAACGCTTGTCAAAGTTTTTCACGTTGTAGCTTATCATGAATTGTATGATTCTCGCAACATTTGCAGTATCACACCAATAGCCAACTCTTGCTTCAGAGGGAATCCTTCTTAGTCAGGTTTTCCACATACCCAATCACATTGAGTGTGTGAATACCTTACTGGATCTCCTTCTGTCATGACATACTTGGACAGTGTCTTGGAGACATCATATGTCTCATGTTGTCTCTGCAACTCATAGTTCAGAGAACACAACATCAAGCACTCCTCATCAATGTCTTCCTTGGTATGCTTCCATAAGCATACTTTCAGCCATTGATATGGTGGGATCGAGTTCATCTGGTTCTGGTATAACTAGGACTTAGAGCTTTCACTCTTTGATTGAGAACACTTCTCATCATCCTAACCAATCGTGGAATTATTCCCATTTAATTTGTTGGTCTCAAGGACTGATCGAAAATAAAATGATTATTGTTGATTAACCATTTATTGTATAAAAGGAAATATGCAATTTTTAGTCCAAAAACTCATTTTTGACTTATTTGATTGATTTGAAAAGTTGACGATATAATTAGGCATTTAATTAATTATCGCTCCCACTATTTTAGTTCAAATTGATAGCCCTCACCATCAATTCGGAAGATTGCATCGTATAACCTTCTAGTGGGCAAGATCCTAAAATCCTCTAAGTCATGGACCAGCTAGGGCTGTCACCCACAACTTAGATCTCTCAGGTAGGCAACTTTTGCCAATTGCATCATATGCAACTCTTGATAAGATGTCATATGCAACTCCTTGTCATGATCATCTCCATGCCTCAAGGTTCTAGATCCTATCTAGGTCACCTTGTTAAGTCTGACCCAAAGTAAACACGATGAATATGCACCCTGCTAGGGCAGACCCACACATTCATCCTTCACGCTTCCACGAGATAGATGGTGCACCATGCTAGGGCGTGCCCACACTTGGTCGATCAAGCTTTTCATGTGTGTCGCGTTTGGAAGGCATCTAAAACTTAATATTTAATGAGGGGTTTGGTTTTATATACATATACATATCCAATCACCACAATACATAGTACATATCATATACATGCTATATCCCACAGAAAACATGCAAAACGATAAAAGCGATGATTATGGCCATCCTAATGTGATTCCTCGAGCCAAGAGGAATCACGGTCATCTAGGTCTACATCACATGCAACATGTACACGATGAACTTTGTGCTTTGCCTTTCTGGGTTTGATCAACTCATCACATGAATGATCGGCTCGCCATCAGACTGGTCGGTTGGGTGCCACCAGCCGATCGGTTGGCTACTCCAACCGATCGGTTTGCCTGGTCATCGTGCATCTCATCATGGCTGCCACCCGCTCGTCTCGCTCCTCGAACCGGTTATCAACCGATCGACCCACTCCTTGAACCGATCATCTCGAACGTCAACCGATCGGTTCATGCCTTGAACCGATCATCTCAGCTATCGTCAGGTAGTCCTCTGTTCTTTGACATAATAGAAATTAAAATTCTATCCTATTTTACATTGTAAAAAGATAAACCTCGAGTTACATTCAAGGGGAGCAAAGGTAGGAAAGAAATCTCGAATTATTTCGAGTTACATCAGGAATAGGAGAAGGAAGATCGGTGCGCAGACCGAGATACAAGCAACCACATACAACCATACATAGATAGGGTTTATTGGCCATAACCACGCTATACATCTACCATAAAACTCGTTTAAGGGCGACACATATCGAGTGCATTCATAATACATATCATATATGCAAATTGGGATTTGTGGATTTAGGATTGGACATGCATAAAGCCAATTTTATTTGCATCGTATGCAATAAATAAAGGCGACAAACCAAAATCGATCATATCGATAATCCTAAAGTATAGAGCAGTTGATGTGACTCTGATACCACTGTTGGGTTTTAGGGGAGGCAGAGAAGGCAGCAGAAACAAAACTTTTCTCCTCCCCAAACCCAGAACAAGGAAACGCGTCAATGTCTATACAATAGGAAAGGGATGGTTTGTGGAATCATACCTTGTCCCGAGGCTTGCTCGGTGACAATACCTCGTGCCTTGCGCATTCTTCACCTCCGGTCTTGGACGGTGTCTGTGCAGCTCCTGGTCGCACCGGGACTGACGGGATTGAAGGTTGTCCTCCTAGCGGCAGAAACCTCACGCCTATGAAGTAGTCCACACAGACAACCTGGAACTCCAATATCCTTGTCCCATAAGGAATTGGAAGGAGTCGCACCCTCTTGTCAGCGTACTAGTCGCCAACACACTCTCCTACCACCAGTCGCTTTCTGCAGTTGTCTTTCCCTTGTTGTGCCTCCCTTATCGGGTAGCACTTGCTCGGGCTCTCTCTCGGTTACCAAAACCAGAGAGAACGACAACTTCACAGAGCAACTGGTTGCACTGGGTTGTACTTTGAGAAGCCCCCAATACCCCTATATATAGGAGGGTCATGGGACAGGGTTCTCCATCCTGGGCAATGCGGGACTAAAAGGAGGAGTAGAAGGGTTCAAGATTTTCCACAAAACAACCAACTCGCAACTTGAACCGATCATTTCATTTCGGAAACGGTCGTATGGGGACCTGAGTCGGTCGGTTGACACCTCAACCGATCGGTTGGGACACCTCAACCGGCCGGTTCACTTCTGAACCGGTCGGTTTGTGGTCCTGGTCAGTTCCTGATTGACTTTCCATCTTTTTATTTCTAATTGGTATCAAATACCAATCATTTTCCCAATCAAATTGGGCAAGTGAAATGAAAGGAAATTTCTCACCAATCCTACTTTCCCAACTTGCTCGGTTGCACCAGTTGAATCGATCGTTTCAACACTTGAAGCAATCATTTCACCCTGTCCATGAGCCGATCAACTCACCATCTGAGCCGATCGGTTCACCAAGCTGAGCTGATCGGTTGGGAGTGCAGATTGTGCAGAATCAGTCAATTGCAGTTTCAATCAATCTGATACTCTAATCAATCAGTCCAACACCTTGAACATTATGATACTGAGCTATCAATTGATTGAGTGTTTAATTGAACTACTAAACTCCTTTAGTAATCAATCTAAACATTGTTTGTGGACAAAACTCCTCTTCCAGATTAAATCCTATGTGTGTGACCATGCAGGTCCATTTCACGTTGGCAGGGAAAGTCCATAACACTTATGACTTCACAAGCAAAGAGTGGTGCCTAGTCACACATCAGTACTACCCAAATGAAATAGAAAGTTGGAGAACAACTTTCAATCCTACAATCCATGAATGGTGTTATAGTGAATGTATAATTCTTTTGTCACTGATATCCCGAATGAACTCGAGGCATGGAACAATCATCATGTCAACGTTCATTCACTTTCTTGATCTCAGAGCAGATTGGAAGAGATATGTATGACATCAATATCACATACTGATTCACACATGTGTGCGCACTCCTATCTCAATCCTACTCATCAAGTGGTCATGGATATCATACTCCCTCAGGAGGGACAAATCCCATATCTATCACTCACCCCTCAAAAGCCCCATGTGTCAAAGCCACCCAATCATCACCTTTATAATAACCCATGTTTTAGGACTGCGTTTGATGATGTCAAAGTGTGCCCAACGACATGTGTTGAGTGTAGTGATTTCAGGTCAAAGAATCACACTCACCACCATCACTGTGAGTACTAACTGTGACTATCATGTCATGGTTCCATGTGTCAAACGCACGATGGGTCTGTCCGGTACACTTGTTCTCTAACAAGTACCTATGTGTTTGGTTTGATATCTCTATATCATGACTAATGAGATTCTGTCATCAACCAACACCACAATCTAGTCTTGTGTGTCATTGATGTCTATCTACCTTCCACAATGACATCTGACTAGGGACATAACAAGAATGTACAAACTCTTAGCATCCGTATGATCTCATCGTTCAGGTCCTGAACCTGAAGGCATACGTCATTGAGTACTGTCATTCTCTAGACATTCAATCTGTTCTATCACTATCTCATATGATTGAACCGGAAAGAATTGGAAGCTTGCCTTTGATGTTTATCAAATCAATCTTAATGTATCCCACCAATCATCCCATGATTGGCTCTCAGGGCATACATACCAACAATACTGATATTGTATGATAAATTTCCATTACTTTAATTTGTTAGTGTGTATATATGAGTTAATTGATCTGAAATTATATATACATGTCAAAAAGATGAGACCCGCTACATCTCGGCCTCCACCTCCTTGACTATCAAGTTGGCTTCCAAGGGACCTAAATGCCTCGATAGGTCCTAATTGTAGGGGTGTGGCAGTATGGATCGGCGAACATGATACAAATTGCCCTATAATTGTTACTATTTCGAAGGATGTTGCAGGTAAATCATACGATAACAATCTATTTGTACAAGTTTAGCATACATATTAATGCAAACGTAATACAAGTTCTGCATACGCACGTATTAATGCATATGTATTAATGCAGGTCAATCATACGAAAATAAGATATTTATAAAAGATATTTTGGAGTTGTTTAGTTATGTATGGATGAACACATCTATGATAGAGCTGTGGATATGGTGAGATCTTGTTTATACATCCATATACCTTATTTTATATACGGTGATCTAGTTTCTCATATATTAATGCATATGTAATACATGTTTTGCAGCCACTTACACAAGATATGTACAAATTTTGGGTTTTTCCATGTGGGATTTTTGGTTCCATCTTTGATTAGTCTTGTAGATACAAACCCTTCTTCAGTTACTTCATACTGCTGTGATGCTTTTGAATATTTTGGTAAAAATAAGAAGATAGTGATAATAACTCCATTTAATGTCGAGTAAGTTTACTTTACTTATAATTTGGACTTAAGAAAATTACATTTTTATTTTGGATTTTGAGTTATTAATTTTTAACTTTCTTACATATAGTGGTAGGCATTGGGAGTTACTAGTTATTATCCCCAAGACGTTCATTGTCTATTATCTAGATCATGTGGGGAATGAGTTGGATACATTATATGGACATGCAATTAAAAGGCCATTATTCTCGTGAGAAATATTTCATGTTTTTATATCTATTAACATCTGTTACTACATTACTATTTAATTATGAAATTTAATGGGTTACATTAACATATGTAGGGCTTTACAAGAGTACAAAAAGTTGGAGGAAAGGTCCCCAGGAAAAAGGATCTGTCACCAATTTGGGAGAATGTGAAAGTAATTTCCTAACTCCAATGTATATATTATTTATGTGAACTGTGCTTATTTGTATTTTTGAATATTTTGTATGTTTCAATTTATAGTGTGCTACAGAAGACAACGGCTGGGCATGTGCCTACTATGTGATGCTATTTATGAACCTAATAATCAAACATGCCATAATGGAAATCGATAAGATACAACATGTATTATACATAGTCTCATTAGATAATATGAAATATATCAATCTTATTATATATTATTAATTATATATATACGCCATTCTCTTTGCATGTCTTTAAAACTGCTGACTTCAGCACAGGTGGAAAGCGTTTCGATGTACATACTCTCTATACGAGAGATGAATTAGATGTTGTAAGAGAAGAATGGGCAAAACCCTACAAAGAGTGGGAATTTTTAGATATAATTTTATTGACAATGATGACAATGATGAATAAAGAATAACTTTATTCTCATAATTATTTTTGTGTGAATGTGAATGAATTTTTATGAATTGTCATATGTGTGTGAAAATGATCAATACATAAATGTTTCTACATGTGTCTGAATGTGAAAAGAGATACAATGAATGGAACTGCAGGTTGCTACTGGTTTCTACATGTGTGTGATGAAAAAAATAATATGAATTAAATGTGCTTATACATGTGTGTGAATCACATATATATAATATTATCCATCTTGTTAATTTTACAGGTTTGTGGCCTGTTGTTGGCTGATATCAATGGATGTCGTAAACCTACAGTTCAGAATTGAACTGCAGGTTCTCATCCTACTGACCAGCCATACAACAAGCCTGTAAACTGATATGAAAAAAAAATCATAACATAAGCGTCGGTTATTTGAACAAAACTAGGCAGGGGATATGGCGTCGGTTATTAGCACAAAACTGATGTCGGTTCAGCTGATATGGTCCCAGCACGGTCGGGGTGGCAGGGGAGATGGCATCAGTTATCTTAAAAAACTGACGCCTATAGGCCCTTTGCTGGCGCGTTTTCGGTGGCAAGAAGCGTTGTGACATCGGTTCTTTTAATAACCGACGTTTGTAACCATTCTATAGTGTCATTTTTCTTAATAAACCGACGCCTATAGTCCCTTTGCTGACGTGTTTTGTTACAACCCCAATTTTTGGGTTTATTTGGTGAGAAATGTAATTTCTCATAATAATGATATTTGAACAAATAATTATATGATGTATTTGGTTTTTGTTTACAATAGCCTTGATGTTTGTGTTGTGGACTTTATTGGCTATTGGGCCCAAATAACAAGAAAATTCAATTAGTGAATGAATAATTGAATAATTGAGAAAAGAAAAATGTGGAAACCTATAGAAGGCAAATCCAAAGAGGGATTTCGTTCCTCTTGGGTTCCTTGGGTTCCAAGGAGTCCAAAGTTGCATAGAGAGTGCAATAAGAAAAGAAAAGATCAATTAAGTATTTCTTTATTAAGAAAGAAATTGAAAAGAACGATAAAATGCGGGAAATAAGTGGAAAGAGGCATAAATGAGTTTTTCTTGGTGAATTTTTGAGATTTCTAATAAAAAACATAGTAAAAGAGGAAAGGATAGGAAAATAATGAGAAATACTTGCAAAGGAATATTTATCTAGCTATTATTCGAAACACAATGTTTAGGCCACAAAATAGTGTTATCTTTGGTTGCCTTATTGGTATGTTTGAGAATAATAAGGGAAAGAGAGAGAGAGAGAATTCTAGATGATTAATCTAGAATTCATTATTCAATAAGTGGCATGCTTTTCTATGTGTACCCCAACGTTTTTTTTTTGGACCGTGAATATATGAGTTTATATAGATGGAAAATCTTGAATCCCTTCGTGTGACAATTGTGCATGCCTTTTCGGTGTTAACCGTGGAAAAGAGGGAGAGTAACAAAAGAAGGATATTGGATTATGCCATTGTGGATATGGAAGTAAGAGAAGAATATGGAAAGTAATTAAAAGAAAAGGATTCAACAAGTGTGTAGGGAACAAGACCCAAGACAACAAGGCTAGGAGGAAAGAACTTCGTAGACCTAGTATATATATATATATATATATGCACAAGTCATCCTCCTTTCCAGGTAAGCCTCACCTCTTCGTACCCTTCCCCGATCTCCATATCCGTTTTCCCTTTCTTAGCACTCAAGGCTTGTTTAGGTGTTGTGAATTGTCCAGAATAAGAAAGGCAACCATCTCCTGGTAATACAACCTGTCTTTGGCTGAGTTCAGACTCCGGCAAGCAACCGCGGTGGTCTCCGGACGAAAAAGAAGAGTCGCTGAGATTCCTGGACGTTCTATCAACCTTGTTGCAATGAGCCAAGGTTTTGAGTGCCATCTCCATGGCAGCGTCTTGGAGGATGAGGCCGTCGTGAGGACGACAGTTCATGTGGGAAGACTGCCGATGGGGAACGATGGTTGATAGTGGTTCGGCACGAGGGCTCTCCGGTGGATGACTATCATCCTCAGTCGATGGCCCCTCATCGGAGGGTGGAGAAGTAGTGGTGTGTTTGGGTGTAGCACGCAGGGCACACCTAGTGCTGGTGAAGAAGGTGGCATATCCAAAATGGGAGCAGTAGCAGATGGCGTTGTGAAGAAGGCGGTAGCGTAGCCAGCGGTGGCGCTCGCCGGCCTGTAGGAACGAAGGAGGAAGGGACGGGGTCCCTATGATGCTAGACGCGCTCCTACTGGGACTGGGTCTAGTACTCACATGCAGAAGATAGAAGCTTAGTCGGGGCTTGGAGCTCCCACCGGCATCGCCTTGAGCGACAGCGTCCGTGGGACAAGTGTGGCAGGCCTCAGCAGGTCGCGACTCATGAGGATGCATATCGGGACCCCAGGTCACGAGTTAGATGAATCCCAGCAAGAATCTGTGAGTCAGTGCCTAAAGGCAAAGAAAATGAAGATAAAAGGTAACTCTTGTGATGATGTGGCATCTCCTTATTGGCTTAGAAATACTAGAATTGTATTTATTCTAGAAAATGATTGATAACTTGAAATATAATGATATTATATATCAATTTGATCAGGAAAAGAAGAGTAATACAAATAAAACATCCTTGAGACCTAACTCCGATCCTAATTCCAAAAGTAGTACAATATACATTAAAGTGATGGTGAATGTATAAGAACCATAGACTTGATAATTATAATGCTTAAATCAGTAAATATGGTTAATTTGAGATGTTATCTAATGTGGATAAACATAATGGTGATTTAAGATGATAATGACTCTAATAATGATATTTAGGATCCTTAATGTGTATAATCATGCTTATTAGAATTAGGGTTTTGAAACTAAGATGTGGTTGGCAAAAATAAATTGGATCTAAGTGATCATAACAAACATATATGGTGAGCATATTAATTAGGTTTTTTTCACCCTTATTCCTTAATCAAACCCTAAAACCCTAGATCAGGGTCAAATGAGGTTTTAATGTGATCAAGGTGATGGTGACACTTTAGGATCTATATAATGCAGATTATATGATGATTGCTAGATTGGCTTGCTTGATTGGACTATGCTTGAAGTATAAGTTGAATAATCTGCATGACTCATCAAATCAGGTATGTGGTTAATTATGAATAACCGTTTTAGTTTCCCATTGGATTCCCGGATGTTTATCGCATTGAATGCAACTAAAATGTTGTATGTTCATATTGCAAACTATAATGTGGCTATGACTATCACAAAGAATATATGCCTACAAACTCAGATCCTGGTTCTCTCTGTGGCATTATAGCTAACCTAGTACATGGCTACCTATGGGTAGGTCCATCAGGTTAGAGAAAGATCTAGTACATGGCTACCTATTGGGTAGGTCCATCAGGTCTATGGATGACCTAGTACATGGCTACCTATTGGGTAGGTCCATCAGGTCTATGGTTGACTTAGTACATGGCTACCATTGAGGTAGGACCATCAAGTCACAATGAGTTAGATATTGGGCTATCTTCGGATAGTGCCATGCGACTCTATTACCTAAAAGAGAGGTGATATCCATGTCCACTGCAGGGACAGCCCAGAGTTCGAGAATATGTATGGATTGAGTTGTATGGCTTAAAATGTAATCTTGATTGTTAAATGATTAATTGAATGATTATATTGTTAACATAGTTGAACATTATCTGTTTCCTCCACATACCAGCTTCGGCTGACCGACGTTTTGTTTGTCGGCATTTTAGGTACAATGAAAAGAACAAACAGTAAAGGGACACCTTGTGAATTCAAGAATTAAAGAACAAGGAGGAACTAGTTAGAATAGTTCAGCTGAGGTTAGAAGTTTAGTTTGTTCCAAACTTTTCAAAGGTATGCAAAGAAAAAATTTATTACCATTTTTAGTATAGTCTGTTAGAATTTAATAATTGTTTATGGTTATATGTCGAACCTTTGATCCGGAATTAATGGGTGCGGCTTCAACCTCTTGGTCTCCCTTAATTGGGGGTTACTGAAAGGTGAGGTCGTAACATTTGGTATCAGAGCGTAAGTTCCTCACTTAACCATTAATAATTATTAAATTTTTCAAACTCCATAGAACCCAAGGGAGTTATTAGAGGATTATCTGAAAGACGGAGGTGTCTAGAAAAGGATCACGACCGGGGGCTGGCAATATTTTCCTCCGCACCGCTAGTCGGAATACGAGGACTCCCGGATCTGTGTGACTGTCTGGCCAAAGTCTTAGGGTATGAATCGAAATAAGATACCTTTAGGACTCTCTCATTTTGTTCATCTCTTCTCAACTCCAATTCCATTAAGGACCTTAAGTATTAGGGTTTCCTCTCTCTTCTCCTCACCCTCTTGAGGTATGGGTAAGGTTGATAAGGATTAAGGATTCATCCACCAAATTAATAAAAAGCATGTATATAAGATGTCATGGACATAAGCTTAATAGAGTAAGCGTAAAGGAATAGATACATGCTTAGGTCGTATGACACAAGTTGTCATTGCCCTCAGGAGAGACCTGAGGATAGACCTCCTTGGTAGGAGGATGAGTAGAGAGAGTTAGTCTTGGAGGTAGAGACCTCCATTAGAAGTAGAGACCTAGCACATCCTTTGAGGATGATGTTAACCCTAACCCTAAGCGAAGGTTAGAGAGAGAGATAACGTGATGAGTTAGATGTCATGGTTGACCGAGTGTTTGGTTGGTCACGCATTTGGCTAGATGACTTAGTACCTTTGGCGACCCAACCCTGGAGGGGGTCGTGCATGCCATAGAGAAGGATAGCTCCTTCGTGGATGAAGTTAGAGGAGAACTTATAGAACCCTATGGGCTTGTGCAAGTAGGGTATAACTTGCACCCAGAGTACGTTGATAGTGCTAATAGTAGGATGAAACCCTGGAAAAGGAATCATAATGGATGGCTTATGAGATAAGCATAAGGGGTTATGGATAACCTAGAGCGAACATAAGTTGAACATAGGCTTCATCCAGGTAAGGGCATGCTTTTGAGGTTGATCCTTCATGAAGAGAGGACCTCTAATGGTGAGGCTGGTTGTAGGGTTAGAGAGAGAGCATGACACCAAGCAAGAAGGTCGTAAACCAAGACCCCGAGATATGAGGAACAATGGGGAGTTGAGGATGATGTGACCTAAACGGATGATAGTGGTCGCCACATGCTTGATCCCTAGAGGTTGTTGATGTCTTGGTTGCCATGAGAGGAAACAAACCCTAGAGAGAGGATGAGTATGCTTGTACCTCTGTACCTATGGTATAGATGAGAAGAAGAGTTCCTTAGAACTGGAGAGGTATAGTAACAGGTTATGAGGCCTTGTACCTTGTTGGTTGTCCTTAAGGAGGACCCAACTCTAAGTGTTGCTCGAGTTGAAGGATGATAAGAAGTGCATGTCATGCCTTTTTGCATGCTTGGTCCATGGTTAAGAGATAGAGCATGTAGTTGGACACCTAAAAGTGAACCTAGGGTTCCTAGGCCTAAGAGGGAAAGCAGTATACCTAATGCTCATGATGAGAATGGAGTTGCTATAGTTTTGAGCATGGTACTCCTCATGTATAGAGGAAAAGGGAAGCCCCTTAAGTTTAAGATATGTTTGATGGACCCCTCACAGCTAGGATGATGATAAAGGAAGGTATGATCTTGATCTAGCATGAAGGAAAGAGGACAAGTATGGCCTAGCATGGTTCAGTAGGTGATCTGCTTGTGCCTTAATAGCTTGCTAGGGTTAAGTAAGCTCATGTGGATGTAAACCCTAGACCTAAGAGCTTTTGTGACCTTGTTGTTAAGAGATAGTTATCCTCCCATCCTGGGAGAGGGACCCCTTTGGTAGGGTGTATATATATATATTAGTTTGGCTGGTTTTGAGGTAACCTGAGGAGGTTTCATAGGATCTTGAGAAGCTAAGTGAAAGGTACATGGTATGAGAATGAACCTACAGACCCATAGATATCTATCTCTATGTGCATATGGATGTGTTACCATGGAGGTAACCGGTATGGGGCTTGACTAAGGTAGGCAGGTTGCCATGATCCCTAAAGAAAGGATGGAAGCCAGCCCATGAATGCAGAAAGAGAAATGATGGAGACTTGGGTAAGGTTCTAAGTGAACATGTACCATAATGGAGAATCCTAAGTATATCCTAGAGTCAGGTAGGGATAAGACCGATGAAAGTAGGAGTTGCCTAATTTCCCCAGTTGCACATGACCATAGGGTCGGGAGGTAACAGCTATCATTGTCTGAGGGCCATGGGTTGGGAGATTGATCACCTTCATGAACTCATGGGACCCAAAGGGCAGATGAGTAGGGCACTCTCTTGATGCATGAGGGAAGAGGGATGACCCTAAAAGTGTCGGCACCCTATAGACCTAGAGGAGATGACCACATGATGTGTATAAACCTCAGTAGGTTCAAGACTAGTTTGATATCATGATGTCCGTGATGAAGAGACATATGTGGCACGTTGCAACTTAGATGTAAAGGTATATTGGCAAGGTGGGATGTACCATCTCTACTCTTGGAACAGGAAGAACTCTGTATTTGGACTGCAGCCAAATGCTTATTTCCTCTTGTTATGGGAGTGAGAGATAGGACATTACGCATGCCATACACCAAGGATAAGAGATGATGTAGGTTGGAACGTTGCCACGAGAAATGGGGATAGAGAAGATAACCTACCCTGGTAAAGTGAATGATACATGGATGGCTTGCAAATACTAAGAGGAATGAGGTAGTCACCTTATGAGGATGTTTTTATCATGAGCTATGTGGAACTTACGAGTTATACCAGGTTGAGTTTGATCACCATGATGATGAAATCAGAGAGTGTTCTTAATGAAAATAGACATAGATTTTTATGTGAAATGATAAGTGAAATACATGGAAGTGTATGTCTTCAATGTTACCTAATACCTAAGAATGTGAAGTGGTAATGGATGCTCTGGTTGAGATACATCAGACTTGTTTGACTAGAAGCTAGAAGAGGTTGATTGGATAACCCTAAGTTTGAAAAGGAGAGGTGTTTGGATAACACTCAGATGTAACAAGTTACATTGAAAAGTTAATGGTTGTTTGGTTAGCCAGTCTAGTCCTTGATGCAATAAAAGGATGGTGGTAGAACCTCAAGTGCATTCCTTTGGAAAAGAAGGTGATGAAACCCCGACTAGAGTGGTTTAGGGTTTCGGAGGAATCAATCTTGAGGAATCAGGACATACAGGAAATCATGGTTGAAGATCACCATACACCGTGGAAAATGGCAATAGCACTTTGGACGCTTAAGATGAAGTTGCATGTGGTTTATGGCCATGCAAGCCAGGAGGTAAAGGATGAACCCCAATAACCCAGTGTATCGATATAGAGGACAAAAGATTCCCTGAGAGGGAAAGGGAGCTCAACACTATGGATGTTGTGATAGGGCTAAAGAAGGTCGAGATACAATACGGGTTATGGTAGGTCGCCTTACCTAGATAATATGAGAAAGGAAGAGTTCGGTTAAGGGACAGATCTAGTTGAACTACCCATGAGAGCGATGGTTCAACTACACCATGAAGCGAGTTCAAAGGTTCTTGAGTTTGACCTAAAGGTTCCCTTCCAAGGTGGAAGTAGGTACATTGAGAACTCAATGTTAGTATAGTTTATCACCCCTAACTATGTTTAGTATGATCCAGACTAAAGGGTCTGATGAGGGCATATGTGCTCGATTTGGGGTGATAGTTAGAGACAGTTTTTGTCCTATGAAAGATGTGAAGATAACCACCATAGCCAGTATCAGGATTTATAAGAAGCTCTGTAAGGGAGGTTGTGTCGGTCACCACTTCAGTAAGGTGATGTTGGTGAAAGGACCACATGATGGTTAGAAAAGGACCACATGATGGTTAGAAAAGGGACCACAGTGCATGTAGATAAAGTCACTTTGATTGTGCAAGGGCTGAAAAGAGCCTAGAGATGATGAGAGTCGTGAGCAGATGCAAAGTAGACTGACATACGAGTTACTGTGGGAGAAAATGTGACATGAAAATCCGACCCCTCTAAGTTATAACTAAGAGAGCTGAGTCCCCGATGTATGGGTTTTTTTGACATGGTTTGCTGGAGAAGACCATACCCCTCAGGATAAAGTAATGTGGGATGTTTTCCATGTGTCCAATTTAGAGCACTATGTGAGGTACCCCGACCATGTGCTGAGCAATGAACCTAGTGAGCCCCAAGGGAGGCTGAAATGGCCTGAGTCACCTGTGTCATTTATAGACGACAGGATGAAAGAACTCAGAGAAAAGAATATGTGATGATAAAGGTTCTTTGGAAGCACCATGAGTACGGTAAAACCACATAGGGTCCAATGATGGACATGGAAAATTCTTAGCCTGACTTGTTTGTTTGCTTGATAAAATTTTGAGGACAAAATTCCTATAAGAGGGGAAGGATGTTACAACCCCAATTTTTGGGTTTATTTGGTGAGAAATGTAATTTCTCATAATAATGATATTTGAACAAATAATGATATGATGTATTTGGTTTTTGTTTACAATAGCCTTGATGTTTGTGTTGTAGACTTTATTGGCTATTGGGCCCAAATAACAAGAAAATTCAATTAGTGAATGAATAATTGAATAATTGAGAAAAGAAAAATGTGGAAACCTCTAGAAGGCAAATCCAAATAGGGATTTCGTGCCTCTTGGGTTCCTTGGATTCCAAGGAGTCCAAAGTTGCATAGAGAGTGCAATAAGAAAAGAAAAGATCAATTAAGTATTTCTTTATTAAGAAAGAAATTGAAAAGAACGATAAAATGCGGGAAATAAGTGGAAAGAGGCATAAATGAGTTTTTCTTGGTGAATTTTTGAGATTTCTAATAAAAAACATAGTAAAAGAGGAAAGGATAGGAAAATAATGAGAAATACTTGCAAAGGAATATTTCTCTAGTTATTATTCGAAACACAATGTTTAGACCACAAAATAGTGTTATCTTTGGTTGCCTTATTGGTATGCTTGAGAATAATAAGGGAAAGAGAGAGAGAGAGAGAATTCTAGATGATTAATCTAGAATTCATTATTCAATAAGTGGCATGCTTTTCTATGTGTACCCCAACGTTTTTTTTGGACTGTGAATATATGAGTTTATATAGATGGAAAATCTTGAATCCCTTCGTGTGACAATTGTGCATGCCTTTTCGGTGTTAACTGTGGAAAAGAGGGAGAGTAACAAAAGAAGGATATTGGATTATGCCATTGTGGATATGGAAGTAAGAGAAGAATATGGAAAGTAATTAAAAGAAAAGGATTCAACAAGTGTGTAGGGAACAAGACCCAAGACAACAAGGCTAGGAGGAAAGAACTTCGTAGACCTAGTATATATATATATATATATATGCACAAGTCATCCTCCTTTCCAGGGAAGCCTCACCTCTTCATACCCTTCCCCGATCTCCATAGCCGTTTTCCCTTTCTTAGCACTCAAGGCTTGTTTAGGTGTTGTGAATTGTCCAGAATAAGAAAGGAAACCATCTCCCGGTAATACAACCTGTCTTTGGCTGAGTTCAGACTCTGGCAAGCAACCGCGGTGGTCTCCGGACGAAAAAGAAGAGTCGCTGAGATTCCTGGACGTTCTATCAACCTTGTTGCAATGAGCCAAGGTTTTAGTGCCATCTCCATGGCAGCATCTTGGAGGACGAGGCCGTCGTGAGGACGACAGTTCGTGTGGGAAGACTGCCGATGGGGAACGATGGTTGATAGCGGTTCGGCACGAGGGATCTCCGGTGGATGACTATCATCCTCAGTCGATGGCCCCTCATCGAAGGGTGGCGAAGTAGTGATGTGTTTGGGTGTAGCACGCAGGGCACACCTAGTGCTGGTGAAGAAGGCGGCAGATCCAAAACAGGAGTAGTAGCGGATGGCGTTGCGAAGAAGGCGGTAGCGTAGCCAGCGGTGGCGCTCGCCGGCCTGTAGGCACGAAGGAGGAAGGGACGGGGTCCCTATGATGCTAGACGCGCTCCTACTGGGACTGGGTCTAGTACTCACATGCAGAAGATAGAAGCTTAGTCGGGGCTTGGAGCTCCCACCGGCGTCGCCTTGAGCGACAGCGTCCGTGGGACGAGTACGGCAGGCCTCAGCAGGTCGTGACTCGTGAGGATGCAGATCGGGACCCCAGGTCACGAGTTAGATGGATCCCAGCAAGAATCCGTGAGTCAGTGCCTAAAGGCAAAGAAAATGAAGATAAAAGGTAACTCTTTTGATGATGTGGCATCTCCTTATTGGCTTAGAAATACTAGAATTGTATTTATTCTAGAAAATGATTGATAACTTGAAATATAATGATATTATATATCAATTTGATCAAGAAAAGAAGAGTAATACAAATAAAACATCCTTGAGACCTAACTCCGATCCTAATTCCAAAAGTAGTACAATATACATTAAAGTGATGGCGAATGTATAAGAACCATAGACTTGATAATTATAATGCTTAAATCAGTAAATATGGTTAATTTGAGATGTTATCTAATGTGGATAAACATAATGGTGATTTAAGATGATAATGACTCTAATAATGATATTTAGGATCCTTAATGTGTATAATCATGCTTATTAGAATTAGGGTTTTGAAACTAAGATGTGGTTGGAAAAAATAAATTGGATCTAAGTGATCATAACAAACATATATGGTGAGCATATTAATTAGGGTTTTTTCACCCTTATTCCTTAATCAAACCCTAAAACCCTAGATCATGGTCAAATGAGGTTTTAATGTGATCAAGGTGATGGTGACACTTTAGGATCTATATAATGCAGATTATATGATGATTGCTAGATTGGCTTGCTTGATTGGACTATGCTTGAAGTATAAGTTAAATAATCTGCATGACTCATCAAATCAGGTATGTGGTTAATTATGAATAACCACTTTAGTTTCCCGATGGATTCCCGGATGTTTAATCGCATTGAATGCAACTAAACTGTTGTATGTTCATATTGCAAACTATAATGTGGCTATGACTATCACAAAGAATATATGCCTACAAACTCAGATCCTGGTTCTCTCTGTGACATTATAGCTAACCTAGTACATGGCTACCTATGGGTAGGTCCATCAGGTTAGAGAAAGACCTAGTACATGGCTACCTATTGGGTAGGTCCATTAGGTCTATGGATGACCTAGTACATGGCTACCATTGAGGTAGGACCATCAAGTCACAATGAGTTAGATATTGGGCTATCTTCGGATAGTGCCATGCAACTCTATTACCTAAAAGAGAGGTGATATCCATGTCCACTGCAGGGACAACCCAGAGTTGGAGAATATGTATGGATTGAGTTGTATGGCTTAAAATTTAATCTTGATTGTTAAATGATTAATTGAATGATTATATTGTTAACATAGTTGAACATTATCTGTTTCCTCCACATACCAGCTTCGGCTGACTGACGTTTTGTTTGTCGGCATTTTAGGTACAATGAAAAGAACAAACAGTAAAGGGACACCTTGTGAATTCAAGAATTAAAGAACAAGGAGGAACTAGTTAGAATAGTTCAGCTGAGGTTAGAAGCTTAGTTTGTTCCAAACTTTTCAAATGTATGCAAAGAAAAATTTTATTACTATTTTCAGTATAGTCTGTTAGAATTTAATAATTGTTTATGGTTATATGTCAAACATTTGATCCGGAATTAATGGGTGCGGCTTCAACCTCTTGGTCTCCCTTAATTGGGGGTTACTGAAAGGTGAGGTCGTAACACCTTTGATCCTAGTACTACTCCAAACCAAGCACGTTTAACTATAGAGTTCGTAGAGACAATCTCTCCCATTTAGACTTTTGACATCCTCGTCAAGGCTCAACTATGTGGCCTCATAATATTTCTCCATTTCAGTACAGACCCAACATGGCCCATGGACACCCAGCTCCCGATCACGGAATACCAGCGTAAGGGTGGCTACATCACCATAGATAGCCCCAACCGACGTCGAAGGGGTCCACCTTTAGCGGCGCCCACTTGAGTTTCGTTTGGAAACCGACACTAAAACCCTTAATTAACCGCCGCTAAAGGCCTATTCTGTAGTAGTGGCGCTTTGACCGCACTCACGCGCAAGTCAGGATCAACTTCCCGACTGGTCACCCATCCTAGTACTACTCCAAGCCAAGCACGCTTAACTATGGAGTTCTTAGAGATGAGCTTCCTAAAAAGGAGGTGCACCTTGGTGATATGGGTAGTCCAATCATTCCTTTTAACATCATTATATCTGAGGTCTCAAATCCTGGGACGTTACAATCTCCCCCACTTAGACTCTTGACATCCTCGTCAAGGCTCAACTATGTGGCCTCATAATATTTCTCTATTTCAGTACAGACCCAACATGGCCAATGGACACCCATCTCCCGATCACAGAATACCAGCGTGACGTGTATTTTACTACGCGCTTAAACGCAAGTATACGCGTCGAGTAATATAGGCCTTTGTGAGGCCCGAGTCGAGCTCAGGGACACGTGAATTATTGGAGACTTCTACTAACTAATCGCAATCAGCTAGGCCGAATAACAAAGTAAGGTTTGTTGTCAAAATTAAAAGAAAATAAAATGAAACAATGAAAACAATTGATTAAAGGTTAATTTAATCAATTCAAAAGGATATCTTTAGGATTGCGGTTTCACCGCGGGTCAACATTGTATTAGGTTTTATATAATTCCTCACTCTTCTCTCTCTATTCGGGTAGTGGCTTGAAAACAGAATTACCCACTGTCGTGGTGTAACTCACTACTTAGGTTTAGGTTGATTCCACCGTCGTAGTAATCATTCCCCTAAACTAAGCGCATTATAAACGATCTCTCAGTTCCCACCATTAATTTTACAACTCCTTTGTCAAGGGTTTTATTGATTAATGTAGGTTTCGTCTCTTTTCAACCGTTAATCCTTCTGTCGAAGTGATTAAGGGCATTAAGCTATTATTATGGTGATCAAGCATAACAATATATATGGAGAAAACGAAACTATACCATGGATTTGAGAGAGAAAATATGAATTATCAATATAAAATTGTCATACAATGCATTCCCGGGCTACTCCCGGTCCTAAAGATGGAGGGTTTTAGCCTCTCATGTTCATCTCGCACGAATACATGGTAGAAATAGGGGAATTCATAAGAAAAACGTGAAACAAGTGGGAAAACCCCTGAACGGAGAAGAACCCGTAGATCCTTGGCGTAGAATACGAGCTTCCCTGCCTGTCGGTGGTGGAATTCGTCTTCGGAAGCGTCCGAATCACCCGGGATGAGCTTCTAGCCTCCGTTCTCCTTTTTCTCCTTCCTCGGCACTCGTGCAATGCAAAAATGAGATGATCCCGTGTGGGCGGCCGTCATTAGGTATAAGTCCTTAATTAGGTCGTCAAATAACTCCAGCCGTCCGATTGAGATCAAAACGAATCCAACGCATATCCGTCGGCGTCGATACCATCGACGCGGGTCGATGGTATCGACCCAGCGTATTAGCGGCAGCTTTCTTTTCTTTTCGTCTGAGCGCCTGTGGTCATCTCAATACCATCGACTTGGGTCGATGGTATCGACTCTCTTTAGCGTCGGTTGTTGTTGTTTAGCGACGCTGTAGCTCAATGTGTCGATGGCATCGACTTGGGTCGATGGTATCGACGGATTCCTCGCCAGCAATCTAAAGGGATCTCGATACCATCGACTTGAGTGTCGATGGTATCGACTCTGTGCTGCTCCTCTCGGCTGGCAACCTGTGGCTTGGTCGATGGTATCGACGGAAGCAAATACTTGTTTTTCCTAAAATTTCACAATAAGACCAAGTAAATCCACACAAATTATGATAATATGATAAATAATGCTCAAAATGGTAAAACAAAGGGGATTTGACATAGAATGATGGCAAAGACCGAAATGAATGAATTATGCAATATTATCCATAAAAATGAGTAATTAGAGCACAAAACACATATGAAAAAGGTCTATAAATGCGACTCAAAATTATCGCATCAAACTCCCCTAAGCTTGAACATTGCTCGCCCTCGAGCAACTGATCCTTAGAATAGAATTGCAGATGTCAACTAAAAATCAACACACCAACCCACATCCCATGTGACTCCCACTGAACGTTCTCAACCCGGCCTTCTCTAACCACACAACAGTAATTACCCTAAAGGCGACAATAATCATCAATAAGAGAAATTATCCTTCAAACCGATGAACACTATCACATAAGGCAGTTAACATAATAAAATTTGCCGATTCAGCATTGGTGCATCTTGTGATCGCCTACACTACATTGCTCGCCCTAACTACCATCTACATGGAAGCAGTTCTCCTGATAATAATTAGTGAGGAGAAATTCACGGTGGCCTACCAATCCGAGCAACGGGTGGATGGAATGGGTGGTTCATGGAAGAACTTGGAAGTATTGCACAGTTTCAATATGCATAAAACAAAATGTCCTACGTGATGCAAATGCACAATAAAAATGCCCTAATGCCTAATTTGGGTGAAATGATGCATGCCCTAACCTTCCACCTCAAAATGAGATGGAAATCTACTGAAGCCACATCATGTACTCAATTTTCCTGTAATGCGAGTGATGTCATGTTCCTTTCTCCCTCTTGTTCCATTTCCTTCTAAATTCTCTTTTTTTTTTTTTCAGATTTCCAGATTTTTTTTTCTTCTTCTCCTTTTTTTTCTTGTAGCCCACATATCCATAATTGCTTAGAGATACATGTATTGGGTTGTTTTCTTCATGATTGGAAATCTTTGCAATATTTCGAAGGTATGGAACAGTTTAGATCACTTTTGAGGAAAACATTAGATACATGGTATACTTTATGCATGATAATCATGAAAGTCATGAGTGCAACTACATGGCATGCACCTAAAGGTAATGTGCATGAATCCCTATATTTTTCTCTTTTTATGCAAAAGTATGGAAAATATCAATGCAATTCCTATCTAAATGCTATGCACACAAGAAAGAATTAAAACTGTACTTGACATCCAATTCTTAGGTGGATTATGGAAAAATGAAGTGGAATGATCACAAGATTAGTTGACTGAACCTTAGAAGAGTATTATGTGTCCCTCCTTACTGACATGTGTAGTGATTCAAAGGGTTCTCTCTCTTATATCCAATTAAGGTCTCATTACCATTTGGTTAGGTTAAGCTAAAACAACCGTTACTATCCACTTTTCATGAGTCAAAGGTAGTATAGGTGTGACATATTGTTTTAAAGTTGACATAATCAATCATTTTCATCGGACAAGTTCCCCAAGGACAACCAAGTCAAGCTATCTAAAAGACACAAAAATTTTAAAATTCCCTTAAATTTCCCATGAATACACAACGAGATGACAAACTCTTACGACATCCACAGTTACACTAGATAGATGTGGATCCTAAACAAAAACAAAAAAATGCAAGAAACAAATAGCAAATAACAACTAAAAGCAACAAAAGAAAAGATAGAGCTGTTCCAGCTACCCCCCTAAGCTTGAATTCGACTATGGCCTCATAGTCAAAAACAATCTTAAGAGTGGAACAGAGATACCCTGATCAATCTTGTGGAGGCGGAGGCGGGTACTGCGGGGCCGTAGGATCCCAAGAAGGATACTCCCCCTGGAAGCTCGGATCGTAATGGGTCCTCGGCGGAGGCTGTGGATAGCCTCCAAAGTAGCTCTGACTCAAGTAATGGTCGTAAAAGGGCTCATGTTGCATCTCCATCCTTTGCAACCGATTTTGTATCTACTGTTGGTTGTCGAGGAGGAGACGTTCATTCTCGAACATCGCCCTTTGGTTGTCAAGTAACCGGTTCGAAGTATCCTGAATACCGGTATACATTTCTAGATGATGTTGTTGTGTCTGATGTATGTCCTGCAACATCGTGTACATTCCCTGCATTGAGTAGACATCCTCGCCTGGCTGCGAGGGCTTTGGTGATGGTGGCGGGGGCTGTGATGATGAATACGCACCCGGATGCATCCTAGGACGCTTCCGTGGTGCTACTCGTGCGCGAAGAGGTGTGAAAGCCTCCTCTTCCTCCTCAGCCTCACCCTCTTGTTCGTCATCACTGCCTTCTTCTTCATCGGACTCGACGGCTATGATCGGCCACCGGAAGTGCTGGGCTCCCTCGATGTGGAAGACGGCGTCCGGCAGTGCGCACTCCTGATAAGCGTGGTTGACGTGGCAGTGTGCGTACGCCAACCCATCCCGGAGAAGGATAAGGTTTGAACGGTGCAGATGTTGCACGTTCACCTTACTCCTCGTGGAAATCGGAGTCATGGACTGTAAATTCAGCCCCAAGTAGTGCGCCAACTTGGTGATGAGCCCACCAAAATGGATTTGAGCCTTCCTTGTACTCCTCTTTACCGCCAGGACGCGCGGCAGAAAGAACGCACCCCAGTTGCATTCTTGTCACTTCAGGAGCATGTAGAGGAAGAAAAGATCGCTCTCCTGAAACTTGCTCAATGCCAAATCGCTCCGAGCAAAGAACGTAAGGCTCAACATCCGGTGTAAGACCCGGACGAAGGGATGCTCGAAGTCCGCTACCGCAGCATTGTGGTAGCTCACTGTCTTTCCCACCGGCACTGTGACTAGCTCAGCGAAGATCTTGTCGTAGTCGGTGTGGGAATCTGGGCGTCGGTGATCATGTTGGGAGTGGTTCCAGTTAAAGATGTTGTTGAACTGCTGAAGAGTGATGTTGTAGTTGATGTTGAACAGCCGGAAGGACACCCTCCCCTTGATCCACTCACGGTCTGACGCCACCACGTCGTTGGGTACGACGCAGACGTCAAGGGACGCCATAAACTCCGCCACCAATTCCTTGTAGGTGGGCCATTCGCCGAAGAACGGCTGCCCATCCGCATGGCGCTCCAGCTCGCCTGGCCTTATGCTGGTGTGGCGTGCTTGACCCTTCAGCACATAGGCCAAGTTGGCCTCGAATCCAAGAACACGGATCATTCCCCGGTCCACATACCGGGTCAGCTCGATCTTCTGCTTCATGATCTCCTCATAGACCTTCTTCACCTCCGCGGAAGGGTGAGCCAGGCGTGGACGTGAGACTGAAGCAGTAGGGGGTGGAACAAACTCCACAATCTCGTGCGAGGATGATGATCCGGCGGCGTGCACCATTGTTGCAAGAAAGATGGGATTAGAAGAAGAGAGCTCGGGGAAGATGGAGAAGTGATTCTCCGCTCGGTGAAGATCCTTGCTCGATGTCGCTTCTCTTCAGTCTTGGATGGCTCGGGGGAGTGCTCGGCGCAAAGGAGGACGTTTGCTCTGAAGGTGTGACGTCAAATGACGTTGCAAGTCTCCTTAAATAGACTTGGCCGGTGCTACTGTCGACCCATCGATACCATCGACGCGGGTCGATGGTATCGACACGTCTCGATGCTATCCGCCTCCCTCGCGAGTATCGACGGCTGACGTTTGCTGGATCGGGAAATCCGGATTGCTGACCTGTCGATACCATCGACGCAAGTCGATAGTATCGACGCAGCACCCGGATCGCTGACGTGGACTCGTGATCGTCGTCGATGTCTTGGCGCGGATCGGTGACATGGATGTCGATACCATCGACGAGGGTCGATGGTATCGACTTGCTTTTATTGCGACACCGCCACTTCTTCAATTTAACCTGTGATCATGTCGATACCATCGACGAGGCCGTCGATGGTATCGAGTTGACTGAGCAAAAATCTTCTGAACTTCTCCAGAGATCTCGATGGTATCGACTGGAATGTCGATACTATCGACATTTTTATTGCGACATGCCTGTAGGTATGTCGATACCATCGACGGTGGCGTCGATAGTATCGACTCAGTGCGATTTTTGCAGCTGTCAACCTGAACCCATGTCGATACCATCGACCAGTGTGTCGATGGTATCGACCCTGCCTGTGCCTGCACATTGAACAAATGGATCAAGGTATCTTCTTTACACTAAAATTTAAACGAAATAAAAGCAATTTACGACTATAATTAAACTATCCTAATGTACCAATGGTTGGGTTGCCTCCCAACAAGCGCCCTTATTTAACGTCTTAGGCTAGAAGGCTTGACAATCATCATCTTTTCACCTTGGGAACTTGGCTTAGAGGATCATTCGGTAATTTGAATTCGACTCGATCTCCTCCAATACCCAAGGACAAAGTCCCTCTCCCTAAGGCAGTAACGACATCTACTGTTGCTTGAAACGGTCTTCCTAGGAGAATTTCACAGCTTTGGAGTGGTGGCATATCCATGACGACAAAGTCCACCGGAAATATGAATCTGTCCACTTTGACTAGAACATTTTCACATACTCCATAGGGTCTCACAGTAGACCCATCCGCCAATTCAATTGTTGCGGCTGACCTCTTTATCTCTTTTAACCCAAGCTTTTGAAATGTCGCCAAAGGCATGAGATTTATGCTAGCGCCAGAATCACATTGCGCTTTAGGAAAATGTTGACCACCTATTGAGCACGGTATGTAAAAACCTCCTGGGTCCTTCCTCTTCTTTGGTGAATTCCCATGAATCATATAGCTCACTGTCTCATTCATCCAATAAATTTCATCGTCTTTTATCCGCCTCTTCTTAGTGATGATTTCCTTGATGAACCTCCCATAAGCGGGTACTTTCTCGATCATCTCCACTAATGGAATATTGATGTGGAGTTTTCGGAATATCTCCAGGAATTTCTTAAAATGACGATGCTCTTTCTTTGACTTAGAATTGACCGGGTTTGAAACATCAGCTGCATCAGCACGCCTGTGAGGTGGCACATAAGCGCTTTTCGGGGGTACCTCCCCTAAGCTTGCTTCAATCACTCCTTCCGACGTGGGCTTTGGCGAGACATCCTCAATAGTAGCAGCTTGTTGTGGTTCCTCTCTCGCCTTAGATGTCTCCACATGTGCACAAACAACTTGCACTTGTTCTTCCTGCCTAGGTGGAGATACAATATTCACAACTCTTTGTGATTTTCTGAAGAAAGGGTTTCCGCCCGGCAATCCATAGTACGTACGTGGATATGGTATCGCCGGTGTTGCATTCACATTGAAAGTCATTTTTCTTTCTTCTACAACTTCTTGCACCTGAGATTCCTCATTTCTTACCAAAGCCATGTACTTAACCTGATGATGTGCTTGGGCCACGTTCACATTCTCTGCGGGTTTCTGTTGATTGGCGTGCTTGATGGCCGCCACTTCACTCGAAATCTGCGCCACGGTGATTTCTAATGCCCGCATTTGTGCTCCATGGCTTTGCAGCGTCTGCCCAAACTTGGTTAGAATATCACCTTGAGACTGCAATTGTTTACCAAACATGGCCATCATCTCTTGGTTTTGCTGTACCATTTGACTTAGTAGTTCAGTATTCTTATCCTCGACTTTTGGTTGTGGCTTGGCATCCGGATCCTGCAGAAAATTATTTGGATCCTTCCATGAAAACTTTTTATCTTTCCTCCATGCATAGTCATTGTTTCTATAACCATGTTGTTGCATGAATTTCACTTGGGCCTCCTCATCTTCAGATGCATCTTCCTTAGTTAGCAGCTTCTTAGCTAGAAGATCTAACTTGTCTTTCAGCTCCCTAACTATTCTGGATTCACCAGCATCCTTGACCTGTTCCACTGCACCTCTGTCTCTTTCTCCCCAGGATTGCTTTCGTGCCATGTTCTTCAGTATTTCCCAGCATCTCGTATCAGTGTTGTTCAAGAAAAATCCTGAACCGGTCGAGTCCAAGTTGCTTCTATCATGCTCGGAGAGAGCAAAATAGAAGATCTTCACCTGTGTCTCTTTGTCCAGTCCATGATGCGGACATCTCCTCAACATTACCTGGAATCGCTCCCAGGTCTCAGAATATGTTTCACCCGCATGTTGGGTGAAATTGTGAATCTTCCTAATCATGTCGTTGGTCTTCTCAGGAGGGAAAAACCTCTCGAAGAAAACCTCCACCATATGATCCCATGATTCAACAAACTCATCATCGAGGTTATGTAGCCACTCTCTCGCAACTCCTGCCAGGGAGCTTGGGAACAACTTGAGGTACAGAACATCATGTGGGAACCTGTCTATCTTCACCATATCGCAGTTTTCAACGAACTGACTGATGTGTGCCACTGGGTCCTCATTCTTCAACCCGTGAAATGCATTTGATTTAACCAAGTTAATCAATGCTGCATCAATCTTGTAGGTTGGAATGTTGAGCCCCTGTTTCTTGATAGGCCCCTTTGAAGCTGATGAAGAAGACGCTTTGATCTTCTCCCATATCGTCTGTGGTTCGGCCATTTCTTCTGCTTGCTCTTGCTCAGATTCAGAATGTATGTCGCTTTGGTGATCTTTCTCGTAGTAATCCTCGTCCTCTGGTCCCGGAGGTGGAACCTCAGGTGTGCGATTCGCGTAGTCTGCGCTACGTGTATGCACCATGCAAAGTACCTGAAATAAGAAAATTGGGGTTCAGTACTATGCTTTGAACGAGTAAACACAATTATAGAGAAATTTAAAAATATTTAAAGTTGTCTCAAAATAAAAATAAAAATGTGGCCTAGAGTGGCCGCTCTTAGCACTTAAAGTGCCAATAATTCGCCGTATCCCCGGCAACGGCGCCAAAAACTTGACGTGTATTTTACTACGCGCTTAAACGCAAGTATACGCGTCGAGTAATATAGGCCTTTGTGAGGCCCGAGTCGAACTCAGGGACACGTGAATTATTGGATACTTCTACTAACTAATCGCAATCAGCTAGGCCGAATAACAAAGTAAGGTTTGTTGTTGAAATTAAAAGAAAATAAAATGAAACAATGAAAACAATTGATTAAAGGTTAATTTAATCAATTCAAAAGGATATCTTTAGGATTGCGGTTTCGCCGCGGGTCAACATTGTATTAGGTTTTATATAATTCCTCACTCTTCTCTCTCTATCCGGGTAGTGGCTTGAAAACAGAATTACCCACTGTCGTGGTGTAACTCACTACTTAGGTTTAGGTTGATTCCACCGTCGTAGTAATCATTCCCCTAAACTAAGCGCATTATAAACGATCTCTCAGTTCCCACCATTAATTTTACAACTCCTTTGTCAAGGGTTTTATTGATTAATGTAGGTTTCGTCTCTTTTCAACTGTTAATCCTTCTGTCGAAGTGATTAAGGGCATTAAGCTATTATTATGGTGATCAAGCATAACAATATATATGGAGAAAACGAACTATACCACGGATTTGAGAGAGAAAATATGAATTATCAATATAAAATTGCCATACAATGCATTCCCGGGCTACTCCCGGTCCTAAAGATGGAGGGTTTTAGCCTCTCATGTTCATCTCGCACGAATACATGGTAGAAATAGGGGAATTCATAAGAAAAACGTGAAACAAGTGGGAAAACCCCTGAACGGAGAAGAACCGGTAGATCCTTGGCATAGAATACGAGCTTCCCCGCCTGTCGGTGGTGGAATTCGTCTTCGGCAGCGTCCGAATCACCCGGGATGAGCTTCTGGCCTCCGTTCTCCTTTTTCTCCTTCCTCGGCACTCGTGCAATGCAAAAATGAGATGATCCCGTGTGGGCGGCCGTCATTAGGTATAAGTCCTTAATTAGGTCGTCAAATAACTCCAGCCGTCCGATTGAGATCAAAACGAATCCAACGCATATCCGACGGTGTCGATACCATCGACGCGGGTCGATGGTATCGACCCAGCGTATTAGCGGCAGCTTTCTTTTCTTTTCGTCTGAGCGCCTGTGGTCATCTCGATACCATCGACTTGGGTCGATGGTATCGACTCTCTTTAGCGTCGGTTGTTGTCGTTTAGCGACGCTGTAGCCTCAATGTGTCGATAGCATCGACTTGGGTCGATGGTATCGACGGATTCCTCGCCAGCAATCTGAAGGGATCTCGATACTATCGACTTGAGTGTCGATGGTATCGACTCTGTGCTGCTCCTCTCGGCTGGCAACCTGTGGCTTGGTCGATGGTATCGACTTCCGTCGATGGTATCGACGAAAGCAAATACTTGTTTTTCCTGAAATTTCACAATAAGACCAAGTAAATCCACACAAATTATGATAATATGATAAATAATGCTCAAAATGGTAAAACAAAGGGGATTTGACATAGAATGATGACAAAGACCGAAATGAGTGAATTATGCAATATTATCCATAAAAATGAGTAATTAGAGCACAAAACACATATGAAAAAGGTCTATAAATGCGACTCAAAATCATCGCATCACAGCGCAAGGGTGGCTACATCACCATGGATAGCCCTTTCCGATTGAGATCAAAACGAATCCAACGCATATCCGACGGTGTCGATACCATCGACGCGGGTCGATGGTATCGACCCAGCGTATTAGCGGCAGCTTTCTTTTCTTTTCGTCTGAGCGCCTGTGGTCATCTCGATACCATCGACTTGGGTCGATGGTATCGACTCTCTTTAGCGTCGGTTGTTGTCGTTTAGCGACGCTGTAGCCTCAATGTGTCGATAGCATCGACTTGGGTCGATGGTATCGACGGATTCCTCGCCAGCAATCTGAAGGGATCTCGATACTATCGACTTGAGTGTCGATGGTATCGACTCTGTGCTGCTCCTCTCGGCTGGCAACCTGTGGCTTGGTCGATGGTATCGACTTCCGTCGATGGTATCGACGAAAGCAAATACTTGTTTTTCCTGAAATTTCACAATAAGACCAAGTAAATCCACACAAATTATGATAATATGATAAATAATGCTCAAAATGGTAAAACAAAGGGGATTTGACATAGAATGATGACAAAGACCGAAATGAGTGAATTATGCAATATTATCCATAAAAATGAGTAATTAGAGCACAAAACACATATGAAAAAGGTCTATAAATGCGACTCAAAATCATCGCATCACAGCGCAAGGGTGGCTACATCACCATGGATAGCCCTTTCCGATTGAGATCAAAACGAATCCAACGCATATCCGACGGTGTCGATACCATCGACGCGGGTCGATGGTATCGACCCAGCGTATTAGCGGCAGCTTTCTTTTCTTTTCGTCTGAGCGCCTGTGGTCATCTCGATACCATCGACTTGGGTCGATGGTATCGACTCTCTTTAGCGTCGGTTGTTGTCGTTTAGCGACGCTGTAGCCTCAATGTGTCGATAGCATCGACTTGGGTCGATGGTATCGACGGATTCCTCGCCAGCAATCTGAAGGGATCTCGATACTATCGACTTGAGTGTCGATGGTATCGACTCTGTGCTGCTCCTCTCGGCTGGCAACCTGTGGCTTGGTCGATGGTATCGACTTCCGTCGATGGTATCGACGAAAGCAAATACTTGTTTTTCCTGAAATTTCACAATAAGACCAAGTAAATCCACACAAATTATGATAATATGATAAATAATGCTCAAAATGGTAAAACAAAGGGGATTTGACATAGAATGATGACAAAGACCGAAATGAGTGAATTATGCAATATTATCCATAAAAATGAGTAATTAGAGCACAAAACACATATGAAAAAGGTCTATAAATGCGACTCAAAATCATCGCATCACAGCGCAAGGGTGGCTACATCACCATGGATAGCCCTTTCCGATTGAGATCAAAACGAATCCAACGCATATCCGACGGTGTCGATACCATCGACGCGGGTCGATGGTATCGACCCAGCGTATTAGCGGCAGCTTTCTTTTCTTTTCGTCTGAGCGCCTGTGGTCATCTCGATACCATCGACTTGGGTCGATGGTATCGACTCTCTTTAGCGTCGGTTGTTGTCGTTTAGCGACGCTGTAGCCTCAATGTGTCGATAGCATCGACTTGGGTCGATGGTATCGACGGATTCCTCGCCAGCAATCTGAAGGGATCTCGATACTATCGACTTGAGTGTCGATGGTATCGACTCTGTGCTGCTCCTCTCGGCTGGCAACCTGTGGCTTGGTCGATGGTATCGACTTCCGTCGATGGTATCGACGAAAGCAAATACTTGTTTTTCCTGAAATTTCACAATAAGACCAAGTAAATCCACACAAATTATGATAATATGATAAATAATGCTCAAAATGGTAAAACAAAGGGGATTTGACATAGAATGATGACAAAGACCGAAATGAGTGAATTATGCAATATTATCCATAAAAATGAGTAATTAGAGCACAAAACACATATGAAAAAGGTCTATAAATGCGACTCAAAATCATCGCATCACAGCGCAAGGGTGGCTACATCACCATGGATAGCCCTTTCCGATTGAGATCAAAACGAATCCAACGCATATCCGACGGTGTCGATACCATCGACGCGGGTCGATGGTATCGACCCAGCGTATTAGCGGCAGCTTTCTTTTCTTTTCGTCTGAGCGCCTGTGGTCATCTCGATACCATCGACTTGGGTCGATGGTATCGACTCTCTTTAGCGTCGGTTGTTGTCGTTTAGCGACGCTGTAGCCTCAATGTGTCGATAGCATCGACTTGGGTCGATGGTATCGACGGATTCCTCGCCAGCAATCTGAAGGGATCTCGATACTATCGACTTGAGTGTCGATGGTATCGACTCTGTGCTGCTCCTCTCGGCTGGCAACCTGTGGCTTGGTCGATGGTATCGACTTCCGTCGATGGTATCGACGAAAGCAAATACTTGTTTTTCCTGAAATTTCACAATAAGACCAAGTAAATCCACACAAATTATGATAATATGATAAATAATGCTCAAAATGGTAAAACAAAGGGGATTTGACATAGAATGATGACAAAGACCGAAATGAGTGAATTATGCAATATTATCCATAAAAATGAGTAATTAGAGCACAAAACACATATGAAAAAGGTCTATAAATGCGACTCAAAATCATCGCATCACAGCGCAAGGGTGGCTACATCACCATGGATAGCCCTTTCCTACATGCCTGGACCATACGGCTCAAGACTGGCATGCCACATGCCCAATGTGGGCCCCACCTACTAGAGGGGTCATGGCTCTGATACCATTTGTAACGCTTGGGCCCACCGCCCAAGGCTCTAGTAAAGTTTCAGGAATGACGACTGGCCCCACAGATCACCACTAGTCTTAACAAAGCGCTTTGACCACACTCACGCGCAAGCTAGGATCAACTTCCCGATTGGTCACCCATCCTAGTACTACTCTAAGTGAAGCACACTTAACTATGGAGTTCTTAGAGATGACCTTCCTGAAAAAGAGGTTCACCTTGGTGATATGTGTAGTCCAATCATTCCTTTTAAGATCATTATATCTGAGGCCTCAAATCCTGGGACGTTAAACAAGATCTCTTCCCTTGCCATTTCTCATTCTCCTTACTTGTTGCATATGTTCGTTCATGTTAAATAACACCTTCTATTCATTTTTCATCATTTTTTTCAGCTTCCTCCAACATAGAAGTTGTTCTCAACCTCAAAACTTTAGTTATGACACTAATTTTGTTGGGTGATCGGTTATCATTTATCCTGCTTGAGTTTCTATACAACTTGCAAAATAACCATATATTGTGTTGAGTCTATACATATCACTTTACAAAATAGCCTATATGCCTCTAGGAAGGCGGATAGAACAATCTTCATTTCAAACCAACAAATATATATTTACTTTGTCTTAATTTACAGTTCATATTAATGCGTGTTCTAGTCCATGGATTTCTCTTTGCGCTAGCATGTATGATACACCAAGATCATATACAGTATAATGGAGACGATACCTTAGTATACTTGTCTTTCGAGGAATGTGATTCTTTTTGTAGGTCACAGTGACTAGTCGAGTATACTTTTGTAGCGTCTTTTTATGCTTAGCCCATGGGGAGAATTGGTATTTTCAAGTGTGTTTAGAAAAGAAAAGAAAAATCGCATATAACGATGATTTAACCTCTTACATTTTTTTAAATGAAACTATATATATAACGTTCATAGACGTAAATGCCCGTTTGGTTTTACTCTTTTCCTTTTCTCGCCTCATATTTGCCCTGACCGGAGCCGCAACTCTGATCAGCTCTTAACCTGCACAACCTAACTCTAGTTCACCCCTCTGTCCACTTCCTCCCAACTCTGATCAGCCCTTAACCCGACAACCTAACCCTGGTTCACCCCTCTGTCCACCTCCTCCCTCCTCTGTATCACTGCCCCTGCTCCTCTCTGCATATCGTCTTCCTTCTATAAAAGCCCTGAACTCTCATCGCTGCAGCGAATCGCCTAATTGGCTTCTCTTATGCCTCTTCCTGGTACCCTATTCGCCTCCATAGATGGTCCCTCCCTTCCTAAAGATCCAAAAGTGGATGCTTGAGTTGGGTAACTCCTCTCCCTGAGACCTCTCCTGTGCTTTGATCTGTTGTTCCCTAATTGCTCTGTCCGGTTCCTTTCTTTCCATAATGGGAGGAGAGGTGGTGAGTGGTAATATAATGATGGATAGAGGCTGTAACATGGGTTGTGCTTCTCCTTGCTACTTCTTCTTCAGACCCATATGCTCTATCTCCGTCCCTCCGCCTTCGTATCAGAGGCCAATGTCCGAAAGTTCGGCTTGTTCCGACAACTAGAGGAAGATACAGAACCTCAGGAAAGCTCCTTTTTTTTCTCCTCAAACTTTCCAACCATACTGCCCGAACCGTGAAAAAGCCTGTCTGACGGGAAATTAAGTAACCACGAAAAGAGTTTGCCCAAACCCGACAGGCCATGAAGAGGTCAAGTAGCTCGGATTCGATGTCTGGAGCTGGAGACATGGGCTTGATCCAATTACGCCCACCAAATGGTACATCCCATCATCTTCATCATCACGGTGTCCCTTGTTTTACATATGTTCTGCCGTCCTTATATGCCTAGATAATTCGTTGTTTTCTTTCGATTAAAATTTCTGCTACATGATGGATCAGATGAGAAGAGAGTATACGGCAGACTTGGCAGTTTCCAGTCCATCCTTGACGGGGTTGACGAGGGGCCCGAAGAAATGCTTGGGGATGGGGACGACGAGCTCTGCTCTCCAGGCGCTGGTGGCGGTGTCGACTCATTTGGCTCTTCCGAGAAGAAACGGCGGCTCAGCACTGAACAGGTGAAGGCCCTAGAGAGGTACTTCGAGGTGGAGAACAAGCTGGAACCGGAGCGGAAGTCGAAGCTAGCCCAGGAGCTGGGCCTCCAACCTCGACAGGTCGCCGTGTGGTTCCAGAACAGGCGGGCTCGGTGGAAGACCAAGCAGCTCGAGAGAGACTACAACGCTCTCAAGTCCAACTACGACAACCTCAAGCAGAACTATGATGCCCTCCATAACGAAAACGAGGCCCTTCTCACCGAGGTTCGTCTAACAATCTGATATTTCTGTGATATCCATGGGAAATTCCCTTCCTTGTTGAGCCAAATTAAACAAACGGGATCTTTCTGTTCTGTGTGCAGCTCAAGGAGCTCAAAGCCAAGCTGGCTGCTGACGGCGGGGAGAGCAGCTACTGCTCCATCAAGGAAGAGCCCGTTGTGGCACCCAAGGAGGAGCAGGCCACGGAAAAAATGGTTCTGATGGGCGAGGGGACCGAGGACGACGAAGGGGATTTGGAGATGGAGCCCCCGGCTTTGATATACAAAGATGGGTCGTCCGAGAGCGACTCGAGCGCTATCCTAAACGGCGACACCAGCCCTCGCCACCTGAGCGCCACAGCGATCTCTTCGTCCTCCGGCATACTCTTCGACCACCATTCTCTCCAGGAAGAGCTAGACCAACCCCCGCAGTCCATGTTCCTCGGATTCAACTGCAACCCTTCCTCAGCTTCATCTTCTCCTTCCTTCCCCTGCCCCGACTCGGGGCGAAACAACCGATTCGGATACTACTATTGCCCACAGCAGCAATTCAAGGTGGAAGAACACGGGTTCTTCAGCGCGGAAGACCCGTCTGCCGCCGCCTGCTTCTTTGCCGACGAGACGCCACCGAACCTGTCCTGGTACTGTTCGGACCAGTGGAATTGAGGTTCAATCCAGGGGATATTTGCGGAAGCATCCCCGGCTATTCTGGGAAGGGAATAAACTAATAAACAAAGGTTCACAAAGGCCTGGTTTTATTCCTCTTTCATTTTTGTATAATTATGAATAGTAAAAATGTAAGTAGATTATTACTAGCTCTAGCTAATAGCTCTGCCCATCTAGTCAATGAAGGTAGAAATTTGTATTTTGCCTTTGCTGTATAAAGAATGTCCATTTTTATTAATAACCGAAATATAAAAACGATCACTTTTTCCTTATATACCTACTATTCGACTTATAAAACTGCGGGTCAAAATAAAAGTTAATAACACGTTGTCAGCAAGAAGAGTGATAACAAGGCAATAATTTCACTGTAGCGCGCTGCGAGGGACGATGTCTTAAATAATAAAAAATCAGAATCCTGTTCCATACAATGCATAACATTAATTTTTTTTTCCATATATATATATTTGAATTCAAAACGGAATCCCAAACAATCTCCATTGAAAATATGTATTTTATTTGTCATAACGTGTAATACGTGTTTAGATTTTAAAATAGTGTCCACTTAGCATTTGTCTTTATATATTTATGTACATTAGTGAACGCACACGTGCACATGTACGTGACATATAAAATTTGTTAAAAATGTGCGGGGAGAGGATTCGTTCGTGAAATGATCCCTACGGTAAAAAATATTTGTATTGGTTGTTTGAAAAAAGAGAATCAAGTAACCGTTTCCGTGGGATGGAAAGAGAAATACATAATTAAAGATAATAAAAGTTAATAGGATAGTGTGCGAATAAATATTTGTAGGAGTGAAATTTTTTGAAAAAAATGAGAGAAGAGAGTGAATCAAGGTGAGCGCAACATCAAACTCGCGTTGTAGTATAGATGATCGTACAAATTGATCCTACTGACGCGGAATGGAAGAGACGTGTATGACTTCTTGTGGCTGTTTTCTTCACCTTCAAAGAATATTCTCCTGGTGGGGGCAGCGTGAAAATAACACGAACTTTGGAAGATTGCAGCACGGCCCAAACTGGTGATTCAAGGGTGTGACTACTATTTGTTAATGATCATTTGTTGACTGGCTCTGCAAAATTAAAACAGAGCCACCTCTAAGTTTCTCTTCCCCCATTAAGGTCAGATTCCTTGATCAGTTTGCTACAAATAGGGAAAATTGTTTGATTTTACGAAGAATCAAGATGTAGTTGGATTAGTTGGACGAAGTGACAAGATCATTGAATGAAGGTGACTTTGACAAGATCACCGAAGGAAAGGCGACTTAAGATTTGGGATCTGAGATTAACTTACGGAGCGAGACGAGATTAATTTAAGGAGCGGGTATGAGGAAGGTATAGTGGGAGAATCTTGGACAAGAAATACACAACATCCCGCTTGTTCACCCGAGTCTCTGATTGTGTGTTGTTTTTATTTCCAAAGCCGTGCATATAAGGGTATTAATCACTCTCTTAATCTCCATACAAGCCACATTTATTATAGTTTTCTATATATAAAAGAAGAGGAAAGTAGAAAAAAAAGGAGAGTGAAAAAGGAGAAGTAGGAAAAAGAGAGGAGCGAAGTAGAAAAAAAGAGAGGGAAGTATAAAAATAGGAAAAGATCTACGAAAAATAGAAAAGTGAGATAAAAAGAGTAAAGAAGTTTATAAGAAAGAAGAGGGAAGTGTCATTGTCAAAAATCACTTACAAGTATAGTGTCAAAAAAGAGAAGGGAATTAGATTAAAGAGAGGAGAGAAGTAGATAAGAAAGAGAAGAGAAGTCGAAAAAAAGGCAAACATCGAAAATAGAAAAAGTGATATAAGATCCTCAATTTTGGTAAATTTGAGTTCTATAAATATAGGACTTGATTTGATAAGTAAATCTCGTAATTATATTGATAGAATAATAAAGCTATCTACTTAGAGGCGTGAGTTCAATGCATGGCCCAAGTGAGGCCCATGAGACTATTTGTTTTTACAAATAGGTTCTTCTGGCACAAATTTGAGAAATAAGAGATTTTGTGAGTAAATAAATAATGATGGTCTTGTGAGTTGCTAGATAATTGAAATATAGAATAATCGACAAGTTACAAAAATATTCTAAGATAATATATGATTTATATAATTAATGGAGTAATTATCCAACTCTGACTTGCAGTGCAAGTTGTGGACATCATATAAAGATATTTCGGTATGACTTTTGGAAGAATTAAAGATAATGTGAAAATTAAGACAAATCTAGAATGTGAGATAAATATGATGTGGATAGTCAATTTAAAGATATACTTGAAAGACAAGTTTTGACTATGAGACGTATCCCAATAAATCCCAAAAATTAGATATAAGTTAGGAAATATATTATTGACTTACGTTCCAAGTTTCATATCAAAAGGAGGTTCCTACTGGCCTATAAAATATCATAAAGGGAGTGGGATCTATTTGTAATAAATACATGTTTTGCTATTTTGGAAATTGAATAAATGCCACCGACTTTAACTTTGATTAGAGGCACCCCTTTGATGCGTCACACTCTTTGTGGCCGCCAAATATGAGATTAATGGCCCAACAATTGTCTTCCTCCTCCATCTTAAAATGGAAACCAAACTATAGTAAACTAATTTCCCTCTGATCTCCCTCTCTCTCCCTGAGTCATGATCGGTCCTAAACGTACTTCCATTAGAATCAATAGATGAAATCAAACTACCCTATCCATAGTTTCCCCTTTTTCATGGGGGATTGGGATTTCCCCAATTCCCCTTGGAGTCATAACTCCATTAAAGACTGATGGACCCCCCTTCTCTTATCCCTGCCATGCGTGCCTATTTAAGACCATGAATACCTACGAGTCAGGAAGCATGAGTCTCCTCAGGTCTTTACTTCTCGTGGATAGGACGTGTTTATCCCTTTCCTACTCGCCTTCGTCCTCTACCTTCAGGATAGGTGTTGACCCAGAGCATATTCCCACCCTAGGCCATGGAGAGAATCGTGAGGGCTTCCAGGACCTTCGATAAAGCCCTTACATCTATTTCTTAGACTGAACAGACTTCATCGAGCCCTCCCTTTGACACTCATACCCCTGCGCTCAGCCAGTACGCTCCGACCCTGGTACTCTAACCTTGGGTCATCTACAACATGGATTAGTCGAGTCTAACGAAACCTTATGGAGGTGGCCAAACTGTCACGCAACCCCCTTGTAGGTAGTAGGAAGAATTTAACCATCTGATTGACCCGCCCATGGATCTGGTTTGTGAGAAGAAGAGGAACAGTGGAAGAAGATGGAGTCTGCTGAATTGAGATCGCTGCCTCCGAGTTTAAAACAATGAGGTAAGGGCAAACCAGTCTTTTTGTTCCCTTTTTATTCCTTAGACTCACTAGAGCAGGTTACAAAAGTAGCCACATACCATTGGTCATGCCCAATCATGTGGCCACTAGTGGATGATGTGAATAACAAACTAAGTGATGACTTTGCGATCACTGATTGGCCCAGATAAGTTTATCTTGCGATTAATGTAATGAATTATGGGTAGATTGAATTATAACAAAACTATATATCAAATTGATAAAAAAAATGAGTAGAATCTAAACAAAATGGTATAATAATCTAGATATGAGCTAACTCCAAAAGTAATGCTAATAGATATAATGATGATGATTCATGCATAAAACCTAGAATTGATGAATATGATGCTTAAATAGTAAATATGTTTATGTTGTGATAATATAATGATATTGTTGAATATAATTAGAATCTAAGACGATGATGGTAGTGATGATGTTTGATTAGGGTTTCTAAAGTAAGTAATCATTAGGATGTGTAATTAGGGTTATGAAATCGATGATATAACTTGCGATAATTTTAAATACAAGTAGTTTGATTTAGATGTTCATAATAACCTAATATGTTCAGTATGATGAGAATCTAAGTCTTTGATATAGTTTGGATAATAATGACCACGATTAAAGGTTTTGAGTCATAAATATGACAATTGGACTTTAGAACCTAATATACTTTGGTCATTATGATCTTAAGTTGCATAATGTAACATAGTTTCTCTTAATGACACAAAATGCTTAACTTGATAATTAGGGTTTCACATAATATCTAAATAGGATTTATAATTCTAATGAATCATCATGTTGTGGGATTATGGTTTGATGCCCTTATTATTTATCCAAAACCGAGATAACCCTAAACCCTAGTTTAGGACATATCCTAGATTAGAATGTTTTGAATATGATGGTGATGCTTTAGAATATACATACATGCAGATAATGTTGGTTGATTATGTTGAATGCTTCGATATTTGGATATATGCTTGATGTACATATTGCATGGTTTCTACATGGAAACAAAGGCAGGTGGTTACTTCTGGATAACCACTCTTATCAAATTCTGACATTTTTTGAAGTTTCACGAATGTGTTTCCATTAACCTGCTTGGTTTTTTTATCTATTTCCTACAAACTATAAAACCCTATGCACATCACCTATTATGGACATAACTTGTTCAAACTAAAAATGCTACCTCTGGAGGGTTGAATGGGGGGTGATGACTCTAGAAATTAGAAAGAAAACCATTATGGAGACGACTATGACCAAGCCTATGCAGGCTAGGTCACAATGAGTTCAAGCCCCAGAAGGGAAGACTGTCATGGAACCAAGCCCCAGAAAGGGAAGATTGTACAAGTCCATTGCAGGGACAAAACCCAGTGAGAGAGTATATGTGACTTCCCCAGATTTTTTAAAACTTAGTCTGATGTGTGATGTCCAAATTGAAACCTCACCTCAGTGAGAATCCCAATTTAAACACCACACACTAGGCTAAGGAGAAGAAAATAAGAGGCAGTCAGAAGGAAACATTAGTAGCACATGCACATGAACAATAATAGAATCATACAACACAAGTTCGCCATTCAACATATAATTACAACATGAATTGTTACAACATTTGGTATTAAATATTGAATAGTAAACTTTTACATATGCATGTACTACCACTAAACAACATATCTTAAGAAAATAGGTCCACATGTACATTATTTTTCCACACAACTCTCAACTATCTTGGTTCTTCAAGAGCATATGCCCACAATCTAAACAAAGATTACATGTGGTACATGCCATCACACTATTCAAGAATATTGTACTGAGTACGCCTATGTGTCTTTTTATATAACTCTCATTACTAAGCTTGGAAATAAGATAAAACTAGTACTTGGTAGTAATAAATAGATATAACAAAAGGCATATATGAACAAATATGTTTATTTAGCAAAAGATAACACACGTTTTAAGCACATTTTTCATTATATCATCCATGCATTTTTCACCTGAGGGAATAATGAATCATCTTAGCTACCAAAGAGTTTGAGATGTAAGGCCTTATGATCTATTACCAAAGAGTTAGATCATTGTACAATGTGATCTGCTACCAAAGAGAATGATCACTTTCCAGCACTATGCTACCAAAGAGAATTAGTGATTTCATATAATGGAATAGATATATTACGTTTCATGTGTTCATAGCCATAAGTATGGAAAATCAAGCAAGATAGCATACAAGAATAATCATTTTATTCAATATCATATGCCAAGTATTTCACTACACATATAACACAAGCATATTGCATAATAGGCCAAGTAAGAGGTATGTGAGTACCTTGATTAAGAGATAATCTAATCATCATATATTCCTCATGTCAACTATAACTTGGTCCAACCCCTGGTTAAGACAAGATCATGTACTATCATCAGATTCCCATCATCAACCCTAGTCATGACTTATTTAGGGTTTAGCTTGGTTGATTAGGATATTCTCATTTTTTCTTACATTCTTGTCTTAGAATTATCTTACTGATGTTATTTTTCAATTATGTTATGGATCAAAGTTCATCATTTGAATGTCAGGTTCCATATCAAGATACATAATTGGTTTATTCAATTGCATGTAATTATGAGCACAAATTAACCCTAGTTTACATGCATTACTCCAATTAGGGTTTCAAGACCACATATTATGAGTCCTTATCATCATAACATGAATATGTGCATCATTGTAATCTTTGAATTACATATTAGCTTCCAGTTACTGATATGAGATTACTCTATAATTCCCATGGTTCTTTAAGTATATTTCTAATTATTGCACATTAATTAGGATTATTAGCCCTAAATAGATATGTGAGGCATTTTATGTGATTTCATGCATGAACATTACAATCTCTGATATCAAGATGCATTATAAACATGATTATGGATTTACTGACATATTATCATAATTTTAGGCCATCATTTGATATTTATTATCCATGAAAGAAATAATTTCACAACTTACATGATATCACTATTATTAGTGCATCAAAAGCATGATATTATCATTCTACAATGTTCTACTCAATTTTTTTGAGAATTTTGATACCTTGTTTGTAATTTTCTGATAATCAAGCTATTTACCGTGAATTATGCAGGATCTATATGTTTTCTAAAAGAATTTACCCTTTTCATCCTATAGGGTTTCGTCACGTGTCCGATGCGGGGAGCAGATCACTGCTTTAGTTGGCCGGTCTGGTTCAACTTTGAGATGACCTGTTCATGACCATTGAACCCAGTTCAAGGTTTCCTTTAGCCGGTTGAGGCTTTCCCTCTTTATCTAGTTCCACACGAGAGAGACGCCCCTCGTGTCATTCTCCACCTGTTTTTGTGGGTGTGAACGCCGCCTCTGGCCTTCTTCTGTAGCATGGTATTCCTAGAGGTGGCTCCTTCTCTCCCTTTCCTCACAATCTTCTTATCGCAGTCCTCTTCTCCTCTGCTATTCTGCCTGCTAAAAGAGTAGGGTGTCACTGCCAGAAGTCTTAAGAGACCATAGCCTCCTTGCTGCATGGATGTGAGGGGAGTGCTGCTTCAACCAGGGAGGTTGATGTTGATAAATATTCAAGCTCCTCGATTGGGTGCTGCAATGGAGCAAAACTCCAGTGGGGATTCAAGTATCTGCCACATTTGCTCACTTTCACAATTGTAGAAAAAGAAAAGGACTTCATTGGCTTCGGCAGGGCTCTCATCATCTAGTTGGCAAGCTCCTGCAGGTGATGGGGAATCCAGGCTCTTGATTGGAAAAGATCCATGGCAGTATTGATCAAGATGGTTGGAGATTGGGGTTTTATCTCTCTTTCCTTGTTTAGTCGGTCTTGGTGCCTCAAGGTCGCTAATGTCATGGCTCCTCCTCACAGAGCCTCTCCCTTAGCACTGTCATCCTGGTAGACTGCCGTTGGAACCTCCCCTTTTCTTTCTCATGCCCAACTGCTTGTTGTAATGGATTAGGGGAGGGAAAAGGAGGTTTGTTCTTCCTTGCCACTTACTCACTAACCACGGGTCATGGTATTCATATTGAAGAGCCAAGACCAAGTGATCATCTGTCATCTACTCTTGTCCCACATTCTCAAAGCCACCACATCATGGATGATCAGTTTCTGCAATCAAGCCACTAATCACTTGGTAGAATACAACATCCTGGATGTTGGTCCCTCGTGTGTGGTTGAGATTGAGCCTCTACTAGTCTGGATACATGGATTCAGAAAGGGATGCCTAGCCGTTACTCATTATAAAGCGAAGCGTGACTTCATAAGATATGGACCTAAGTCATAAATCATATACCTTCCTTCTAATTTATCAACCCTTCAATTACATACATTTTTTATCATCTCAAACCTCAACATCTCTCTCTATGATCATCCCAACAAGATGAAACTTCAACCATGGTTTCACAATCATTCCTTCTACATTTGTGTGCCAAGTTGTCACTAATTGACCAATCAATTAATTGTTCCAAAAAGACACATAAAGTCTCATCAAATATATTATCAACATCGAACAACTCCTGTAACACCCCTCCCTAGGGTTTCATACATACCCAGCGTAAGCACAGCCTAATCCCCAACATTATCCATGATGTGGGGTACTTGGCATTTTAGGGAGGGTTGTCACAAAAGGTAATCATTGCAAGTAAACAAATAATTCACCATTGAGATTCATACATTATTATATGAATAGGAAACTACAAACAACAAGTCTAGAATTCTATTCATCCCTCAACATGAGAAACTAAGCATAACAATAAGCAACTTTATATGGTTGGATTGCCTAGAATGGATGGCACCCCACCAGATAACTCTTGGATGTCTTCTAGTCTTGGCTTGCTCTTCTTGAGTCCTTACTTGCTCCAAATCCTGGGGACATCGCATCCCCAGACATGCAAAGGGAAAAACAACACATCAGTAAACGATACTGGAACTTTATAAAATAAACAAAGTAAACATACTTGACATGTAAGGAAATTGACATGAATTAACTTCAAGCATTCTTGAATCATCATTATTAACATAAAGAATTGAAAAGAAATCTTATGCGTCCCTCTGTGACGCCCCCTTAGGAGCACATGATTGCTAGGGAAGCCCTTGATGCTAGGAAAGCCCTTGACAACCCTTTTGAGGTCCATGATCGGGAGCATAACAAAACTATTTCAATTCCAATTACTTGACCATTAACATAATGTTGACATTAACATAAATCATGATTCTCTAATCATAACATGAAGGGATTTTTCCCCATTAACATGATATTTTAAACATGATGGGATTTCTCCCTCTTGATTATTAACATGATTTTATGAGTCTTTAATGATAACAATAATCATGGTGAGCATTATAACATAAGACATAGCATGTGGCAATCAACAAGCAATGATATATTGAACATGATTGTAACATTAAACTTGAAACAATAATGTCTATTTTATATTTAACATGCAAGCAATCATAAATATTTGTGCTCAGCAGCATGGCCCGTTTACCTTAGATCAAGGATGATCCTTGAGTCCGATCTAGGTCAAACCTTCCCTTGACTTAGCTCTACAAACCTATTCATAATCATTTAAACATAATAAATCAATACATAGTATTGATCTTAGGTGATTTAGGGCTCGAGTGCATGTGGATCAGTCTAATGAATCAACATTATTATATTAAAAAAATCCGGGTGGACCAAGGTCTCATTAATCACCTTGATGCATGATTAGGGTTTCATGAGTCCAAAATATCGTTTCCAACAAAACATCAGAACAAGAGATCAAAACATGGTCTGGACCTTAAAATCGTATTCTGCTCGAAAAATCAAATCCAACAGCTATTTATTCATAATTTTCCGACAAACGGTTGAATTACTATGAATTTTTGAAATTCTGGCCAATGGGAATTTAGGAAAAAGCCATGTGGATAAAACTCGACCCAAGACAGTGGGCCAGGTCTGAGTTGGACCAACCAGGCTTGGCCAATTCAGCAACGAGGATCGCCTCTGAGGGCTCACGATCAAACAAGGGTGGATAGGCAAAATCCCTGAAATATCCTCACGGTGGAAATCATCAAGTAAACAAAGGACAGGGGCACTAAGGTCATTCAATGACCTACGATCTTCTGTGTTGCTCCATGGCAAGGAGCCGACTGATAGGAGCTTTGCAAGTCTGTTCTTGGACGAGATTCACTGCTCATTTGGAAGAGTCACCCTGCCCATTATGTTCCTGGAGGGAAACCGCACCCAACGAGCCTAGGCTCAGGTGCTGAGGAGCAGTGGAGCTCGTGGACGGTTCTGGCCATGGAAGGGCACAGACCGGGATCAAGCAGTAGGGAAGGAAAAACACTACGACAGCAGTGAGGAGGCGAGGCAAGGTAGTCCGTAAGCCACAACTGAAGCCAGACATCTTCTCGCGAAACCAAACACACCAGTGCTACACTGGGTTGCGAGGAAAATAGCAGAAACAGGGGAACAAACTCGGAGCTTGAAAACCAAAGAAAGCAGTCATAACAAGGACAACAGACGGGAGAATAACGCTCCTTGAAGCAAAACGGAGCCAAAGGCCCTTCATCCGTGGCTGAAGCACCCCAGGGGGCCAAAGCGGCACTCACCGAGACCTCAAGGTCGGTCTACAGGGTGCGTTGACTGGGGCGACTCCAAGGCGAACCGACAGTTGCAAGGTAGAAATCGGAGGTCAGGGAAGCTCACCAGATCCCCAATTTGGTCTGAAGCACCGGAGGAGGTTAGGGTGGAGCCAAGATTTCCAGAAACTGAAACCGAGTAGGTCAAGGCTTATAGGGTTGCAAACGGTGAAATTGAAGGAGGAGAGGGATTTGAGGGTCGGAGGACCTTTTGGGTCCCTTAAATAGAGGCGAGGGGTACAGAGCTAGCCCCTACCCAAGTCATGGCGGAGAGGGTTTTGAAACCAACTTGGGTGTTTTCTCTTACGATCAACATAGGAGGTGAGTAATGGCTCATTTAAAATGGGAGAGAGAGGCGAGTAGGATGGAGTAAAAACCGCACGATTTGGTGTAGTGACGAGGAAGACCGGGACTGAGAAAGGAATCTCAGTTAACCATTCGTAGACCAGCGTGATAGCAGGAGGAAGGGGACGATCGAGGGCTCGTTAGATCAAGATCTGACAGTGAGAAAGGCGTGTGCAAAAATTTAAGTGGAAATAACGCGTTACAGGCAATAAATCACAGACTTTATGTCTAATTGCTTGTATTAAAAGAAATCATATTCAAACCTATATACAAGTCTTTCAAATTCGATTTGTATGGTCAAACAAGGGTCAAATGAGTTCAAATTTGAACCATAGGAAAATTAGAAGCTCTAGAATGTTCCTGTGAAGCTAGATTTTGTTTTTGTACATATTATAGTCCATAACTCCCATATCTTAATTAAAATGCATTTAAAAGTAATATAATTTGAAAAGTATCCTATTATTGAATTCTTGAGTCATAAAGCCAAGATTACTATTAACTAGTCACATTTGTCACCTTATAACCTTTCTCTATGATTTATGGCCATTTTGTAGGGGAGAGAAAATAAAAGGAATTAATATGAGTTAATTGATATACATAATTCAAAAATGAAATATGACTTTGGGTCTTATCTTAAGTTTCCTCATCCTATATTTGTAGAAAGACAACCATTATAGATATTTTGCATTAGAACCCCTCAATTATTCTTATTTAGGAAAAAGCTCATACTTAGTTTAAGTTAACCATGAAAATTGGGATGTGACAATTCTACCCACCTTAAAAAAAATTTCTTCCTCGAAATTTCCTAGGGTAATACCCACCTTAGGATTTTTGTTACTTCTTCATATAATTAACACATCAATAAAATTTGCATGGAAAGTGAATTTATTTCATAAAAAGGTTCAAATGAACATAAGCTAATTATTACATCACTCTTCATCTTCCTTCTCTACTTCCATAGTGAAGATTCTAGCTTGTCTTTTGGTAGGTGGAGGGTGGCCCTTGTTCTGGTCTTGGTCCTTCTTTGTGAGCTTAGGGCAGTTTGACTTGAGGTGTCCAGTTTCTCCACAATAGTAACTTGCACCCGTACCATACCTGCATGGGCCTGCATGGTTTTCCTTGCACGTCGGACATTGGGGCTTCTCAGCTTCTACTGCAGGTTCAGGTATCTTTCTCTTAGGGTTGTTGGGAGGCTGGTATTGGTTGTTCTTCTGGGGGACTTCTTTCTTATAGGACCATCCAGGGTGATCTTCAATCTCTAGAGCTGCATCTAGGGCTTCTTGGAGGGTCCTATGGCCTCTTCCTGACAAGGCAAAACTCAAGTCGGGCTTGATTCCTCAGATGAATTTCTTTGTTCTACGTGTTTCATCATGATCATGGCCATACTTTTGGAGGACCCTGAACTTCATGGCGTATTGGGTAACAGTCATGTCACCCAATTGAGCCAGAGTAGCAAACTCTAGCTCCTTCTTTTCAACCATAGCTTCGGACACATAGTGATCCTAGAAGGCTTCAATGAATCCTTCCCATGTGAATGGAGGTGCATCAGCTGCCCTTGAGTTGAGGAGGTTTTCCCACCATGTTCGGGCTGCCCCCTTGAGCATGTGGGTTGCAAAATGAACCCTAGAGTGTTGAGGGAAGTCCATGTCCCGAAAATAGTGCTCCATGCCTCTAATCCATTCTTCAGCCTTGGTGACTACATCGATTTCTCCTTCACCCGAGAAAGAGTCGGGCCTTATCTTTAGGAAGTCTACTAGAGTGGGCTCATGATGCCTAGGCTGATATTGGCCTTGTGCTAGGACATTTGTGAGTGCTTGGACAAGATCTTCTATGGTTGGCTTATTGTTCTCTCTTGGTCCACTTTCCCCACTAGCAGAGCTAGCACCATCATCATTACCCATTCCTTTGTCTGCTCTCTTAGGGGCCATCTGAAAAAAGGGTCACATAAACCTAGGGTTAGAACATATGAATCAAATTGTAGCTTTGGTGGCCATCCATTTATTTGCTTTGATACAATTATTGTAACACCCCTCCCTAGGGTTTCATACATACCCAGCGTAAGCACAGCCTAATCCCCAACATTATCCATAATGTGGGGTACTTGGCATTTTAGGGAGGGTTGTCACAAAAGGTAATCATTGCAAGTAAACAAATAATTCACCATTGAGATTCATACATTATTATATGAATAGGAAACTACAATCAACAAGTCTAGAATTCTATTCATCCCTCAACATGAGAAACTAAGCATAATAATAAGCAACTCTATATGGTTGGATTGCCTAGAATGGATGGCACCACACCAGATAACTCTTGGATGTCTTCTAGTCTTGGCTTGCTCTTCTTGAGTCCTTACTTTCTCCAAATCCTAGGGACATCGCATCCCCAGCCATGCAAAGGGAAAAACAACACATCAGCAAACGGTACTGGCACTTTATAAAATAAACAAAGTAAACATAATTGACATGTAAGGAAATTGACAAGAATTAACTTCAAGCATTCTTGAATCATCATTATTAACATAAACAATTGAAAAGAAATCTTATGCGTCCCTCTGTGATCCCCCCTTAAGAGCACATGATTGCTAGGAAAGCCCTTGATGCTAGGAAAGCCCTTGACGACCCTTTTGAGGTCTATGATCGGGAGCATAACAAAACTATTTCAATAACAATTACTTGACCATTAACATAATGTTGACATTAACATAAATCATGATTCTCTAATCATAACATGAAGGGATTTTTCCCCATTAACATGATACTTTAAACATGATGGGATTTCTCCCTCTTGATTATTAACATGATTTTATGAGTCTTTAATGATAACAATAATCATGGTGAGCATTATAACATAAGACATAGCATGTGGCAATCAACAAGCAATGATATATTGAACATGATTGTAACATTAAACTTGAAACAATAATGTCTATTTTATATTTAACATGCAAGCAATCATAAATATTTGTGCTCAGTAGCATGTCCCGTTTACCTTAGAGCAAGGATGATCCTTGAGTCCGATCTAGGTCAAACCTTCCCTTGACTTAGCTCTACAAACATGTTCATAATCATTTAAACATAATGAATCAATACATAGTATTGATCTTAGGTGATTTAGGGCTTGAGTGCATGTGGATCAATCTAATGAATCAACATTATTATTATGGGCTCTGATCTCTAAAACACAAGATAAACGTAGCGGAAGCGGTTTGATTAACAACAGAATACGAAAAATCATGAGAAATTAAAACCTTTCGAAAATGAGATCTCGAAAACTTGAAACTCCTTTCATAAAAGCAAGATGAACTGTTTACATCTCTGTTAAATCACTTCTCGAGTGATTATATACATCATGATACAAAATCTCAAGACTTCAAAATTCTCAGATCAACAAACTCCTAGGACCTGAGTGTACAGAGACGACATAAGACTATTCTAACTACAAGACTTGACAGCACAGTGTTTCCACCTAAAATCACTGCTGCTCCTGGTTTTGCTGCTGCTGCTGCTATCCACCTGCAGATCAGTTCCTTCGACCTCGACGTCCACCTAAAGGTAGAAATCTATGGGGTGAGACAATTGCAAATAATTGTCCCAGCGAGAGTTATAACTCTCCGCCAGAAACTTTGTTAAAAGCAATCAAGGGAATATCATGAGCAGGTAACTTAAATTACTCACAGCAGGCTTGATAACAAATTACTCACCTTTATTAAGGAATATGAAGAACACATATACTAATACTTGAACAGGATATTAAATGCAAGCAATGTAAAATCAACCAATGTTCTTCGTAGTTCAACCTAAGCAGTTATGCTATGCGGTTGATTATGTTTTACAAACATCATTATGCCCTGCGGAGATGAGGTATACCGCTCATGCTCCAACCGATCACTAGTAAGTCGCATCGGTATCATACTAGGTCACCGAAAGAGCCGGATTCTCATGACCTTCAACTAACTCAGTCAGAATGAGGATAAACATGCAGGACATCTAGTGTCGCTGCTATTATAGCTCACCAGGGTATTCTAGTACTTTGCTATTAGAGTCACAGTGGCATTCTGTACTCTCTTCGCTATCGAAAGATTTCATGTTTATCTCTCATCGATGCGGTATAAAAGATTCCTTTAGGAGAATAGTGTTACATCATCCTGGTATAAACATATAGTGAAGGGTTGATGGATTAAGATATATCCACATCAACTCCTACACTAGGATGTAAGGATATACACATCCATATTCCCCCACATACTCTAAAGCATGTGATCCAGGAGTTCCCTTAGGAAAACCTGTTTCACCATCATTTAAACTCTGACAATGATGGATCTATGATCATGGCTCTACATGATATGATTATACTTGGTTATGAGGTACATTTCAGTATTCTTTTAGCATCATACATGTTTCCAAACATTCAAGTACTAAACATGGCTATAACAGAAGAATACTAAATGTAACAGGTATTACTCATATCAGTTATCAAATGGATATCAATTCTTAATCATCTTATCACTATTATTCAGGAACATGGTTGCTTACACCCTTATATCGTCATAACACTTGCTATCAAGTGACATGTCAGCATCAAGTCATCTATTAGCATGACCTTGATGTCATTCATGGCCCTTAAGGCATATCAGTTTCATATGATGCCACTTGCATCTAGGCAACATAGTTATTTCTGTTCATAAGCTATTGACATACTTTCAATGGATATGATGTCATGTTCCTTACCTGGATATGATTATTCTATTATAAGAACTTGCATGATTAAATCAATTGATAATAATCAATAATTCATAGTCAGATTAGCAGTCAATAAGACAGAATTAACCTTTCAATTCAAAGGTTATACTTTTATGTCCTTACAAAGGGTAAGATTCCCTTGTTTACATCATTTAGGGTTATTCAACCCTTTCATTATGATTAGGAATAATGATTCCTCATCTCATATTTTGATCATACAATTCATGCTTAAAGGAATAACATGAGTTTAGAGTTTATTGTTCATTTCAACATATTACCATGAACTAGGGTTTACTATTCACATTACTCATGATTACCCTAGAACTAGGGTTTACTATTCACATTACTCATGATTACCCTAGAACTAGGGTTTACTATTCACTTCATAGTGAAATGAGCTCATAGCATCATCATGAATGAGAAACATCATCATTGATGCTTTCAAATTAGGTTAAGACTCATCAATTATCTTAATTAGGGTTTTCATGATCTCTCATAAGTGGATCATACCCTGATCCTGCATATTCATATACATTGAAGGTACTTTATTTGAGTTTTAACCATAAATGGTACTTTCTCTCTCTCCTTACTAATAGATGGTGATTATATCACTCTAGATAGGGTTGGGTTAAGTCCTCATTGATTAACATAAACCAAATCACCACTATCATGTCATTAGGGTTTGAATAAAACAAGGTATCCTTTAATTGAACCCATTTAAGCTTTAAACGAGTGTGAACCCATTTGAGCTTAAACGAGTGTGAACCCATTTGAGATTAAACGGGTGTGAACCCATTTGAGCTTAAATGAGTGTGAACCCATTTGAGCTTAAACGAGTGTGGATCCAATTGAGCTTAAACGAGTGTGAACCCACTTGAGCTTAAACGAGTGTGAACCCGTTTGAGCTTAAATGAGTGTGAACCCATTTGAGCTTAAATGAGTGTGAACCTGTTTGAGCTTAAACGAGTGTGAATCCACTTGAGCTTAAACGACCTTGAGGTCGTTTGGATCCAAATGGGTTCAAACCGCATGGACATAAAAGGTGAAACAAAGGTTATGTTTGAATAGGATTTCCTATATTGAAGCCTTCAATTGGCCATGCCCTTGTTAACCATTTACAAATTGAGTCAATTAGGATTAGCCTTAATCAATTGGACACCAAATTGATTCTCAATTGAAAGCTAATTGGGGTTAAATCCCACTCAATTAGGGTTTTCAATCGGCTAATCATCAATTTTCCACAATGTGAAACAAATTGTAGTTGAACCCATCAATTGAGCTCCAATTGGGCCCAAACTTGGCCCAAACGGTCTTGGGATTGTTTGGATATCCTCCAAACGGTCTTAAGACTGTTTGCCCAAAGTTTTATCAAAAACTAAATCAATTTGATAAGGATTGAACCCTAACTAGGTCCAAAATCAGCATTTTTATCAATTCATCAACCTATTGAAATTGGACCCTCAAACCATCAAATTTCCTTAACCCTAGACCTTCAAACGGTCTTGGGTTGTCACCAAACAGTCTTAAGACCGTTTGAGGGAACCCCCAAACGGTCTTGAGACCGTGTGGGTCCTTCAACCCAAAATTCACCAAAATCTATCATTGAAAAACTCAATTCAACCCGATTAGGGTTTAAGGAGTTGAAGTGCCTTCAACTTGTGATTGGTTTGGAATTGGGTTATGAGTCTTTGTAGGAATTAAATTCAATATGATTACAACAGTTCCTTAAATGGTCTTCCCTTGGTCAACCCTATCAAATGGTCTTGAAGACCGTTTGAAATTAAACGATCTTGCAAGATCGTTTGAGATCAAACGGGTTTAACCCCTTTTTGATTTCAAATGGTTGCAAACCGTTTAGACCTATTGGTCCAAGATCGTTTAATAAAGTTGGATAAGGACCAACATAGGTATTAACGCCCTTTGTCTTCAACCTTGAAACCAAGGTCTGTCCTTCACGAAAAAGCTTGCAAGAGTGCAAAGAAAAATGGGGAAGAAGAAGAACTAACTATTATTTGCAAGAATAAAAGTATGCATAACAAAGCAAGGTTTAGAGTTATAAAACCCGCCTCAAACGTTGTTCCTAGAGCTCCAAGCTTCCAAGCTTCAAGACTTTAATGGAGTCTTGAGCTCCACAGGTTGGCCAAAGTTGATTCTCCAAGGAAAAGATGGAGATGATCGGCTAGAACAAGAAACCTAAGTGAATTAACCATGAAACCAACCTTATACAAGGATTTCCTCCATGAATCCAAGCAAGATGATGATAAAAGCTTACCTATATGAACTTGGTCGTCTTCCTCTACTCCTGAGCTCTGTCCTAAGTCAGTCTAAGCAAGGGAATAAGAAGGGAAGAAAGGAAATGTTGCCTTTGGTTGCAAAGGAAAGGATCATATATACTTTGAGGTTATTTTCATCATAAGCGCAACTTACTCCTCCTTTTCACAAATAGGTCCTTCCTTTCTTTTAGGCACGTCCCTCCTCTTCATATCTAAGGTAAAACTTCTTCTAAGACCAAGGACTAAAGGCAAGGAAGGTCAACTTGTCACTATGGTGCACATATACATATAAGGGTCTCCTTTACTTACAACTTTGGTGGTTTAATTACAAAGGTGTTTCTTATTATATGATTATTCAAATGAAGTACCTCCTTCATTATTATAACTTTACATGATGTAAAAAGTCATAAAAGATATTCTAGAAAGTGTATATCACAAGTTGCACCCCATATTTTGGGTAAATTGCACTTTACACCAAAATTAGGGTTTTAAGCACAAGGATTGCTCCACAACCTGCACCTTGGTGCCCAAACTTGGGAAATCCATCATACCTCATCATATTAATTCACATGATGTCTCTTTATTAGAGGAACATCTTAACATGTTAATATTGCAAGTTAACCCTTCTAATTGGGTAATTTGCACATAGGTCCCTGCATAACAAAACAATACTAAAATCATTGTTTTAAAAGGACAGAAATGAAATTGTATGTTCCTCAGGAACTTAATTACATGCCAGAAGTTAATCACAAGTATCTTAATTTCATGATTTAAGTAAAACACCTAGGGTTAACTTATAACCCAGGTCAGGGATGTTACAAATTATCCACCCCTCAAAAGGATTTCGTCCCCGAAATCGATTTAGCATATTAGGAGAAAATAGCAGGGTATTTCCTCCTCATCTCTTCCTCCAGCTCCCAAGTGGCTTCTTCAACACCACGATGATTCCAGAGGACTTTCACAAGACTATATATTTCTTCTTTAACTTTTTAATTCTGTTATCAAGGATTGACACTGGTCCCTCCTCATAAGTTATATCTTCATTCAATTATACTTCCATAGGTTGTAGAACTGACTCGGTATCAGGGTGACATTTCCTCAACACAGAAATGTGAAACACAGGGTGTAACTTCTGCAATTCTGGTGGCAACTCTAGTTTATAGGCTACCTTTCCAACTCGTTCAATGATTGGATAAGGCCCCATAAATCTAGGAGCTAACTTTCCTTTCCTTCCAAAACGAAGGACTCCTTTCCAAGGTGAGACCTTGAGGTACACTCTGTCTCCAACCTGGAACTGTAAAGGTCTACGACGTCTGTCAGCGTAAGACTTCTGTCTATCCTATGCAGTCTTAAGCTGCTGTTGGATTACCTTAATCTTTTCTATGGTCTGCTGCACAAGATCAGGACCTAACAACTGATGCTCACCAGTCTCATACCAGCATAAGGGTGATCTACAACGTCTACCATACAAGGCTTCATAAGGTGCCATATCAATACTATGTTGATAGCTATTGTTATAGGCAAACTCTATCAAGCTTAGGTGCAGATCCCAACTTCCTGTGAACTGGAGAACACATGCTCTCAACAAGTCTTCCAAGGTCTGTATAGTCCTTTCCGACTGTCCATCAGTCTGTGGATGAAAGGCTGTACTAAATCTTAACTGGGTGCCTAGTGCCCTATGTAGCTATTCCCAAAAACGACTTGTGAACTGAGGACCTCTGTCAGAAACTATGGTGACAGGAACTCCGTGCAAACACACTATCTCTTGAACATATAACTGGGATAACCTTTCAGCAGAATAGGTTGTTTTGACAGGTAAGAAATGCGCTGTCTTAGTCAACCTATCAACAATTACCCAAATGGAATCATGTCCTTTGTTTGTCCTAGGTAGGCCAACAACAAAGTCCATGGTTACATGATCCCACTTCCACTGTGGTATGGGTAAAGGTTGCATTGTTCCTGTAGGCTTCTGGTGTTCATCTTTAACTTGCTGACACACCGGACACCTCAGAACAAATTCATCTACATCCTTCTTCATCCCAGGCCACCAATACATATCTTTCAAGTTTTGATACATCTTGGTGCTCCCTGGATGCATAGCAAACATAGAAGAATGAGCTTCCTCCAGGACTAACTTTCTCAGGTTATCCACATCTGGCACTATCATCCTCCCATGATAGCATGCCACTTGATCATCTGATTCATGGAAACCTTCTTGCTTCTCATCACCATACTCAGATCTGATCTGCTGAACTGCAGCATCAACTTGCTGTGCCTCCTTAATCTGCTCTCTTAGGGTGGGTTTGATATGCATCTCAGCCAACAACCCGACAATCCATGACACCTTCATCTGTACATTGTCTTGCCTTAAGGAGATAAGCATATCTCTCCTAGGGCATATTAAAGAGTTTAATTGTGCCCTATCAGAGGTTGATGTTGCTGATTTCCTACTCAAGGCATTTGCAACTACATTGGCCTTCCCTGGATGGTAATGTATCGTACAATCATAATCCTTGATTAACTCCATCCAGCGACGTTGCCTCATGTTAAGGTCATGCTGAGAGAAGATATACTTTAAACTCTTATGATCAGTGAAAACCTAGAATGTTTCTCCATATAGATAGTGTCTCCAGATTTTCAAGGCATGAACCACAACAGCTAACTCTAAATCGTGTGTCAGATAATTCTCCTCGTGTTTCTTAAGCTGTCGAGAAGCAAAAGAAATCACATGCTTATCCTGCATCAGCACACATCCGAGTCCATTCTTGGAGGCATCATAGAAAACTATGTATCCTAAGCCTTGCTCAGGTAACACAAGTACAGGTGCACTTGTCAACCTCTCCTTCAACAACTGAAAGGACTACTGACACTTGTCACTCCAAGTAAAAGAAACATCTTTCTGGGTCAACTTCGTCAAGGGTAGGGCTATAGAACTAAAGTTCTTAATGAACCTTCGATAATAGCCAACCAACCCTAAGAAACTACGAATCTCCGTCGGTGTCTTCAGTTGTTCCCACTGTAGAACAAACTCTACCTTTTTAGGGTCAACACGAATTCCCGAGGCAGATACCACATGTCCAAGAAAAGATACCTCCGGCAACCAGAACTCACACTTGCTAAACTTAGCGTATAACTCATGTTGTCTTAGCAAAGTTAGAGCCTGACGAAGATGCTGTTCATGCTGCTGAGCATCTCTACTATAGATCAGGATGTCATCTATAAAGACAACAACATACTGATCGAGGAAAGGCCGGAAGATTCTATTCATAAGCTCCATAAATGCAGCTGGTGCATTAGTTAGTCCAAATGACATAACTGTGAACTCATAGTGACCATACCTTGTCCTGAAAGTAGACTTGGGTATGCCACTGTACTTAATACGAAGTTGATGATATCCGGACCTCAAGTCTATCTTCGAGAAGACGGTTGCACCACGCAACTGGTCAAAAAGATCATCAATCCTCGCTAGAGGGTACTTATTCTTTATCGTTACTTTATTTAGTTGTCTGTAATCAATGCACAACCGCATTGATCCATCCTTCTTTTTAACAAACAAGACCGGAGCACCCCAAGGTGAAGTGCTTGGTCGAATAAAACCCTTCTCAAGCAACTCTTGAAGCTGTTTCTTGAGTTCTGCCATCTCAGCAGGCGCCATCCTATACGGTGTTTGTGCTATGGGTTGGGTATCTGGGATCAAATTGATTTCAAAATCAATTTCCCGAGGCGGTGGCATACCTGAAAGTTCTTCAGGAAATACATCTTCAAATTCTCTGACTATAGGAACTTCAACAGGGTTGGGACTCTCCTTGGTGGTATCTATCACATGGGCCAAGAATGCATAACATCCTTGCTTCATCAGCTTATCATCAACCATAGCAGACACGAGACATGTGGGTAGAATCTTTCTCTCTCCTTGAAAGATCCATGTGTTGCTCTCATTAGCAAACACAACCTGCTTGGATTCACAATCCAAGACAACTCTATACCTTTCTAAGGTATCCATTCCAAGGATTATGTCAAATCCTTGCATATCAAGTGGTATAAGATCCACTTGAATGCGATGATCAGAAAAGAAGAGGATGCAGGGAGAGCATACCTCTTGCAAAACAGCAGAACCTCTCAACGGAGTCTCGAGCAACAAGCTATCTGCCCTATGACTAACTGTCATATTGCAGTTACGAATCACTCTTCGAGTGATAAAAGAGTGCGTAGCACCAGGGTCAATCAAAACAGATACAACACAGGATTTAGACATATCAGAATATAAAAGTTCCATCTGACCTGCCACAACCCGTGTATTGACCACTGCTTCTGGTGGGTTCATAGCATAGACCCTTGCTGTCGCCTGGTGTTGAGTTGGTGCTGACGATCCAGCCTGAGACGTTTGCCCACGTCCTCTTGCTGCTCCTTGAGACTGCCTTCTCTGTGATCCCTGTTGATTCTGCCTCTGAGGCTGTGTCACACTGACAGGCCTAGACCTGTAGTCCTTCATCAAGTGTCCCACCTTCCCGCAGTTATAACAGCTTCTTTCCAGTTGTTGTGGTCTTGGTGGTCCTGTGACTGACATTGATGCTGAACTATGAGTCTCTTGTGGCGGTAAACTTCGTCCTCTACCTCTACTTGGGGGCCACTGAGTCTGAGAACTAGATCTGGGTGGTGGAGGTGTAGGTGCAGAGAATCTAGGCTTCTTAAAGTCTCTAGATGAAGATCCCTGGAACTGTGGATATCTCTTTTGGGTTTGCCTTTTCTCGACTACGGATCTCTCTATCCTTCAGACTGACTCAACGAAGGTAGAGAATCTCTCCCGGTTTTCTAGGGAAGACACGGGAGTAGTCATGTCGACATTCAAACCCTTCTCAAACCTCCTAATCCTTTCTTCATCTGTGGAGCCATATGCGGATAGAATCACAACAACTCCATGAACTTAGCCTCATACTCACTAATGTTCATCATACCTTGCCTCAGTCTCTCAAACTGAGAGATCTTCTCGTCTAGGAAGGTCTTCGGAAAATATCTGTGGACAAATTCCCGACGAAAGTCTTCCCACAAGATCTCTATTCCAGGCCTCTTCTTCTCTTCCATGGTCCACCAGTGACCAACACTACCTTTGAGAAGATAGACCGCATGTCTAACCTTCTCACCTTCGGGGATGTTAAGGATTCTGAATGCTTTCTCCAACTCAGTTAACCACAGATCAACATCAGCAGGTTCAGCTGTTCCAAAGTATTCGGTTGCTCCGACCCGACAAAGTCGCTCGAACGTCTTACCGATACCTTGACCCTCAGACTGGATAGGTGCCCTAGGTGCAGGCATGGGCATCCTGTCGGTGATGTGTGTCATGGCAGTCATAAACTGCCCGAACATAGTTTGAACAGCTGGGTTTTCCATGTCAGCTGGGTCAAACTGAGGTGGCTCCATAGGTGGCTCAGGTACAGGTTGTTCTATTTCTAGGTTCCTTGCACCTTCTCAAGGTGCAGCAACACTACTTTCTGCCTCGTACTCCTCCTGTGGTCCAGACATTCTTAATTATCTTCTTCTCCTGAGGAGCGGAAAACTCTATTAGATAAGAAAGAAGTACGAAGGATAGACTCGACATTCTAAGTCCTATGTCTCTGTAGACTCAGCGAACCTAGAGCTCTGATACCACTAATTGTGGGCTATGATCTCTAAAACACAAGATAAATGTAGCGGAAGCGGTTTGATTAACAGCGGAATACAAAAAATCACGAGAAATTAAAACCTTTCAAAAACTAGATCTCAAAAACTTGAAACTCCTTTCATAAAAGCAAGATGAACTGTTTACATCTATGTTAAATCACTTCTCGAGTGATTATATACATCATGATACAAAATCTCAAGACTTCAAAATTCTCAGATCAACAAACTCCTAGGACCTGAGTGTACAGAGACGACATAAGACTATTCTAACTACAAGACTTGACAGCACAGTGTTTCCACCTGAAATCACTGCTGCTCCTGGTTTTGCTGCTACTGCTGTCCACCTGCAGATCGGTTCCTTCGACCTCGACATCCACCTAAAGGTAGAAATCTACGGGGTGAGACAATTGCAAATAATTGTCCCAGCGAGAGTTATAACTCTCCACCAGAAACTTTGTTAAAAGAAATCAAGGGAATATCATGAGCAGGTAACTTATATTACTCACAGCAGGCTTGATAACAAATTACTCACCTTTATTAAGGAATATGAAGAGCATGTATACTAATACTTGAACATGATATTAAACGCAAGCAATGTAAAATCAACCAATGTTCTTCGTAGTTCAACCTAAGCTGTTATGCTACACGGTTGATTATGTTTTACAAACATCATTATGCCCTGCGGAGATGAGGTATACCTCTCATGCTCCAACCGATCACTAGTAAGTCACATCGGTATCATACTAGGTCACTGAAAGAGCCAGATTCTCATGACCTTCAACTACCTCAGTCAGAATGAGGATAAACATGCAGGACATCTAGTGTCTCTGCTATTATAGCTCACCAGGGTATTCTGGTACTTCGCTATTAGAGTCACAGTGGCATTCTGTACTCTCTTCGCTATCGAAAGATTTCATGTTTATCTCTCATCGATGCGGTATAAAAGATTCCTTTGGGAGAATAGTGTTACATCATCCCGGTATAAACATATAGTGAAGGGTTGATGGATTAAGATATATCCACATCAACTCCTACACTAGGATGTAAGGATATACACATCCATATTCCCCCACATACTCTAAAGCATGTGATCTAGGAGTTCCCTTAGGAAAACCTGTTTCACCATCATTTAAACTCTGACAATGATGGATCTATGATCATGGCTCTACATGATATGATTATACTTGGTTATTAGGTACATTTCAATATTCTTTTAGCATCATACATGTTTCCAAACATTCAAGTACTAAACATGGCTATAACAGAAGAATACTAAATGTAACAGGTATTACTCATATCAGTTATCAAATGGATATCAATTCTTAATCATCTTATCACTATGATTCAAGAACATGGTTGCTTACACCCTTCTATCATCATAACACTTGCTATCAAGTGACATGTCAGCATCAAGTCATCTATTAGCATGACCTTGATGTCATTCATGGCCCTTAAGGCATATCAGTTTCATATGATGCCACTTGCATCTAGGCAACATAGTTATTTCTGTTCATAAGCTATTGACATACTTTCAATGGATATGATGTCATGATCCTTACCTGGATATGATTATTCTATTATAAGAACTTGCATGATTAAATCAATTGATAATAATCAACAATTCATAGTCAGATTAGCAGTCAATAAGATAGAATTAACCTTTCAATTCAAAGGTTATACTTTTATGTCCTTACAAAGGGTAAGATTCCCTTGTTTACATCATTTAGGGTTATTCAACCCTTTCATTATGATTAGGAATAATGATTCCTCATCTCATATTTTGATCATACAATTCATGCTTAAAGGAATAACATGAGTTTAGAGTTTATTGTTCATTTCAACATATTACCATGAACTAGGGTTTACTATTCACATTACTCATGATTACCCTAGAACTAGGGTTTACTATTCACATTACTCATGATTACCCTAGAACTAGGGTTTACTATTCACTTCATAGTGAAATGAGCTCATAGCATCATCATGAATGAGAAACATCATCATTGATGCTTTCAAATTAGGTTAAGACTCATCAATTATCTTAATTAGGGTTTTCATGATCTCTCATAAGTGGATCATACCCTGATCCTGCATATTCATATACATTGAAGGTACTTTATTTGAGTTTTAACCATAAATGGTACTTTCTCTCTCTCCTTACTAATAGATGGTGATTATATCACTCTAGATAGGGTTGGGTTAAGTCCTCATTGATTAACATAAACCAAATCACCACTATCATGTCATTAGGGTTTGAATAAAACAAGGTATCCTTTAATTGAACCCATTTAAGATTTAAACGAGTGTGAACCCATTTGAGCTTAAACGAGTGTGAACCCATTTGAGCTTAAACGGGTGTGAACCCATTTGAGCTTAAACGAGTGTGAACCCATTTGAGCTTAAACGAGTGTGGATCCAATTGAGCTTAAACGAGTGTGAACCCACTTGAGCTTAAACGAGTGTGAACCCGTTTGAGCTTAAACGAGTGTGAGACCATTTGAGCTTAAATGAGTGTGAACCTGTTTGAGCTTAAATGAGTGTGAATCCACTTGAGCTTAAACGACCTTGAGGTCGTTTGGATCCAAATGGGTTCAAACCGCATGGACATAAAAGGTGAAACAAAGGTTATGTTTGAATAGGATTTCCTATGTTGAAGCCTTCAATTGGCCATGCCCTTGTTAACCATTTACAAATTGAGTCAATTAGGATTAGCCTTAATCAATTGGACACCAAATTGATTCTCAATTGAAAGCTAATTGGGGTTAAATCCCACTCAATTAGGGTTTTCAATCGGCTAATCATCAATTTTCAACAATGTGAAACAAATTGTAGTTGAACCCATCAATTGAGATCCAATTGGGCCCAAACTTGGCCCAAACGGTCTTGGGATCGTTTGGATATCCTCCAAACGGTCTTGAGACCGTTTGCCCAAAGTTTTATAAAAAACTAAATCAATTTGATAAGGATTGAACCCTAACTAGGTCCAAAATCAGCATTTTTATCAATTCATCAACCTATTGAAATTGGACCCTCAAACCATCAAATTTCCTTAACCCTAGACCTCAAAACAGTCTTGGGTTGTCACCAAACGGTCTTAAGACCGTTTGAGTGAACCCCCAAATGGTCTTGAGACCGTTTGGGTCCTTCAACCCAAAGTTCACCAAAATCTATCATTGAAAAACTCAATTCAACCCGATTAGGGTTTAAGGAGTTGAAGTGCCTTCAACTTGTGATTGGTTTGGCATTGGGTTATGAGTCTTTGTAGGAATTAAATTCAATATGTTTACAACAGTTCCTTAAACGGTCTTCCCTTGGTCAACCCTATCAAATGGTCTTGAAGACCGTTTAAAATTAAACGATCTTGCAAGATCGTTTGAGATCAAACGGGTTGAACCCCTTTTTGATTTCAAACGGTTGCAAACCGTTTAGACGTATTGGTCCAAGATCGTTTAATAAAGTTGGATAAGGACCAACATAGGTATTAACGCCCTTCGTCTTCAACCTTGAAACCAAGGTCTGTTCGTCACGAAAAAGCTTGCAAGAGTGCAAAGAAAAATGGGGAAGAAGAAGAACTAACTATTATTTGCAAGAATAAAAGTATGCATAACAAAGCAAGGTTTAGAATTATAAAACCCGCCTAAAACATTGTTCCTAGAGCTCCAAGCTTCCAAGCTTCAAGCCTTTAATGGCGTTATGAGCTCCACATGTTGGCTAAAGGCGATTCTCCAAGGAAAAGATGGAGATGATCGGCTAGAACAAGAAACCTAAGTGAATTAACCATGAAACGTGTGATGGGGGTTTTAGCTGTGGTCCTTGTGTTGTAGGAGGGTCACGTGGGGGTTCAACCTGCATTTTATAAGCAGGAGCTGTATTTGAACCTTTTTATGCTCACACAAGGAGGGTGGGATGAATAGACGACCTCCTGACTTAACCAAAAAAAAAAGAATTAACCATGAAACCAACCTTATATAAGGATTTCCTCCATGAATCCAAGCAAGATGATGATAAAAGTTTACCTAGATGAACTTGGTCATCTTCCTGTACTCCTGAGCTTTGTCCTAAGTCTGTCTAAGCAAGGGAATAAGAAGGGAAGAAAGGAAACGTTGCCTTTGGTTGCAAAGGAAAGGATCATATATACTTTGAGGTTATTTTCATCATAAGGACAACTTACTCCTCCTTTTCACAAATAGGTCCTTCCTTTCTTTTAGGCACGTCCCTCCTCTTCATATATAAGGTAAAACTTCTTCTAAGACCAAGGACTAAAGGCAAGGAGGGTCAAATTGTCACTATGGTGGACATATACATATAAGGGTCTCCTTTACTTACAACTTTGGTGGTTTAATTACAAAGGTGTTTCTTATTATATGATTATTCAAATGAAGTTCCTCCTTCATTATTATAACTTTACATGATGTCAAAAGTCATAAAAGATATTCTAGAAAGTGTATATCACAAGTTGCACCCCATATTTTGGGTAAATTGCACTTTACACCAAAATTAGGGTTTTAAGCACAAGGATTGCTCCACAAGCTGCACCTTGGTGCCCAAACTTGGGAAATCCATCATACCTCATCATATTCATTCACATGATGTATCTTTATTAGAGTAACATCTTAACATGTTAATATTGCAAGTTAACCCTTCTAATTGGGTAATTTGCACATAGGTCCCTGCATAACAAAACAATACTAAAATCATTGTTTTAAAAGGACAGAAATGAAATTGTATGTTCCTCAGGAACTTAATTACATGCCAGAAGTTAATCACAAGTATCTTAATTTCATGATTTAAGTAAAACACCTAGGGTTAACTTATAACCCAGGTCAGGGATGTTACAATTATATTAAGAAAATCTGGGTGGACCAAGGTCTCATTAATCACCTTGATGCATGATTAGGGTTTCATGAATCCAAAATATCGTTTCCAACAAAACATCAGAACAAGAGATCAAAACATGGTCTGGAAACCTTAAAATCGTATTCTTCTCAAAAAATCAAATCCAACAACTATTTATTCATAATTTTCCGACAAACGGTTGAATTACTATGAATTTTTGAAATTCTGGCCAATGGGAATTTAGGAAAAAGCCATGTGGATAAAACTCGACCCAAGATAGTGGGCCAGGTCTAAGTTGGACCAACCAGGCTTGGCCAATTCAGTAATGAGGATCGCCTCTGAGGGCTCGCGATCAAACAAGGGTGGATAGGCGAAAACCCTGAAATACCCTCACGGTGGAAATCGTCAAGTAAACAAAGGACATGGGCACTAAGGTCATTCAATGACCTGTGACCTTCTGTGTTGCTTCATGTCAAGGAGCCGACTGATAGGAGCTTTGCAAGTCTGTTCTTGGACCGGATTCACTGCTCATCTGGAAGAGTCACCCTACCCATTGTGTTCCTGGAGGGAAACCACACCCAACGAGCCTAGGCTCAGGTACTGAGGAGCAGTGAAGCTCGTGGACGGTTCTGTCCATGGCAGGGCACAGACTGGGATCAAGCAGTAGGGAAGGAAAAACACTACGACAGCAGTGAGGAGGTGAGGAAAGGTAGTCCGTAAGCCACAACTGAAGCCAGACATCTTCTCGCGAAACCAAACACACCAGTGCTACACTGGGTTGTGAGGAAAATAGCAGAAATAGGGGAACAAACTCGGAGCTTGAAAACCAAAGAAAGCGGTCATAACAAGGACAAAAGACGGGAGAAGAACGATCCTTGAAGCAAAATGGAGCCAAAGGCCCTTCATCCATGGCTGAAGCACCCCAGGGGGCCAAAGCGGCACTCACCGACGACGACCTCAAGGTCGGTCTACAGGGTGCGTTGACTGGGGCTACTCCAAGGCGAACGGACAGTTGCAAGGTAGAAATCAAAGGTCAGGGAAGCTCACCAGATCCCCAATTTGGTCCGAGGCACCAGAGGAGGTTAGGGCGGAGCCAAGATTGCCGGAAACTGAAACTAAGTAGGTCAAGGCTTATAGGGTTGCAAATGGTGAAATTGAAGGAGGAGGAGAGGGATTTGAGGGTCGGAGGACCTTTTGGGTCCCTTAAATAGAGGCGAGGGGTACAGAGCTAGCCCCTACCCAAGTCATGGCGGAGAGGGTTTTGAAACCAACTTGGGCATTTTCTCTTAGGATCAACATAGGAGGTGAGTAATGGCTCGTTTAAAATGGGAGAGAGAGGCGAGTAGGATGGAGGAAAAACCACACGATTTGGTGTAGTGACGAGGAAGACCGGGACTGAGAAAGGAATCTCAGTTAACCATTCCTAGACCAGCGTGATAGCAGGAGGAAGGGGTCGATCGAGGGCTCGTTAGATCAAGATCTGACGGTGAGAAAGGCGTGCACACAAACTTAAGTGGAAATAACGCGTTACAGGCAATAAATCATAGACTTTATGTCTAATTGCTTGTATTAAAAGAAATCATATTCAAACCTATATACAAGTCTTTCAAATTCGATTTGGATGGTCAAACAAGGGTCAAATGAGTTCAAATTTGAACCATAGGCAAATTTGAAGCTCTAGAATGTTCTTGTGAAGTTAGATATTGTTTTTGTACATATTATAGTCCATAACTCCCATATCTTAATTAAAATGCATTTAAAAGTAATATAATTTGAAAAGTATCCTATTATTGAATTCTTGAGTCATAAATCCAAGATTACAATTAACTAGTCACATTTGTCACCTTATAACCTTTCTCTATGATTTATGGCCATTTTGTAGGGGAGAGAAAATGAAAGGAATTAATATGAGTTAATTGATATACATAATTCAAAAATGAAATATGACTTTGGGTCTTATCTTAAGTTTCCTCATCCTATAGTTGTAGAAAGACAACCATTATAGATATTTTGCATTAGAACCCCTCAATTATTCTTATTTAGGAAAAAGCTCATACTTAGTTTAAGTTAACCAGGAAAATTGGGATGTGACAACTCCTAAACTCTTCCAAACTAAAGGAATCACCTCTCTATGATCGAAATACACATATATGTATATACTTACAAACCAATCATTCCAATATGAAATCCATGAACACGGTTATCCAATTGGGTACTCCAGAACATCAAAAGCTCACTCTATCACATTATATACACCTTAAAAGAAATTCCATCCTTGAAATTAAGCCCAAATCCAATCCTTCACATAATATACATCTTAAAAGAAATTTTGTCCTCAAAATTATACCTTACTCTTTGACGTGTATTTTACTACGCGCTTAAACGCAAGTATACGCGTCGAGTAATATAGGCCTTGTGAGGCCCGAGTCGAACTCAGGGATACGTGAATTATTGGAGACTTCTACTAACTAATCGCAATCAGCTAAACCGATTAACAAAGTAGGGTTTTGTTGTTCAAATTGAAAGAAAATAAAAATCAAACAAAGAAAACAATCGATTAAAGGTTAATTTAATCAATTAAAAGGGATATCTTTAGGATGGCGGTTTCACCGCGGGTCAACATTGTATTAGATTTCATATAATTCCTCACACATCTCTCTCTATCCGGGTAGTGGCCTGAAATGAGAATTACCCACTGTCGTGGTGTAATCCACTACTTAGATTTAGGTTGATTCCATCGTCATAGTAATCATTCCCCTAAACTAAGCGCATTAAGATCGGTCCCTCAGTTCCCACCATTAATTTTACAACTCCTTTGTCAAGGGTTTTATTAATTAATGTAGAATTCGTCTCTTTTCAACTGTTAATCCTTCTGTCGAAGTGATTAAGGGCATTAATTTATTATTATGGTGATCAAGCATAACAATAGCAATAGAGAAAATGAATTTATACCACGGATATGAGAGAAAAATATGAATTATCAATCTAAAATCATCATACAATGTATCCCCGGGCTACTCCTGGTCCTAAAGATTGAGGGTTTTAGCCTCTCATGTTCATCTTACACGAATACATGGTAGAAATTGGGGAATTCATAAGAAAAACGTGAAATAGATGGGAAAAACCCCTGAACGGAGAAGAACCGGTGGATCCTTGGCGTAGAACACAAACTTTCCCCGCCTGTCGGTGGTGGAAATTGTCTTCGGCAGCGTCCGAATCACCCGGAGTGAGCTTCTCGGCCTCCGTTCTCCTTTCTCTCCCCCTCGGCACTCGTGCAATCCAAAAAATGAGATGATCCTCACGTCTGGGCGGCCGTCATTAGGTATAAGTCCCTAATTAGGTCGTCAAATAACAACAGCCGTCTGATCGAAGTCAAAACAAATCCAACGCATATCTGCCGGCGTCGATACCATCGACGCGGGTCGATGGTATCGACCCAGCGGATTAGCGGCAGCTTTCCTTTCTTTTATTCTGAGCGCCTGTGGTGATCTCGATACCATCGACTTGTGTGTCGATGGTATCGACTCCTTTAGCGTCGGTTGTTGTCGTTTAGCGACGCTGTAGCTCTCCTTGTGTCGATGGCATCGACTTGCGTCGATGGTATCGACTTCATCCTCGCCAGCAGCCTGGAGACATCTCGATGCCATCGACTTGGGTGTCGATGGTATCGACTCTGTATTGCTCTTCTCGGCTGACAACCTGTGGCTTGGTCGATGGTATCGACATCCGTCGATGGTATGGACATCCGTCGATGGTATCGACGGATGTAGATACTTGTTTTTCCTGAAATTGCACAACAAGACCAAATAAATCCACACGATTTATGATAAGATGATCAATATTGCTTAAAATAATGAAATAAAGGGGAGTTGATATAAAATGATGGCAAAGACCAAATAAAGTGAATTATGCAATAATATCCATGAAAATGAGTAATTAAGGCACAAAACACATATGAAATCGGTCTATAAATGCGACTCAAAATCATCGCATCAAACTCCCCTAAGCTTAAACATTGCTCGCCCTCGAGCAACTAATCCTTAGAATAGAATTGCAAATGTCAACTAACAATCAAAATACCAACCCACATCACAAATGACTCCCACTGGACGTTCTCAAACCGGCCTACCCTAATCACAGAACAGTAATTACCCTATAGGCGACAATAATCATCAATAAAAGAAATTATCCTTCAAACCGATGAACACTATCACATAGGGTAGTTAACATAATAAAGTTCGCCGATTCAGCCATGGTGCATCTTGTGATCGCCTAAACTACGTTGCTCGCCCTAACTACCATCTATATGGAAGCAGTCCTCCTTATAATCATGAGTGAGGAGAAAATCACGGTGGCCTACCAATTCGAGCAACGGGTGGATGGAATGGGTGGTTCATGGGAGAATATGGAAGTATTACACAGTTTCAGTATGCATATAACATAATGCCCTAAATGATGCAAATGCACATTAAGAATGCCCTACTGCCTAAAAGTGGGTGGAATGATGCATGCACTAACCTTCTACCTCAAAATGAGATAGAAATCTACTCAAGCCACATCATGTACTCAATTCCCCTGTTATACAAGTGATATCATTCCTTTCTCCCTCTTATTCCTTTTCTTTCCAACTCTCCTTTTTCTTTCTTTTTTCTAACATTTTTTTCATGTTTCCAGAAATTTTTTTTTCTTCTGTTTTTTTTTCTTTGCCCATATATCCATAATTGCTTAGAGATACATGTATAAGGCCATTTTCTTTCCAATTGGAGATCTTTGCTTTATTTCGAGGGTATGGAACAAATTAGATCACCTATTTAGGAAAACTGAGATACATGGTGTGCTTATGCATGAAAATCATGAAATTGTGAGTGCAACTACATGACATGCACCTAAGGGTAATGTGCATGTATCACTATATATTTTTTTTTTCATTATTCTATGCAAAAACATGAAAATAACAATGCAAAACCTATCTACATGCCATGCACACAAAAGAAATTGAAACTGTACTTTACTTCCAATTCTTGGGTGGATTATAGGAAATGGGGTGGAATGATCACAAGATTAAGTGACTGAACCTTAGAAGAAAATTATGTGTCCCTCCTTATTGACATGTGTAGTAGTTTAAAGGGTTCTTTCTCTTACATCTGATTAAGGTCTCATTACCATTTGATTAGGTTAGGCTCAAACAACCGTTACTATCCACTTTTCATGAGTCAATGGGGGTGTGAGTATGACATATTGCTTCAAAGTTGACATAATCAATCATTTTCATGGGACAAGTTCCCCAAGGACAACCAAGTAAAGCTATCCAAATGACACAGAAAAATTTTAAATTCCCTTAATTTCCCCATGAAAACAGCAAGATGACAATTTTTAATACATCCACGATTACACTAGATAGATGTGGATCTTAAACAAACACTAAAATTGCAAGAACAAATAACAAAACAGAAACTAAAAACAACTAAAGAAAAGATAAAAGATAGAGCTGTTCCAGTCACCCCCCTAAGCTTGAATCCGACTATGGCCTCATAGTCCAAGACTAACTTAAGGGTGGAACAGTGATACCCTGATCAATCTTGCGGAGGCGGTGGTGGGTATTGTGGTGCCGTAGGATCCCAAGACGGGTACTCCCCCTGGAAGCTTGGATCATAGTGGGTCCTCGGCGGAGGCTGTGGATAACCTCCAAAGTAGTCTCGACTCCAGTAGTGGTCGAAGAAGGGCTCCTGTTGCATCTCTATCTGCTACAACCGGTTGTGCATTTGTTCTTGGTTGGCGAGGATGAGCCGCTCGTTCTCGAACATAGCCCTTTGATTATCAAGCAACCGGCTCGTTGTCTCATGGATGCCGGTATACAAAGTCATATGCTGGTGCTGCGTCTGCTGGATGTCCTGCAGCATGGTATACATCCCTTGCATGGAGTAGGGATCCGCAGCTGGCTGCTCTTGCTGTGGTGATGGCGGCGGGGGCTGAGATGATGAAGATGCACCCGGGTGCATCCTAGGACGCTTCCGTGGTGCCACGCGTGCTCGAAGAGGTGTGAAAGCCTCCTCGTCTTCCTCGGCCTCGCCTTCTTGGTCTTCACCTCCGCCTTCTTCTTCGGAGGACTCGATGGCTATGATGGGCCATCGGAAATGCTGCTTGCCCTCGATGTGGAAGACGTCGTCTGGCAGGGATGCCTCCTGGTAAGCTTGGTTGACGTGGCAATGAGCGTACGCCAACCCGTCCCGGATAAGAATGAGGTTTGAACGGTGCAAGTGTTTCACGTTCACCTTACTCCGCGTAGAAATCGGAGTCATGGACTGAAAGTTCAGCCCCAAGTAAAGCGCCAACCCGGTGACCAAACCACCAAAATGAATTGGAGCCTTCCTTGTGCTCCGCTTCACCGCCATGACGCGCTGTAACCAGAATGCTCCCCAGTTGCACTCTTGACGTTTCAGGAGGGCGTACAGAAAGAACAAGTCGCTCTCCTGAAACTTGCTCAAAGCAAGATCGCTCCGCCCGAAGAAGGTCAAGCTAAGCATCCTATGCAATACCCGGACGAACGGGTGCTCAAAATCAGCTACCGCGGCATTGTGGTAGCTCACGGTCTTCCCTGCCGGCACTGTAACTAGCTCGGCGAAGATTTTGTCGGAGTCGGTGCGGGCGTCGGGGCGTCGGTGATCGTGGCGGCTGTGGTTCCAGTTGAAGATGGCATTGAACTGCTTCAACGTGATGTTGTAATTGTTGTTGAAGAGTCGGAAGGACACCCTTCCCTGGATCCACGTCTGGTCCGATGGCACCACGTCATTTGGTACGACGCAGATATCAAGAGACGCCATGAACTCGGCCACCAGTTCCTTGTATGTGGGCCATTCGCCAAAGAACGGCTGCCCATCCGCATGACAGTCCATCTCATATATGCGACCGGTGTGCCGCGCTTGCCCGACCAACACATAGGCCAAGTCGGCCTCGAATCCCAGGTCCCTGATCATTCCCCGGTCCACATACCGGGTGGCCTCGAACTTCCGCTTCATTATCTCCTCGTATACCTTCCTTACATCCATGTTGGCATGAATGAGGCATGGACGAGAGATGGAAGCGGTTGGAGGAGGAACAAACTCCTCGATCTCCCTGGGGTGCGCGCTTGATGAAGATGCTCCGCCCGTATGCACCATGATTGCGAGAAGAATGAGATTGGGAGAAAAGAGCTCAGTGAAGAGGGAGAGAAATTCTCCACTCGATGAAGATCTTCGCTCGATGACGCTTCTCCGCAGGTGTAGAGGGCTCGGGGGAGTGCTCGGCGCAATGGGAGATACTTGCTCTGCGGGTGTGATGTCATATGACGTTGCAAGTCCCCTTAAATAGACTTGATCGGCGCCCCTGCTGACCCGTCGATACCATCGACGCGGGTCGATGGTATCGACACGTCTCGCGGGTAGCCGCATCTGTCGCTGGTATCGACGGCTGACGTTTGCTGGATCGAGAAACCCGGATCGCTGACGGGTCGATACCATCGACACGGGTCGATGGTATCGACGCGGGTCGATGGTATCGACGCAGCACCCGGATCGCTGACGTGGCTTGTTGCGATCGTCGTCGATGTCTTCATGCGGATCGGTGACATGTCTGTCGATGCCATCGACGGGTGTCAATGGTATCGACTTGCTTTTATTGCGACACCTCCGTTTATTGCATTCAACCTGTGATGATGTCGATACCATCGACGAGGCCGTCGATGGTATCGAGTTGACTGAGCAAAATTCGTCTGAATATCTCCAGAGATCTCGATGGTATCGACTGGGGTGTCGATACCATCGACACTTTTATTGCGACCTGCCTGTGACCATGTCGATGCCATCGACGGGGCCGTCGATGGTATCGACGCAGTGTGATTTCTGCTGGTGTCAACCTGAACCCATGTCGATACCATCGACTGATGTGTCGATGGTATCGACCCTGCCTGTTCCTGCACATTTAACAAACGGATCAAGGTATCATTTTTAAACTAAAAAGTAAACAAAATACAAGCAAACTACACCTAACATTAAACTATCCTAATGTACCAATGGTTGGGTTGCCTCCCAACAAGCGCCCTTCTTTAGCATCTTAGGCTAGACGGTGTGACGATTGTCATCTTCTTTTCACCTTGGGAACTGCACTTAGAGGATCATTCGGTAATTTGAATTCAACACGATCTCCTCCAATACCCAAGGACAAAGTCCCTCTGCCTAAGGCAGTAACAACATCTGCCGTTGCTTGAAACGGTCTTCCTAGGAGAATTTCACAGCTTTGGAGTGGTGGCATGTCCATGACGACAAAGTCCACCGGGAATACGAATTTGTCAACCTTAACTAGCACATCTTCACATACTCCATAGGGTCTCACTGTCGACCCATCTGCCAATTCAATTGTCGCAGCCAACTTCTTGATCTCTTTTAACCCTAGCTTCTGAAAAGTAGCCAAAGGCATGAGATTGATACTAGCGCCAGAATCACATTGCGCTCTAGAAACATGTTGACCACCTATTGAACACGGAATGTAAAAACCTCCTGGGTCCTCTCTCTTCCTTGGTGAACTCCCATGAATCATCGAGCTCACCGTCTCATTCAACCAATAAATTTCATCATCATTTATCCGCCTCTTCTTGTTGATGATCTCTTTAATGAACCTCCCGTAGGCGGGCACTTTCTCAATCATCTCCACCAACGGAATGTTGATATGCAGCTTGCGGAATATTTCCAAGAATTTCCTATAGTGTCGGTGCTCCTTCTTCGGCTTTGGATTGTCCCGATTTGACACATCTGCCGCATTGACACGCTTGTGAGGAGGCACATATGAGTCTTTCGGGGGTACCTCCCCTAAGCTTGCTTCACTCACTATCTCGGACGTGTGCTTTTGCAAGTCATCCTCATTAGTAGCAGCTTGTTGTGGTTCCTCTTCCACCTTCTTTGTCTCCGCATGTGCACAAACTTGCACTTCCTCTTTTTGCCCAGGTGGAGATACAATATTCACAACTCTATCAGATTTTCTGAAGAAAGGGTTTCCACCCGGCAGTCCATAGTACGTGCGTGGAAATGGTATTGCCGGTGTTGCATTCACATTGAACGTCATTCTCCTTTCCTCTGCAACTTCTTGCACCTGAGATTCTTCTTCATTACTCACCACAGAAATGTATTTGACCTGATGGTGCGCTTGAACCACATTCGCGTTCTCGGCTGGTTTCTATTGATTGGCGTGCTTGATAGCCGCCACCTCACTTGAAATCTGTGCCACAGTGGTCTCCAATGCCCGCATTTGCGCTCCATGGCTTTGCAGCGTCTGCCCAAATTTGGTTAGAATATCACCTTGAGATTGCAGTTGTTTTCCAAACATGGCCATCATCTCTTGATTTTGCTGGACCATTTGGCTTAGCAATTCAGTATTTTTATCTTTAGCTCTCGGTTGTGGCTTTGCATCCGGATCTTGTAGAAAGTTATTCGGATCCTTCCAAGAAAACTTTTTATCCTTTCTCCATGAATAGTCATTGTTTCTATATCCCTGTTGTTGCATGAATTTCACTTGGGCCTCCCCATCATCAGATGCATCCTCCTTAGTTAACACCTTCTTGGCTAGAAGATCTAACTTATCATTCAGCTCTCTCACTATTCTGGATTCACCGGCAGCCTTGACATGTTCTACTGCACCTCTGTCGCCCCATGACTGTTTCCGAGCCATGTTCTTTAATATCTCCCAACATCTTGTATCCGTGTTGTTCAAGAAAAATCCTGAACCGGCCGAGTCCAAATTGCTTCTATCATGCTCGGAGAGAGCAAAGTAGAAGATCTTCACTTGGGTTTCCTTGTCCAATCCATGATGTGGACATCTCCTCAACATGACTTGAAATCGCTCCCAAGTCTCAGAATAGGTTTCACCCGCCTGTTGGGTGAAATTGTGGATCTTCCGGATCATATCATTGGTCTTCTCAGGAGGGAAGAACCTCTCGAAGAAAACCTCCACCATGTGATCCCATGACTCAACAAACTCGTCGTCGAGGTTGTGGAGCCACTCTCTTGCTACTCCCGCCAAGGAACTGGGGAATAACTTGAGATAGAGCACATCCTGCGGAAAGCGATCTATCTTCACCATATCGCAATTCTCCACAAACTGACTAATGTGTGCCACTGGATCTTCATTTTTCAGTCTGTGAAATGCATTGGATTTGACCAAGTTAATCAGTGCTGGGTCGATCTTGTATGTAGGTATGTTTAGCCCCTGTTTCTTTATAGGCCCTTTTGATGCAGAGGAAGAAGACGCCTTGATCTTCTCCCATATTGTCTGTGCTTCAGCCATTACTTCTTGTTCTTGCTCAGATTCAGAATTTGTATCACTATGGTGTTCCTCCTCGTAGTAGCCCTCGTCCTCTGGTCCCGCAGATGGAACCTCAGGTGTGCGATTCACGTAGTCTCGGCTACGTGTGTGCACCATGCAAAGTACCTGAAATATGGAAATAGGGGTTCAGTACAATGCTTTGAACGAGTCAACCCAATTATAGAGAAATAAAGGAATTTTTTTTTTGAAATTGTTTTAAAATAAATAAAAAAAATGTGGCCTAGAGTGGCCGCTCTTAGCACTCAAAGTTCCAATAATTCGCCGTATCCCCGGCAACGGCGCCAAAAACTTGACGTGTATTTTACTACGCGCTTAAACGCAAGTATACGCGTCGAGTAATATAGGCCTTGTGAGGCCCGAGTCGAACTCAGGGATACATGAATTATTGGAGACTTCTACTAACTAATCGCAATCTGCTAAACCGATTAACAAAGTAGGGTTTTGTTGTTCAAATTGAAAGAAAATAAAAATCAAACAAAGAAAACAATCGATTAAAGGCTAATTTAATCAATTAAAAGGGATATCTTTAGGATGGCGGTTTCACCGCGGGTCAACATTGTATTAGATTTCATATAATTCCTCACACTTCTCTCTCTATCCGGGTAGTGGCCTGAAATGAGAATTACCCACTGTCGTGGTGTAATCCACTACTTAGATTTAGGTTGATTCCATCGTCATAGTAATCATTCCCCTAAACTAAGCGCATTAAGATCGGTCCCTCAGTTCCCACCATTAATTTTACAACTCCTTTGTCAAGGGTTTTATTAATTAATGTAGAATTCGTCTCTTTTCAACCGTTAATCATTCTGTCGAAGTGATTAAGGGCATTAATTTATTATTATGGTGATCAAGCATAACAATAGCAATAGAGAAAACGAATTTATACCACGGATATGAGAGAAAAATATGAATTATCAATCTAAAATCATCATACAATGTATCCCCGGGCTACTCCCGGTCCTAAAGATTGAGGGTTTTAGCCTCTCATGTTCATCTTACACGAATACATGGTAGAAATTGGGGAATTCATAAGAAAAACGTGAAATAGATGGGAAAAACCCATGAACGGAGAAGAACCGGTGGATCCTTGGCGTAGAACACAAACTTTCCCCGCCTGTCGGTGGTGGAAATTGTCTTCGGCAGCGTCCGAATCACCCGGAGTGAGCTTCTCGGCCTCCGTTCTCCTTTCTCTCCCCCTCGGCACTCGTGCAATCCAAAAAATGAGATGATCCTCACGTCTGGGCGGCCGTCATTAGGTATAAGTCCCTAATTAGGTCGTCAAATAACAACAGCCGTCCGATCGAAGTCAAAACAAATCCAACGCATATCTTCCGGCGTCGATACCATCGACGCGGGTCGATGGTATCGACCCAGCGGATTAGCGGAAGCTTTCCTTTCTTTTATTCTGAGCGCCTGTGGTGATCTCGATACCATCGACTTGTGTGTCGATGGTATCGACTCCTTTAGCGTCGGTTGTTGTCGTTTAGCGACGCTGTAGCTCTCCTTGTGTCGATGGCATCGACTTGCGTCGATGGTATCGACTTCATCCTCGCCAGCAGCCTGGAGACATCTCGATGCCATCGACTTGGGTGTCGATGGTATCGACTCTGTATTGCTCTTCTCGGCTGACAACCTGTGGCTTGGTCGATGGTATCGACATCCGTCGATGGTATCGACGGATGTAGATACTTGTTTTTCCTGAAATTGCACAACAAGACCAAATAAATCCACACGATTTATGATAAGATGATCAATAATGCTTAAAATAATGAAATAAAGGGGATTTGATATAAAATGATGGCAAAGACCAAATAAAGTGAATTATGCAATAATATCCATGAAAATGAGTAATTAAGGCACAAAACACATATGAAATCGGTCTATAAATGCGACTCAAAATCATCGCATCACTCTTACTTCAAGGAAAGCCAAAAGGTCTATGTCTACATGTAGGGCATCACTATAAATGCAACATTACCACAAACAACATATCCAGAAACATATATGTACCACTCTTAGGAGGACTGTATCAAAACTAAGGTGAATCACTACTTCACTCAAGGTTGAAACATATGCTTATAATCTTAGGTTAGGTTATGACATATCTCAAAATTTGGATTTACATTTTTTTAAGCATGAAGTTCCAACATTAACATATACTTGTTACGAAGGTGTCGATTACAATTAACCCTTTTTTCTTCTTCATATAGACCATATTAGTGTGCAACATCATTATGTTGTGCTACTTTTCAAACTATATCAACATCTTTATTAAGCACAAAAATTAACACCTTGGTTAGAACTTATCATCAATATGATATCATTTCACTTTCATATTAGGTTACAACTTTATTAGTGATTTCATCTCTTAATTCATCAAACTTATAATGTCATTGTTATTCAAGTACATGGTTAACCATCTATACATAGAGATTTATTAACCATCACTAGATTTCCATCATGTCATGTCCATGTCTCACGTTTCAAGATTAGATCACATCCTTACATATATTATATCATGATTGTGCTAAACAAACTTATGTGAGTGACTAATCAAACATTACCAAAACTTTATGTAGTCCAATTGAGGTTTTCCTAACCCTTATCCTGAGGGTAGTGTCATGCTCAGTCTCTTTGAGCTCACTCAACCCTATGAGTATCATATGCACTAGCTTTATCTTCCTATTTCATCCAAGGTTACCAAGTCTACCTCATTGGCACTGGTGATAGCCTTACAAGCTCTAGCCACATAAGCACAAACCAAAACATGCTATGACATTCTATTTATAGGTTTTACCCATGAGATATGCTTAGCCAAAACTCTATATATATACACACCACTAAAGTCCTACAAGGAACTGTTGGTATGTATGCCCTGAGAGCCAATCATGGGATGATTGGTGGGATACATTAAGATTGATTTGATAAAGATCAAAGACAAGCTTCCAATTCTTTCTTGTTCAGTCATATGAGATAATGATAGAACAAATTGAATGTCTAGAGAATGACAATACTCAATGACATATGCTTTCAGGTTGAGGACCTGAACGATGAGATCATACAGATGCTAAGAGTTTGTACACTCTTATTATGTCCCTAGTCGGATGTCATTGTGGAAGGCAGATAGACAAAAATGACACATAAGACTAGATTGTGGTGCTGGTTGATGACAAAATCTCATTAGTCATGATATGGAGATATCAAACCAAACACATAGGTACTTGTTGGAGAACAAGTTTACCGGACAGACCCATCGTGAGTTTGACACATGGAACCATGAAATGGTAGTCACAGTCAGTTCTCACAGTGATGGTGGTGGGTGTGATTCTTTGACCTGAAATCACTACAGTCAACACATTTCATTGGGTACACTTTGACATCATCAAACACAGTCTTGAAACATGGGTTGTCATAAAGGTGATGATTGGGTGGCTTTGACACATGGGGCTTTTGAGGGGTGAGTGATAGATATGGGATTTGTCCCTCCTGAGGGAGTTTGATACCCATGGCCACTTGATGAGTAGGATTGAGATAGGTGTGTGCACGCATGTGTGAATCAGTATGTGATATTGATGTCATACATATCTCCTCCAATCTACTTTGAGATCAAGAAAGTGAATGAACGTTGACAGGATGAATGTTCCATGCCTTGAGTTCATTCGGGATATCAGTGACAAAGGAATTATACATTCGTTGTAACACCATTCACGGATTGTAGGATTGAAAGTTGTTCTCCAACTTTCTATTTCACTTGGGTAGCACTGATGTGTGACTAGGCACCGCTCTTTCCTTGTGAAGTCATAAGTGTTATGGACTTTTATTGCCAACGTGAAATGGACCTGTAGGGTCACACACATAGGATTTAACCTGGAAGAGGAGTTTATCCACAAACCATGTTTAAATTGATTACTAAAGGAGTTTAGTAGTTCAATTAAACACTCAATCGATTGATAGCTCAGTATCATAGTATTCAAGGTGTTGGACCAATTGATTAGAGTATCAGATTGATTGAAACTGCGATTGACTGATTTACACAAGTCTGTTGCCCCAACCGATCGGCTCATGAGATGAACCGATCAGCTCATGTTGGTGAACTGATCGACTCATCTGGTGAGACAATTGGCTCAGGTGCAATGAGACGATCAACTCAATTGTTGAACTGTTCGGCTCATGTGACCAATAGAGATCGTTTGGATAGTCGATTTTGCAAATACAATTTGTTTCACTTGTACAAATTTGATTTGGACAAGAATTAATATTTGATTAATCAGAGACAAATTTGAAAGTCAATTTGAGTTGGACCAGGACCACAAACTGATCGAATCATGTGATGAACCGATTGGCTCAGGTGTCCCAAATGATCGGTTCAGGTTGAAACGATCGACTGAGGTCACCAAACGATCGTTTCAGGGTTGAAACGATCGGTTCAGCTGGTGCAAGTTGGTCGTTTTGTGGAAAACCTCAAACCCTTCTACTCCTGCATTAATCCCACATTACCTGGGATAGAGAACCCTGTCCCATGACCCTCCTATATATAGGGGTATTGGGGGCTTCTCTGGTGAACAACTCAGTGCACCAATTGTTATGTAAAGTTGTCGTTCTCTCTGGTTTTGGTAACCAAGAGAGAGCCCGAGCAAGTGCTACTAGATAAGGGAGGCACAGTAAGGGAAAGACAACTATAGAAAGCGACTGGTGGCAGGAGAGTGTGTTGGTGACTAGTACGCTGACAGGAGGGTGTGACTCCTTCCGATTCCTTGTGGGACAAGGAGATCGGAGTTCCAGGTGGTCTGTGTGGACTACTACAGAGGCGGGAGACTTCTGCCGCTCGGAGGACAGCTGTCAATCCTGACAGTCCCAGTGAGACCAGGAGGTGCCAGTCTCGGTGCGACCAGGAGCTACACAGACACCGTCCAAGACCGGAGGTGAAGACCATGCTAGCCGCAAGGTAACATCGTCGAGCAAGCCTCAGGATAAGGTACGCCTCTACAAACCATCCTTCCTATTGTATAGACGTTGACACATTTCCTTTGTTCTGGGTTTGGGAGAAGAATTTTTTTTTGTTTCCGCTGCCTTTTCTGTCTCCCCTAAAACCCAATAGTGGTATCAGAGCCACGTCAAGTGCTCTATACTTTAGGATTATCGATGTGATCGATTTTGGTTTGTCGCCTATTTTTATTGGATACGATGCGAATAAAATTGGCTTTATGCATGTCCAATCCTAAATCCACAAAACCCAATATACATATATGATATGTAATATGAATGCACTTGATACATGTCGCCCTTAAATGAGAGTTTTGTGGTGGATTTATAATGTGGTTATGGCCAATAAACCCTATGTGTGTGCTTGGTTGTATGTGGTTGCTTGCATCTCGGTCTACACACTGATTCCCTATCTCCTATTCCTGGTGTAACTCGAAATAATTCGAGATTTTTTCCCTACCTTTGCTCCCCCCGAATGTAACTTGGGGTTTCCTAATTCAAATGTAAATAGGATATATTTTATTTCCTGTTATGTCAAAGAACGGCGGACAACATGATGACAACTGAGATGATTGGTTCAAGGCGTGAACCGATCGGTTGGCGATTCAGACGATCGGTTCAAGGAGTGAGATGATCGGGTGACAGCCATGAAGAGATGCACGACGACCAGGCGAACTGATCGGTTGGAGGAGCCAACCGATCGACTGGTGGCACCTAGATGACCGTCCAAGGTGAGAAGATCATTCATGTGATGAGTTGATCAACTCGGACGGCTATAGCACTTCATCTTGTACAGGTTGCATGTGATGTAGACCTAGATGACCGTGATTCCTCTTGGCTCGATGAATCACATTAGGATGGCCATAATCATCGCTTTTATCGTTTCACATGTTTTATGTGGGATATAACATGTATATGATATGTACTATATATTGTGGTGATTGGATATGTATATGTACCTATAAAAACCAAATCCCTCATTAAATATTAAAGTTTTAGATGCCTTACAAATGTGACACATGTGAAAAGATTGATCGGCCAAGTGTGGGCACGCCCTAGCGTGGTGCACCGTCTATCTTGTGGAAGCGTGAAGGATGGATATGTCGGTCTGCCCTAGCAGGGTGCATATTCATCGTGTTGGCTTTGGGTCAGACTTAACAAGGTGACCTAGATAGGATCTAGCACCTTGAGGCATGGAGGTGATCATGGCAAGGAGTTGCATATGACATCTTTCAAGAGTTGCATATGATGTAATTGGCAAAAGTTGCCTACCTGGAAGATCGAAGTTGTGGGTGACAGCCCTAGCTGGTCCATGACTTAGAGGATTTCAGGATCTTGACCCACTAGAAGATTGTTCTGAAAACTACTAGAGGGGGGTGAATAGAGTTTTATAGATAATTTAACAATTATTGAACTCAAACAACCACAATGAAAATATTGGACAAGGAGACACAGGGTTTAGAGTGGTTCCAACTATAGCAAATACTATAGCTGTCAATCCACTACCCGGTTGCTTACCCAACCGGGATTTGAAAAGAAATTTATTTTATTACCTCGCAAGGAATTTACATAAAATACAATCTCTTTTCCCAAACCCTTCAAGCAGCCTTCACCTAGAAGTAATCGCCAACCTTGAAGCAGCCTTCCCTTGAAGTAGATGCACCAACTCCCGTTGCACCAGCCTTCTGAAGTAGCTTCCCTTGCGATAGCCTTCTTGAAGTAGCTTGAAGTCCCCTTCTCCACCTGAGAAGTCAACCCTCTCCAATCCGCAGCCTCCAACCCTAGGAGTAGCAAGGAGAGTACAAAAGATAAAAAGGAACAAGAAAGAAAAAGGAAATTACAACTTATCCTTTAAGCCCAAGGCTTGATATGCCTAGATCAAGCATATAGATCTCCTAGCCAAGTGTGTGAACTTGTGATTGCTGTGGATAGGAGAATCTAGCCTATAGGACACGAGATTGAGCTAAGGAGAATGTAGACAAATGATCACAGTGCTCAAATTGCTTTGCAATAGATTGCTCAAGTATGCTCAAGTGTATTCTCAAGTGTAACAAGTGAATTCTAGTGTCCTATGGCTTGTCCTATTTATAGGAATGGCCTAAGTATGCTTAAGGACGTTCTAGACAACTTCTAGGGGTTTCTAAGTGCTTAACTAGCCGTTAGGTACAAAGTTGTTGCTTTAACAACGGCTAATTAGTTTATTCTGCAGTTGCTGTCAGAGACCATCTCGGTCGACAAATGGTCGACCGAGACACCTACTCGGTCGAACTTTTGTCGACCGACAGGCTCTCTGGAACAAGTGATTTGCAACGTCTTTCTTCAACTGCCAACTAACTTGTCTGTTGTGTCTAACGGCTACTTTGGATCTTTCTCGGTCGAGAAGATTGTCGACCGAGAGTGTCTCGGTCGAGGAGTTTGTCGACCGAGAATGATCTTGTTTCAAGATTTCAATTTAGGCACTAATTATATGTGTGAGTGTGCATAAATGATCCTATTTAAATGGGATGACATGTCTAACTATGGTGTTTGGCTAGGGAAAATCTAACGCTTGATTTACATGCAATTCTAAGTACTTGTACATTATATATTTGTACAAGTTTTTACAACAATGATTACATTGCATGAAAATATAAACATTTTAGCTTGTGGATTTTCCCTAGTTGCTTTGCCATCCATCTTAGTCCTGCACACTCAAGTAGCCCGTTAGATTAATAAGAATGAAATGTTTGTCATAATCAAAACAAAGGGATTTATAGATGTCCATTTAGCCAACATGTTCGCTGCAATCTTCCGAATTGATGGTGAGGGATATCAATTTGAACAAAATAGTGGGAGTGATAATTAATTAAAGTCCTAATTATATCGTCAACTTTTCAAATCAATCAAATAAGTCAAAAATGAGTTTTGGAATAAATTGGATATATTTCCTTTTGTAGTTCAAATGACAACAAACAACAATCACTTTTCATTGCGACCGGTCTTTGAAAAGGACAAGCCGAATGGGACAAACTTCAACTGGTTTAGGACATTGAGAATTGTTCTCACTCAAGAGAGAAAGCTCTATGTCCTAAATACTCCAGTTCCAGAGGAACCTGCTCCTACCGCACCAAAGGCAGAAAGGGATGCTTACAAGAAGCATTCTGATGATGCCATTGATGCAAAGTTCTTGATGTTGTGCTCCATGAACCATGAGTTGCAGAGACAACATGAGAACATGGGTGTCATTGAGATGATTCATCATCTCAGGAACATGTATGAAGAGCAAGCACGCCAAGAGAGGTATGATGTCTCCAGGGAACTGTTCAAGTGCGTCATGACAAAAGGAGATCCAGTTGGTCCTCACACGCTCAAGATGATTGGGTATGTGGAGAACCTGACAAGACTGTGATTTCCCCTGAGCCAAGAGTTGGCTACTGACGTGATACTGCAATCGTTGCCAGAATCCTACAGTCAATTTGTGATGAACTACAACATGAACAACTTTGACAAGCCATTGACAGAGTTGTTGGGCATGTTGAGGACAACTGAGACATAGATGAAGAAGGACAAGCCTAAGTCTGTGATGGTGATCAATACCAAGAAAGGCAAGTCCAAGCGCAAGGGAAAGGGCAAGGCTAAGAAAGGTTCTGATGCTAGCCAGGAGCCCAAGGCATCTTCAACTCTCAAGGCCAAGGGAGGCGCGACCAAGAGAGGAAATTGCCACCATTGTCAAAAGCTAGGACATTGGAAAAGGAATTGTCCACTCTATCTGGAAGAACAAAAGAAGGAGGCGATAGACGTCTCCACCTGAAGGTGTCATGAAATAAACTTGTAACACTTTTGAGGTATATGATACCAAGATATAAAGTGTAAAGTACTCAATAAATGGGGCAAGTGTTGCCGCCATAGATAGGGGTACTTTAGTTTATTTTCAGCCTTAAAGGCATGTAATAGAGTTATGAACTGCTATTTCATATTTTCCAATGAATAGAAACATTTTAATTTTTGCATATTGTATGACAATGATGACATTTAATAAAGTTGATGTTTTAATCATTGTGGCAATGCCTTGCTTATCTGGTGATACTTGGTATGCATAAGATAAAATGATACCTAAAGGTTATTGATAACTCAAACAATCAAATAGCATAAATCATGAGAAATTCATTTCTAAATTCCATAAGATGGATAAATCTAGACTCTATTGGTTAAAGAACCAGTAAGAGACATGAATCTCTTGGATATGATTAATCAATCTTCACTAGTGGTAGTGGGAGAATGATTATCCTATTAGGTATAATACATGTGATGTATTTACATACCTATTGGAATTAATGCTAATACTTCAAATGATGTTTAGAGAAATACCAATATGAATATCTTGAAATGTTCAAGAATATCATAAATGAAGTACGAATTTGGTAAAGAGTTAATTCTTGATGAGATCAATGAATGAAATACTTGAACCAAATGTTTGAGATCTTTATGAGTGATTATGATAGTGTATCATAGTAAGCTCGTGATTAAGGCATGGTGATGTATAAATCAAGAAGGAGTCATACTCTAAGGAGTTAGAGGATGATTTTCAAATAACTAAATTCTTCTTAAATAAAGAATACCCCACACTAATAAAGGACATTAAGAGTCACAAAGAGTTGTGAGTTCTTATATCGTTGACAGATACACATGTTATAAAATGGACATGTTATAAAATGGAAATCCAAATTGAAAATTATCTTTAGAGAAGATAGAGACATTTCCTATGTGATAGGAATAGAGATCTATAGATATAGTTCTCAAAAACCTCTTGACCTAAAAAGAGAAAGTATACATTGGCAATCTATACTGAAGGGTTCAGTGTGCATAGATTAAGTGGGAGAAAACCTGTCCATGTTACATGGAGTTGGTATCCCAAGGCCAAGTGTCCAATTCTTATGAAGAATGGGAACACTAAGAATAAATATAGATCTATCATGTATGTAAACATCACATCATCTTGCATGTATGGACATGGCAAGAACAAAATGCATTCATCATCTTGTATGTAGGACATGACAATATGATGTGCTCATCCTGATAACTCGTATGTGGGACATGACGAGTGGATGTCTGTCTAGTTCCAGTAAGGGTTATTGAAATATCATAAGAACTTGATAAGTGCTTGAGAAGTACTAGTTCTATGAAAATAAGGAAGGGTTCACTGTAAAGAGTTACACTGATGCGAACTTCCAAAAAGGACAGAAAATTAATCGCAAAATATATATGGGATATATATAAGTGAATGTTTGTTGATAATTGGATATGTTACAATAAAGTCTTTTAAAAGGAAAAAGGCCGAGTATCTATGTGTTATAAAACATTAGTGGATACTATATGGATTTGGAATTTCATAAGATGAACTTATAGTTATTCTGGTCATTGATGATAAGTAAGGTACACTTGGTCATGCAATGTGGCTAAAGGTTAGCAAAGGAATACTAGATCACATATTACAACAACTCCATCTCATACGTGTGACGTATAATGAATAAATGAGAGACATGCAATTAATACTGACTTTGGCAAGGTGTTGCCATAACTCACTATGTTAGCACTAGAGCAAAGTGACATGTGGGACATGTTTCAAGATCACTATGAATATGATTCAAGGGTGATTGGCTCACAGTGCAAGTGGGAGTCTGTTGGTATGTATGCCTTGAGAGCCAATCATGGGATGATTGGTGGGATACATTAAGATTGATTTGATAAAGATCAAAGGAAAGCTTCCAATTCTTTTTGATTCAGTCATATGAGATAATGATAGAACAGATTGAATGTCTAGAGAAAGACAATACCCAATGACGTATGCTTTTAGGTAGAGGACCTGAACGATGAGATCATACGGATGCTAAGAGTTTGTACATTCTTATTATGTCCCTAGTCGGATGTCATTGTGGAAGGAAGACAGACAACAAAGACACACAAGACTAGATTGTGGTATTGGTTGATGACAGAATCTCATTAGTCATGATATGGAGATATCAAACCAAACACATAGGTACTTGTTGGAGAACAAGTTTATCGGACAGACCCACTGTGAGTTTGACACATGGAACCATGACATGGTAGTCACAGTCAGTTCTCACAATGATGGTAGTGGGTGTGATTCTTTGACCTGAAATCACTACACTCAACACATGTCATTGGGTACACTTTGATATCATCAAATGCAGTCCTGAAACATGGGTTGTTATAAAAGTGATGATTGGGTGGCTTTGACACATGGGGCTTTTGAGGGGTGAGTGATAGATATGGGATTTGTCCCTCCTGAGGGAGTTTGATATCCATGGCCACTTGATGAGTAGGATTGAGATAGGCATGCGCACGCATGTGTGAATCAGTATGTGATATTGATGTCATACATATCTCCTCCAATCTACTCTGAGATCAAGAAAGTGAATGAATGTTGACAGGATGACTGTTCCATGCCTTGAGTTCATTCAGGATATCAATGACAAAGGAATTATACATTCACTGTAACACCATTCAGGGATTGCAGGATTGAAAGTTGTTCTCCAACTTTCTATTTCACTTGGGTAGCACTGATGTGTGACTAGGCACCGCTCTTTGCTTGTGAAGTCATAAGTGTTATGGACTTTCACTGCCAATGTGAAATGGACCTACAGGCTCACACACATAGGATTTAACCTGGAAGAGCAGTTTATCCACAAACCATGTTTAGATTGATTACTAAAGGAGTTTAGTAGTTCAATTAAACACACAATCAATTGATAGCTCAGTATCATAATATTCAAGGTGTTGGACCAATTGATTAGAGTATTATATTGATTGAAACTGCGATTGGCTGATTTGCACAAGTGTGCTGCCCCAACCGATCGGCTCATGAGATGAACCGATCGACTCAGGTTGGTGAACCGATCGGCTCATCTGGTGAGACAATCGGCTCAGGTGCAATGAGACGATCAACTCAATTGTTGAATCGGTCAGCTCATGTGACCAACGAAGATTGTTTGGAAATTCGATTTTGCAAATACAATTTGTTTCACTTGTACAAATTTGATTTGGACAAGGATTCATATTTGATTAATCAGAGACAAATTTGAAAGTCAATTTGAGTTGGACCAGGACCATGAACCGATCGGCTCATGTGATGAACCGATCGACTCAGGTGTCCCAAATGATCAGTTCAGGTTGAAACGATCAGTTGAGGTCACCAAACGATCGTTTTAGGGTTGAAACAATCGGTTCAGCTGGCGCAAGTTGGTCATTTTGTGGAAAATCTCAAACCCTTCTACTCCTGCATTAATCCTGCATTGCCTGGGATAGAGAACCCTGTCCCATGACCCTCCTATATATAGGGGTATTGGGGGCTTCTATGGTGAACAACTCAGCGCATTAGTTGTTCTGTAAAGTTGTCGTTCTCTCTGGTTTTGGTAACCAAGAGAGAGCCCGAGCAAGTGCTACTCAATAAGGGAGGCACAGTAAGGGAAAGACAACTGTAGAAAGCGACTGGTGGCAGGAGAGTGTGTTGGTGACTAGTACACCGACATGAGGGTGCGACTCCTTCCGATTCCTTGTGGGACAAGGAGATCGGAGTTCCAGGTGGTCCGTATGGACTACTACAGAGGCGGGAGACTTCTACCGCTCAGAGGACAGTTGTCAATCCCGACAGTCCCGGTGAGAGCAGGAAGTGCCAGTCCCGATGTGACTAGGAGCTGCACAGACACCATCCAAGACCGGAGGTGAAGACTGTACTAGCCGTGAGGTAACGTCGCCGAGCAAGCCTTGGGACAAGGTATGCCTCTACAAACCATCCTTCCTATTGTATAGACATTAACGTGTTTCCTTTGATCTGGGTTTGGGAGAAGAAATTTTTTTGTTTGTGCTGCTTTCTCTGTCTCCCCTAAAACCCAATAGGAACCACCAACCCAAACATGAGGCTTTACAAAAGCTAATACAGTTTACCTCCTCTAGGGTCTTGGGACTCTTCCCTCACCCAGATGGTAGGTGCTCATATCCTTGTTCACATATGCATATATAACCAACCTCTCTCTGACTCTAGGGTTTGGTCCTTCCAAGGACATCTAGAGTTCAAGGAGACTATAGGAATCATGCATAAAGCAACTCAACTCATTCACTCAGGAGTAGTCTAGTTTAGGACAAATAATATTGCACATTTCTCACAATTCTCATATCTTGGAGTTAGGTTGTCTGACCTTCTCCCTGTGGGTCTCACCCTCTCTGGAGTAACCCTATAACTAGTCCCAATACTAGAGGTCCTCCTTTGGAAAAGAGATTGAGGCCTTTGCTAATTCACATCTTTGATCTCAACTTGGCATATCTTATATCAACTTAGTTTATCTTAACTTAGAAAAGCACACATACTTGCATCATCAAGTCTTATGTAAAATCCTCAAATCTAAGCCTTAATCCTTAAAGACAACATTGATCATCATAAACCATCTTATATCATCTATATAAGACTTACATTATATCATCAAAACTTATTTCATCTATTCCACCTATCACATATCCTAACAAGGCTTTAGACATTTAATCTAGAACTATTCTCTCTTCTAGACTGATGTCATTCACTTTCATTTAGCTTGCATGACCACCTCCTACTCATACTTGTGTGGGGACAAATTTTAGTAACACTTATATATAATAAAATGTTATATAGTTTTTCTCGGATAAAATAAGCGTCAGAAAAAACTATCAAGTCCCGATCCGATTGGAATCAAAACCAAATTAGAAAATTGAGTGTCCCACACATGGTAGAGAATACAATGTCATGAAAACTAGTGAAAAGGGTGAGAACATGGTGTAGACTACAAAAAAACAATGATTTAGCTACGATTGCTTCAGCTACAATTACTTTATATGTAGCGAGAACTATTTTTACTTATAAAATATTTTTGTATAACTAAAATGATTGTAGCCACTTTAGTAAATAAGGTGTAGCTACAATTTTTCACTTCATTTTATTTGTATGCAAAATGATCGTAAAGAGGCAAAACCCAAACTCACTCCCCCATTACGTAGCATAGACAGTTACCCCCGCTTCCCCATCCCCGATCGCCCGACCCCAGTCCACAACGGCGCCCTCCGCGCATAGACTCCGTCCGCCTTCCGCCGTCCGCACGTCGTCCAATGGTGGACTCCTGAAGCCCGATGCCTAAAACCTCCTTGCCTCCTCTGACAACAACGCCCTCCCTGCACAGACTCCGTCCGCCTTCCACCGTCTGCACGTCGTCCAACGGTGGACTCCTGAAGCCCGACGCCTGAAACCTCCTTGCCTCCTCCGACTCCGAAGCCGTCTGCCGATCTTTGTGCCCCCATCTCTCTGCGCCACCATCTCTCTACACCCCCTGCCGTCCGATCGGTGAGGTTTCCCCCCAGCAGCAGGCCTTCTCCGGCAGATCCCCTCTCTGACGGTGCACCTTCCAGTCTTCTCTCTGGAGGCGTTCCTTTCTGGCTTCTCTCCGGTGGTTCTCCTGCAGCGGTCCCCTGCTTTGTGCGCTCTCTGGCAGCGTCTTCCGTCTGCTCTTCTCTCCGACGGTGCTCCCTGCGCTCTCCAACATACGACAATGCCTACTCTCTGCTCTTCTCTCCATATATGTCATATATATTTTATATCCAGTTCTCGTTCTTGCTCTCTCTATCAATCCTACAACTGCAACAAGAAGAACATTCGATATTTCTGTCAGCCCCTTCCTCTATGAAATAGGAGAAAGACTATTGCTTGATGCTTGTTGTGGATACACAATACCTGTAAAAGTAGGCATTAGGAATACCATTGAATACTCATAGGTTTATCCCATATTAAAAGTGACACACAAACCTTAGGCTCCATTGAATACCATCCCTCTGTAAGGGCCATCCATTTTTGCCTACACTTGTGAGAGCAATTGTTCTCTTTATTCCCCTCTATATCATTCGTACATATGCAACAAGAGGAACGTTTGACATTTCTGTCAGCACATTCTTCTATTAAATAGGAGACGGATTTTTGCTTGATTATCGTAATGGATACACCATACCTCTTAAATAGGCATTGGGAAGAAGAACAATTGCCTAATTATACAATGTATGACTAACATATATATTAAGTAATGATAATCATGTTACGCCTAATAGGCCCACTAATACTACGTAACCTCCTTTTCACTTTAAGGTTCCCCCTCATGATGGACAATATACATTAATCATGATCGGCTTGTCCATGAATATGACTACTATTTGCCTATTTGGATCAGACTGAAGATTAATATAGATATTTTGCTTTGAGTCATATGGCTTGTTGAGGCTTGCATGAACTATTGTACATAGTTTTTTTGTGTGTTTATTTATAGTTCATGGCTCAAGCCAATGCATTGTAAAAACTCACTTTTTGATATATACAAAAAAGGAACAAGGGATAAAAAAAGGAGTGTGCTCATTATGGAACAAAAGGGCACTCCACAAGGAAACTATGCTATAAGTTGCATGGTTCTCCTTCCACAACATACGTGCAACTCTCATTTTTTTAACATTGTGACTAAGTTATGGATTGTATTTTAATTATACTATATTCTCCCTACAATGATAAACAAGTGGGATTGCTTTGGAAAGTGAGTAGCTGATGCTTTCTTCATTGGTAGAGGCTGAACTGGCCTTTGTGCCATTGTCTCTCATCAGGTTTTGAAAAGTCCAATTTCTTATTGTTCGGGGCAAACTCTGCCCAAGATCTGAGAAAGAGCTCTTAAATATTATTGAAACTAAGTTATGTAATGATTTTTAATACTTTGTATTCTTATCTTTTTTTTTTCTTAATAAGTTATGTAATGATTTTTAATACTTTGTATTCTTATTTTTTTTCTTAATTGTTATAGGTAGTCATGATAGATAAAAGTTGGATCCATGAGGAACATAGAACAAGCACGACATATTTACTTGGGGTGGTTAAATTTATAGAGCATGCATTTTCAAAATCCAGCAGGGATGGGACTATCTTATGTCCTTGTAAGCAGTGCTTAAATGTGCATAGGCAGAATCAGCAAGTCGCAACTGAACACTTGTTATGGAATGGATTCTTGACCACCTACACAAATTGGATTTTTCACGGTGAGGGTTCATCTGATAGTTCTGAGGATTCACAAATACAAAATGACACGTCCAAAGATGACATGAGAGACATGTTGCGTGATGCGTATGGTGTATCACAGGATGGAGAGAATATGGAAGACGACGACCATCGATTTGTATTTGTTGATGACGCGGAAGCTGAGCAATTTTACAAACTGTTAGAGATTGCTGCACATGAATTGTACCCTGGAAGTAAGAAGTACTCTAAATTGTACACTGTTGTGAGGTTGTTTCACATAAAATGTGTCAATAATTGGAGTAATAAGTCATTTTCTGAGCTGCTTGAGCTTTTGAAGGAACTGCTTCCAGAGGGTGAGACGTTGCCCGGCTCTTATTATGAATTCAGGAAAATAATCAGGGACCTTGGACTTGACTATGATAAAATCGATGCTTGCAAAAATAACTGCATTTTGTATCGAAAGGATTTTGCAGATAAGACTTCATGTCCGAAATGTGGTGCTTCTAGATATAAAGAAATTGAAATTGACGAAGCTGGTGTAGAAAACATTCGTACGAACAAGAAAGGAGTTCCTTGTAAAGTCCTGCGCTACTTTCCCTTGACTCCTAGGTTGAAGAGATTGTTCATGTGTTCGAAACTGTCACCCCTAATGCGGTGGCACGATGAAAGTCGTACCAAGGATGGGATTCTACGACATCCAGCAGATTCTCCAGCATGGAAGACGTTTGATAATATACATGCTGAGTTTGCTTCTGATTCTCGCAATGTTCGCCTTGGATTAACTTCCGATGGATTTAATCCCTTTGGCATCATGAGTCTATCATATAGAATTTGGCCCATCATATTGATTCCGTACAACTTGCCACCATGGTTGTGCATGAAGTCTCCCAATTTTATCCTATCGATGATTATTCCTGGTCCAACTCAACCCGGAATGGACATAGATGTCTACCTGCAACCGTTGATTGAGGAATTAAAAGAACTGTGGGAAGCTGGTGCTGATACTTATGGTGATGATCGTAAAGAGGTTTTCAAGTTGCATGCTGCCTTACTGTGGACGATAAGCGACTTTCCTGCATATGGTTATCTATCTGGTTGGCAAACTAGTGGGTATCTTGCATGTCCTTTCTGCAACAAAGACGCATGCTCATGGAGACTACCATATAGCAAGAAAGCATGTTTCATGGGTCACAGGAGGTTCCTCCCAATGGATCATAAATTTTGTAAAGATGCTTCATCATTTGATGGAAAAGAAGAATTTAGAAGTGCTCCTAAGATGTTGTCTGGAAGTCAAGTTCTAGATCAAACTAGAGATGTAGATAATCTACCGTACAACTGGAGAAAGCAAAGTATATTTTTTGAGCTGCCATACTGGAAGCATAACCTTATACGTCATAATCTTGACGTGATGCACATAGAAAAGAATGTATGTGAGAGTTTGATTCACACACTGCTAGGAATGGAGAAGTCAAAGGACACTGAAAATTCTTGATATGACCTCGAAGAGATGGGAATAAGGAATAAACTTCACATTATCAAGGACAGAAATAAAAAAATCATCCCACCTTCATGTTTTACTTTGAAGAAGGAGGAAAAAGAATTATTCTGTAAGCTGTTGAAGTCTACTCGAGTTCCTGATGGGTATTCTTCTAATATAGCTAGAAATGCACACGTCAAAGAAAGAAAGCTGATGGCATTGAAGAGTCATGATTATCATGTATTGATGCAATAGTTCCTCCCATTAGCTTTACAAGTAGCGTTGCCCAACAAAAATGTTAGATCTGTTGTAATTGAGTTGTCCAATTTTTTTAAAGACTTATGCTCTAAAGTCATAAATCCAAATACTTTTGAGAAGTTGGAATCCAGAATAGCAGTGACTCTTTGTAACCTAGAGAAGATTCTCCCACCATCATTCTTTGATGTGATGGAGCATGTGGTCATTCATCTTCCACGAGAAGCGAAGATAGCCGGACCGATATTCTATCGTTGGATGTACCCCGTGGAGAGGTAATCTTTCTAATAATTAAATTTTCTCAGACTTTGCATCCGATTGTATGTGATGTTCTTACAGAGTTTTATCTTCTTATTAATGTAGATACTTGCAAACTTTAAAAAGATATGTGCGAAATAAAGCTGCTGCAGAAGCTTCTATAGCAGATGGTTACTTGGCAGATGAATGCTTAACATTTTGTTCGAGATATCTCTCAGGAGTTGAGACAAGGTTCACTAAATTGTCTAGAAATGATGTGGAAGATGAAGATATGGATAATGATGAAGAGTGGTCTATATTCTTTCATAAAGGGCGTCGTCTAGGAAAGAAGACTCCTATTATGCTTGATAGCACAATGCTCAAAGTTGCGCATCAATATATTTTGGCAAACTGTGATGCAGTTGATCCATACGTGAAGTAAGATCGTTGTTTACATTTCACAATGTACTTTCATATTTACGTCTAGGTGTGTCAGAAGTGTTTGTTAGCAGGGAGCACATCCGATACTTGAAGAAAATCAATCCACGTGCACGACAATGGGAAATGAGTAATCTTCATATGAACAATTTCAATGAATGGTTTAAGAAACATGTAAGTTTAAATAAGTTATTTCCATTAGCAAAATAACAAAAATATATAAATAATAAAATTCATAATATTTTTAGATTGAGGAGAAGGCAAAGTCGACAACTGTGTCTCCAAACCTTTTAGTGTTGGCTCGAGGACCGCAACAAATGACGATGCAATATGCAGGATATGTAACAAATGGTTATAGATTTCGCACCAAGGATCGAGAATGCGGGAGGAAAACACAAAATAGTGGAATTATGGTGAACGCTCAGACCGAAAGTTTTGCCAGCTCCAAGGACAAAAATCCTCTAACGGGTCAGGTTACGTACTACGGGGTGTTAAGGGACGTTTTCAAGATCAGTTATTACGAGCAACTCAAAGTTGTATTGTTCAAATGTGACTGGGTCAATGCAAACAGAGGCATAAAAAAATCTGAAAATGACTTCACAATGGTCAACTTAAAACGTATTGATGCAACTGATCATCCATTTGCATTGGCCTCCCAAGCACAACAAGTGTTTTATGTGAAAGACATAAGTCAAAAAAATTGGAGCTTTGTTGTGCACACTACACCTCGTGATACTTATGACATGGAGGAGAAGCTTCATGATAATTTCATGGATGGAACCTTCTTGTCAGAAGATAAATCTCTAAGTGATTTGGAAGATATCTTAAGTGACGTTTGTGATGACGTTAATTTAGTCAGAGAAGACATGGAGGGTGTGACCTTTTATGAAGAGGGTCATGATCCCCATCATTGATCTTATGTAACTCTTTTTATTTTATTAGTTGGGTCAATTACTGGAAACACTCATGTTATCCCATTATTTATAAAATGATCATTTATTATCTTACATAATTATATATTTGGGTTAATCTGCTTAATGAGTTTTCTTGTTGGATGTTGGCTTCATCAGCAAAATTAAAATATTATTGAAATTTTTAATTTTATTTGAGGAACACAATTAGAGAATGTATGCCATGATTTCAGTTTGTAATTGAATATTTTTTATATCAATTGTCTATTTAGGAGAATGAAAAGACACAGTCAGCTATTGTCTCCACTTACTGATGATGTCTGCAATGAAGGATTAACTCATGGGAGTATGACATGTAAAATAAAAAATTACATCATTGAATATCTTTCTTAGAACCGCTCACATCATCATTTTAGTTGCAGGTACTTCCAAAAGACCAAAAGGAGGGTATCTTGGCTCGATAAATGCTGATTGGGGGTGTTCAAATGCAAAAGAAGGACTTAGAAATAGTAAAACCGTGGCGGGATCAGCTGCAAATAACAATAGAAGTTCTTCTTTGAACCTTGCAAAAGAAAAAAAATCTTTTGTGTCAAATGATGAAGTTGGTGCCGTTGGTAAAAGTCATGTGGTGGCAAACTCAAATATTACTAGAGAAGGAAGTCATTCTAAAAGACACTTAGAAAAAAAAAGTCATCAAGGAGTGCATGTAAAAGCAAGTATGCAACGTTTGGTAAATGATGTCAGTAACAATCAAGAGGTTGAAATTGATAAATTAGATAATGATCAACATTCTGTTGCTGAGTCTCCTACTGTTGATCCTGGGCAGAGTGAAGGTAACAAAATTTAGATACAAAGATGCATTATATTTTTCACAAACGAATACTTAATTATATGTGTATAATATGTATATCCTTGTAAATGCTTGCATCATATTCATGATTTTGTAGGTGGGGCTACAAATAAATAAACAAGGGGCTATTCTAAGTGTATCCGATTATGGGGTAAGACAGGGGATAAAAAGTTGTCAATTACTTTGGATGAGAATGGAGATCCAATAGGGCCACATCAGAATGACCTGTCTTCCTTTTTGGGAACTGTTGCTAGAAATTCTGATCTTGCACCATTAAACTATCTTGATTGGCGACAAGTACCTGTGGAAAACAAAACCGCTATATGGAATTATGTGGAGGTAATTCTAGTCTTAGAGATATAATACAATGTTATGAATTTTTTATTTAAAAATTATTCTTTTGTTACAGACCAAGTTTGTTATCGACATAAAGGGGAAGAATTCAGTTTTGCGAATAGTGAGGGATTGTTGGAGAAACTTCGAAGCGGATATTAAAAAAAACCACTACATGCGGCACAAAGAAAAATCTGACCGACTTAATGATTGCCCCTCCCGTGTTGATCCTAATCAATGGAAATTTCTTGTGAATTTTTGGGATTCTGACGATGGAAAGGTAAAACAATTTATTCCTTAATTTTGTAGAATTTAATAGTGTATATTGCATATAATTATATTATAATGCATTGTATGTAGTTAAGGAGTGCTAAAAACGTTATGAGCAGAAAGTTCGTAACGACAAGACATACATCAGGATCAACGCCGTATGCTTGTGTGAAGGCTAATGTGAGTTATCTTCTGGTTGAAATCTGCATTACACTTTCTTACTACTATGCTCATATATGCTGCTACTGTTACAAACAGTTACAAGAGAAGAAAAACGGTGGCAATGTTAGCAGATTAGACTTGTTTAAGGCCACCCATTTGAAGAAGGATGGTACTGATGTGGATGCAAAATCTACAGAATTGATTGTAAGCAATCATTTAACAAATTTATTTTTTATTTAATGAAAATATTCTCATTAATATTGTATGTAGGACAAGATGAATGCGGCACTTGCAAGTAATGATGAAAATCTCGATGAAGATGAGATATTTGATCATATTTTGGGCCCAAAGAAGATTCCTGTGAAACATGCGATTCATGTGTCTCATAATGTATATGAAAATAAAATCATAGACTTAGAACTAGTTGTTGATGCTCATACCCAGATACATGAGGCTCAACAAAAGGAGTTGTTAGAAATGAAGAAAAAATTTGAAAATCTTGAAGCTATGATGCTGAGAAATTCTAACCTGAGTGCTTCGTTTCAGCCGAACGAGGTAAATCTTCAAATTTTTATAATGTGATTACATAATAAAATTGATTTTCTTATACTAAACTATTTATTTTGTAGAATATCACAATGACCACCAATGAAAGACTACCCAGACCAAATCAATCGAGTTGTAAAACACCCATTACCGAAGGACAGGTTATTATATCCAAACATTTATTGATTAATTTTTTCAATCTGATTTTTAGGTATAAACAATGTTTGATACAATCTTTATAAATTTAAAGGTTGTTTCCTTATTAAGTTTTGAGGATGGGAATTCAATTGTAGCATGAGGACACGTTACTTCTACAAGTCCAACTTATGTCGTAGGAGGAGCACTGTTGGGGTCCTCATTTGTTGCCGTTTCCATTACTGTACCAATCCAACCTCAAGAGCAGTTGATTAGGCCTTTTGGTCAACACCAAGTCATTGAGGATGTAATTGGGACAGTGATAGCTTGGCCAAAGAAATTACTCATTGTCAGGTAACATCTTATAAATTAATCTCAATACTAAAAGTGCACTTCTTAACTATTTATGCATCATTGTAGGTGAACCATTTGGAGACGTGGAAACCAAGAGTAGCAGTCATTTGATCAACATAGAGATTCACATATCATATGAATCCATAGGACTTAGTAAAAATAGAAGTCAACCATTCTTTATTATATTTAGTTGGTTTTCAATAAATGTGGATGTCAGACATATTGTAGTACCATTCATTATTTCATTGCCTTGATTTTAAATTCAAAGGAAAAATTCTTATCGATCATTCGCTATCTATTTCCCATGCATCAAATGATTGCCCTGTTATTATAGTTACTGAACAAGTGGCATGTATGGTTCTAGTTGAAGATCGCATATGTTAGTCATGCTAATGTTTGATACACATATGGATGTATAGTCTCTTATAATCCAATGGCCAGTACAGATCCCTTTCCTTTATATTGTGTATGTGGCTTGACATTTAACTTTTAACATATTTTTCCAATAGTTGCCAATGATTAGTAGCTTCTTCCTGTATTGGTTTGTCTTTCTCATCCACCTGTTGGTTATGCTTATTGTAGTCAGTAATTTAAACTTTAAACAATTTAGCTATTTTGTCATCATAATGAAGCATCTGCTCAGAAATTCTAAAACCATTTAACTTTCCAACTAGGCATTTGTATCTTTTCTTGTTTCCAGTTCCTCAGGGTTATCACCCCAGAGGTTGTGAAATCATTTTCTTCACGCCTCCCTGTGCCCGTTATATTGACAAGTACAACATATGGACGATTTATTGGCATGTAAATGGGAAGTCAAGTCTTGATCATGGTCTGTTTGCAGTTCTTGAAGCTGCCTCTTTATTGGGTGGATTAATGCGGATGACAGTCTCCCTTTGTGTCATTATTCTAGAATTAACAAATAACTTGTTACTGCTTCCTCTTGTTATGTTGGTGTTTCTCAATTTTTATACTGTAGCCGACTCTTTCAATGCCAATATCTATGACTTGATCGTGAAACAAAAGGGTCTTTCCTACCTGGAATGTCATGCAGAACCTTACATGAGGCAACTAACTGCTAGTGATGTTGTGACTAGACCACACCAATTCTTCAAAGGTGTTGAAAAAGGTTGTAAGTCCATGTCTTAAAGACTACTGGGCATCAGGGATTTTCTGTCATAGAGACAATGTCATTGGACACATAGAAGATATAGAACTAATTGTTGAGGAAATGGAAATGTTCATTGACTTGCATCCGTTCACAAACACTCCACCTTACACAGCTGTAGAGACAATGTCATTGACAAAAGCACTTATACTAGTCCAAGAAGTTGCCCTTAGGCATCTTTTGATTGTTCCAAAGTCATCCATGGTAAGGGATTCAACACCTCTTATTTTAACTTTTTCATTCATCATGATGTTAGTTACATGTGATACTTGAAATCGATCCGAAGGAAAATAAAACAAGTAAAACTGTTTATATATTTTTAGTTTGATCTTGTTTCATGTGAGAGATGATCTTGAGGTACCCTACAAGAAAATAACATTCAACGCAAGGATCAATTAGCTAATATCACTTTTTCCAAACCAAAGAACTTGCTGGGATCATGATGTGTGGTTCATGGCATCAACAGACCTTTTCATTCATGTATAAGCATGAGTGGACAAGAAAATGAATGGTAAGCTTTGGAATCATATTCTTAATCCTGATTTTTAAAATTTGTGCTCCATTGTCCATTCACTATAATCACTAGAATATGCCAAATGTAAGAATTATCAATGATAATCAAGTTATGACTGTTAACATTATATGCAATCTATCTTATAATGTACCTAATATAGGATTTAGTTTACAGATTCTTTCATTATACCTAATAAAACAAAGGCATCACATCGCAGGTTGAGGGCATGCAAGTTCATGCTGATAAAGGTGGAAGCACACAAACTCGTGGTGGTATATATTGGTTGATCCTTCCTGCTGGATGTAAGTCAGTATGTCCTGCAAAATATGACATGTTGCCCTATGATAAATGAAAAAAAAATAGATCTCTAGATGTTTGTTTTATGTAGAATTTCTTGCTCTACGTCTTTCAAGGCTATATCTTTAACCTTTTGTTGATCTACTAGAAAACAATTAAACTGCATTCGATCGCGATAGTAGAACACTCATTAGTTCAGGCCTCATGTGAGTGATTATCTGTACACAGAAACATCCGAAATATTTTCCAAGATTGCAGTTGAATTTTACATAATGATGAGGAGTTACAGACTTTTATAAACTAGACTGGATTATTGTATATGTGCTTCTCACACATATTATCCTATATTGTTGTTAATGTTCTACAAAAACGAGCAATTTCACCTGTGTCCTATATCAATCTGAACAATTATTACAAAGACAACTGCTTTCATTTATAATGCTGACATTGATAATAACCTCTAGTTCTTGTATCATTTTTTATTTGTGAAACTTATGTGTATCCCACCCTCATCCTAAGACTCACACCCAGCTGCTGACCGAACCATAACACCATTGGCCATTTGGACCTGGTACATGATGCTGGGTGCAGCTGAGAGTTGCAAGGACACTCTTGATATGACTGTGTTTCTTTCCTTCTAAATTATTATATGCGAGACTGATTTTCTGCATAATATTTATATTGAAAATTTCATTTGATTTTACCTGCATTATCTATTCTGTTCTGTAAAAATTCTTAAAGTTCCTATACCATCTGTTCACAAAGACTGCACCTCTGAAGGTGCTTATCTCTAGTGACAACATTTTGTGTTTACAATGCTGATTCATCCTGGCATGTATGTGGGCCATTTTTGTTTTGTCAATTACTTTCACTGATTTGTTCTCTATTTTTCAAGATCACGCTTTCAATTTGAATCGGATTTTCATCCACTGAATCTACACGACATCTATTTTCTGCAGGTTACGTACGCTGCTCAACTAAAATCACTACAATCTACAACCATGGCGAGGTCACTGGTACAATCTGCTATTCTCCCAGCGGCAGTGACTAGCGATAGTCGCGGAAAACTGCGTGAGTCCAGGAGAGCTAGGAGTGTTCCCAAGATGATGGCCGTTGCAGGTGCTCAACCATTAAGGTTGCAGAGCTTCTCCGGTCTGTGGTCCTCTAATGTTGTGGACTTCTTGTCAAGGCACACCAAGGACTTTCAGTCCGTGGTTGCTTCTACTGTCTCACTGCCCAGGGGCAGAGGCAGCAGAGGGGTTGTGAGGGCTATGTTCGAGCGGTTCACAGAGAAGGCCATTAAGGTTATCATGTTGTCTTAGGAAGAGGCTAGGAGGTTGGGGCACAACTTTGTTGGGACTGAGCAGATCTTGTTGGGGCTTATTGGAGAGGGTACTGGGATTGCTGCTAAGGTGTTGAAATCCATGGGTATTAACTTGAAGGATTCTAGGGTGGAGGTGGAGAAGATCATTGGATGTGGGAGTGGGTTTGTTGCTGTGGAGATTTCGTTCACACCTCGTGCCAAGCGCGTCCTGGAGCTCTCCCTAGAAGAGGCTCGCCAACTCGGTAACTATCTATCCTTACTGCAATCACTTGTTTATGTACCCCCCCCCCCACCACCACCACCACACACACACCCCACCACCACCAATTAAGTTAATGAATAAGCCTTGTTTGTAAGTAGCTGCTTGAGTTTGAAGTGTCGTATTTACCATTTGGAACAGTGATAGTCTTTTCTTGCCACAGTATCATTGTAGTTTGTGACTATTTTCACAATGTTAGACACACACACACACACACACACACCACCACCACCACCACCATCAATTAAGTTAATGAATAAGCCTTGTTTGTAAGTAGCTGCTTGAGTTTGAAGTGTCGTATTTACCATTTGGAACAATGATTGTCTTTTCTTGCCACAATATCATTACAGTTTGTGACTATTTTCACAATGTTAGATGATTTTCATGAATTATTTATCCACTACATGGTATGACCATATCAGAAAATGACGATCCGTTTATGTTCTCACTATTTTCCATTTAAGTGTATTATCAGATCAAATTTTGATCTGTATTATTAGAATTCCTTCTCCTAAGAGAGTAGTGAGGGACTTTACATAAGTGACCAACTTTAAATAAGTTGAGGCTTGTTAGGAGCTCAAATATTGCAGCATTGTAGCTTCTCCTATAATTTAATTGCTTGAGTGCAGCCTTTTTTGTGATGTTCAAGACCCTACATTTGCTAATGCCTTGGTAAATAACGACAGTGAACATGCGGCACTACTCTCTGAACTAGTTGAATATTGCAAAAATAGAACTCGTTGCTTATCCTTTGTAACTTGTTTTCAAAATCTATCGAACCAAAAATGTCAGCAGGGTTTTTGTTATAATAGTTCTCTGTAAACTGTTGGCGAATCTTCTTTTCTCCATATTGTCTTTCTATTGATGTGTGTTGTCTGCCCGTTACATTGTTGTTCGTGAATATCGTTTTTGCATGTGCTTTTATTTGGAACTATTCTTCAGTTCTGAATGTTTGGAAGTGTAATCCACCTGGTGTCAATCTATTCCTTGCTTTATTGTGGCATACACATAAGTTTTAACTGTATATTGGCATTTCAAGTGAAAGCAATGTTCTTCAATCTTTCTTGTGCTATATTACAAATATAGCAAAGATGGTAGACATATTAGTTTGCCTAGATTTGGCACTGGTGCGTCAACAAGCATATCATGACGAGATACAATAACTAATGGTTGTGAATGTTTTTTGATTCTGAATAGGATCCTTGAGTGGTAGTAAATGTGTAAATGCTGCACGCTCAAGACTCAGAGAGTACAATTGAACAGTGATAAATTAATTTTGTCTGCCTTTTGCATTTTAATGCATGGTCATATGATGTCATTTACCTTGCAAGAACTGATCGTGTTCTCTACCCCAATCTCAAAATCTTCTCTGGTTTCACTGGCCGTACAATTGAACAAGTTCAGAAAGATATCGATAGAGACCGCTACATGTCCCCTATCGAGGCTGTTGAGTATGGGATTATAGATGGTAGCCTCAGATCATAAAATTATCTAGACTCCCCTCCAATCAATTGAGCTACCATTTTACTAATCTGTACTTGGCTGGCCAACAATCCACTCTGTTACACAGTCTACCTCAGTTAGATTTTCCTGACTGTCGCAAGGCGGCCTATTCATCTGTTAATGGCACTTTCTTGCCTTTTACTGCAATATTTCCAAGTTAGCTCATAATGAGGTGATCTAATCTCTCAAGGTTAGAAGCTATCTGTTACTTCATACCTCACAAGGTTTCAGCACCAATAATTGTTTATATATGTATTGACTACTCTGATAAACTGTATATTGGTATATATTTTTAATATCATGTTCAGATTTCATATCATTTTCTCGGGCTAATATGTTATTTTGGCTACTTGTTTCTGTTATCATTTGCATTGAACTTGACCTAATATTAATTTCATTCTCTTAAATACTCTGTTCGACATATTTAAGTAATTTATGCCTCTTACGCTATGATATGCTCTATTTTCTTTCAGGAAACTAGTGCTAGTAATCTGCTAGATAGTCCATTGTCCTCTTATTAGAGTTTGGAAGGTGAACATGGAATCAAACTATTGCAACATATATTGCAGTTGAAACAAAAGAGATATAAAATAGATAAGTTTGTAAGAGTTCACTTGCTGCAATGGTGATGCTACAAAAGAGAGCCTCCCTCGAAGGCAATTCAATCTCAGCTGCCTATTTTCATCGTAAGTTAACAGAAACCTACTACTTCATTCAATGGAGATTATAAATTAATACACTAAGGAGTGATATCCTCTCATATAAAACCCGAAGTCTCCATTTTCAATATAGTTCACACAAAGTGAAGATCAGTAGTTCAGCAACAAAGTCATTAATATATTTTTTATAAGGTCTTCACTGAGATTCATGATTTTGGATCCTTTTACAGTCCATCCCTTTACTGAACATGTTATCCTTTTTCTTATTTTATCTATGTCTTCGTTACATCTGTACAATGTTTGGTATGCCTCCCAAAGACGCATGTCAAATTTTTTATGCTTTCCCAACATGCAAACAACACTACTGCCTAACACGATTGATTGGTGTCTGGGCTTAAGCATATTTTAATGTGTTGTTACATAGGATGTACTATTTGATTATATAAAGTCTCTTTTGCATGGATTTCAAAAGTTACCGGCCCTTGGTGTTACAAATTTAAGGTAACTAGATATAAATGGATGTCTGCTTTTGCATATTTCACAACTGTTATACATGCCTTTTATTTCTGTAAAAATCCCTATAGATTCTAGTTTAGCTCTTAAATGGAAGCACCTGCAGCAGTTATGAGGTAGATTTTGAGTATTCAATAATAGGATAGCGTGATGTATGAAAATCTGGATGTTATGTGATGTCTAACCGAGAAAAAACTAATACAAAAGAGCATTAATTCTAAAAATAATGTGGAAGCAAACATACTACGAGGAACTGAAATCTACACAACAACTGGAGGTGCTGGTTTTGTACCGTAGCTTTCTCTTTTAGATCACTACTAACTTGTTTTTTTTAAAGTACAAAACATACTATTTGCGCAAATGAAAGAAGCATCCTCAATCAATGTTTGTTGCTGTTGTGTCATGATACAATCATTCTACCTTCTTACCGACTGAAATGAGAACAAACTATATTAAAAAAAGAACTTCCTACGCTTGTCATATGTGTCACAATCATCCATCCTCCCTCTTTAAGAAGCTCCATATATGCAGAAGATTCGTAGACTTATTATTACTTGCCCAATCACTATTACTTGCTTGCTTTTTCAATCATGAGCCTTCTGTCAATGGAAGAAGGGCAGGCACAACAAGCGTCAAGCACATTACCATACAAACAAGCTACCAATATGTACTAAAATGTGAATAGTAATAGTATCCTTACCATCGGTAAACATAATGTAATGATAGTGATACGTCAGTCTTCTTTCCTATCAAAACTAGCAAGAAGTACCCTGCCTCTACCTTTGTCAGTCTCTTTATAATGCACACTTCTGATCATGGAAATATACTGGAACATGCTCCTCAAATATCTTTATAAAGCATGTTGGGCTCTTCAGGTCATGTATTGCTTATAACATGTTATTGCTTATTCAGTTGGTAATTTCTTAGAAAAAATCAATAAAGAATAATCTTGGTTATCTGTTGCATTAGTTATCATTATGTTATGAAAATTTTAGTTGTTCATTTTCTTCACACTTTGTTATTTATCTTAGGTTGTGGTCATCATTGGATTTGTGGGTCCTTGTACCAAGGAGGGGCTGGCTATGGACTTAAAGTTTGTTTTCATCATGTACCTATTGATATGTTATTCCTCTAGATACCTTGTTTGCTGAGAATCTTTTGCTATGGTATTGCATCTTCTGTTTGAAGCAAACCAGTAATCAGACCACATGGTGTAATGCCTACAACTTGTGTGTTCTATACATATTTGTTTACTTCAAGACATTATGTTTAATCACAAGGATCAATAGATGCCTATAGCTTGATGGGATAAATGATAAAGCATGCAACCTTATTATAGACCTCTCAGTTAGAACTTCTCACATTCATGTCATTGCAATGCTTCTCATGGGCTTCATATCGGCAATCACAGAGATTTTCTTGCTATTGCATCGGCTACAAGTATAGCTCTTTTCACAGTGACTCCTTTTGTAATGGTTCTTTACACACGAGATTTTCTTTAGGGGCTGGAACTTCTTTTTATCTTTAATTATATTGTTCTTCTTGCACCCCACAAATGGACAGGAGTACCTCTTTATCAGCACATGTTCAAAGCTCGATTCCTTGATGGGTTTAGCGAGTACAACGACAATATTGTACTCATCTCCATGGCCACGCATGTGCATGCACAAGTTTGCATCCCTCTTGAACCCCTTGCCACAAATCTGAAATAAGTGGGTGTGAGGGGCTAAAATCTTCTCTTTCTCAAGTTGCAGGACTTCACTTCAAGGGGAACACATTGCTCCTCACTTCAAGGTAATCTGCCCTTACAAAATATATCTGCAATGTATTTTAATAGCTGCAAATAAACCTGATAGGTGCTGTTTTAATGGAATGTAGAAACTCTGACTAAGTGCTGCTCAGGATTTCTCTTGCTTCAATGAATTCTTCTCAATTTTTCTAGCTATGGAGGTTCTCATGTCCAAAGAAGATTGTTGAGCATTGCTGAAAGGTTTTCATTGAATGTATAGAAACTGAAGGCATCGTTCAACAAAGAGGTATTACTCCAGCTTCATGGTGAGCCTTGTGCAAACAACACCTAGAGATAGGTTACGTTGATCTGCTGCAAAAATGTGGGAATCACAGTCAAGATTCTCTGCCACCTGCTATTCCTACGTGTATGGTGAAACACATGGTCATATTAGGTATGAAACAGTCTAAAATTTAAGTCAGATCAAGTCCGTTCCTGGCTTAGTGCTTCTGCCACAACAATTACACGTACTGACAGAAATTGTGCTGATTGGCCATGCATTGCTGCTATGTTACATAGAAGATCATTTTTTCAACTATACAAATATGTATTTTTATGGATATGAAGAGGATGTGATGTATCCCAGCTACATGGTTGTGACAACTACTTTAATCCATCTTCTGGTTTATGTCTTCTTCTCTCTGGTGATGATTTGTTGGTTGAGTGGATGAACTCTTCCTATGCTATATGTTTGTGGGTTGGTTTTGTTCTTCTATTCTGCAGCTGTGTTCCTTTTCCTTCTTGGGGATATTCCTTCTTGCTGCTGGCTGTTAGTGGTTTATTTTGACCTGGAGGATGTAGCATTTTGCAGATCAATGAGAATGACAAAATGTAATATAGAGGTCATCATGTATAGGTAGGAGCTTATTCTTAAATGCAATGGGAGAAGAAAGCTTATGGAATAGGTAAGTTATGAGTAGGAGAAACTATGTTTTCTTGTTTCTTTTGGGAGCTATATCTCAAAACTTGTATGTTTCTTTGTAGGTATCCATGGTGGTTAGCACAAAGTGGATGGATGCTCCCATCAACTTGATGGCGCTTGATCCACAAATACAAAAGTACAGAACGTATAGATTATGAGAAGAAATGCCAATATGTTATGATCCAGGAGATTCGCCAACCAAAACTAACCATACATGAACCTCTACATGAGTTGCCAACAGGAAAGGCTGCAACTCGAGCTCTGGGAGTTGATGAGGACATGGCACATACCCCTATCATGTTTGGGATTGGAAGATTCACCACTAAAGCTGAGATTCATAGGGCTGTTAAACTCACTGTGAATTAGGTGGAGGAACTAAGGGAGATGAGCCCTCTTTATATTGTGCTTTGTAGTCTGCAGTGGATAGATGTAGTCAGAAGAAGTATTGTATACATGTGTCTTTTTTCCATGCATATTGTAAAACAGGGGCCATGTTAATGTCCTCCCCATGTGTACTCATTGTTAAAATATAAATAAAAGTATCATTGGTGACATTGTAAGCACAACTCGATCTTGAATAACATTCATCAGTTTTCTTATTAAAAACCACTCTATATTGGCAAGCGACTGACTGGATACATAATGTATCTCACTACATATGTATGTATAGTACATGATGTCTTTCACTACGCATTAGCTATAATTACATGTGTAGCAAGTGCTAATTTTTGCTATACATGAACTACAAATACAAATTGTAACCAATGCTATCTCTCCCTACATATCATAGGTACAAATTCAATTGTAGTCATACATTTGGCTACAATTGAAACTACATGTTTATGTGTAAGGACATTTTTACCTACAATTAGGGTTACACATGAATTTGTAGAGAGAGGAATAACTAACTACAACTTTAAAAAATGTAGCCTAAACAATTAGCTACACGGGTATTAGCTATATATTATAAATGTAAGGATAAATGTAGCCAAAGCTTTTAGCTACAAATTTTGGGGTTTTCGCTACAAATTTTTTTGTAGTTAAAGACCATATTTTTCGTAGTGGCTACTCATACTTGTGTGGGGACAAATTTTTGTAACACTTATATATAAAAAAATGTTATATAGTTTTTCTCGGATAAAATAAGCGTCAGAAAAAAATTATCAAGTCCCGATCCGATTGGAATCAAAACAAAATTAGAAAATTGAGTGTCCCCCACATGGTAGAGAATACAATGTCATGAAAACTAGTGAAAAGGGTGAGAACATGGTGTAGACTAGTATTGATACTCTAAACAACGAGGTCCATATGACAAGGGTTTCTCTTCCCTTGATGCACATTATTTCCAAATAATGCAACGTCCCATACCACCACATTATTAGGAAATAATGACATCTTAGGACTTTCTATACGACAAGCACTAGTCTAAACCTAGTTCTCAGACATGTAGGTGCTAACCTAGAGGCTAGGTCAGATCTAGTCTCTAAAAGATGACTATTCTAACCCTAAAGATTTTTAAAAGTTCAAGGGTCTTTAGTTTTGAGTTGCATAGTGAGAAAATGTCATACTTTGCTATTGTTCATGCTCTCATACCACCTATGACATCCCCAGATTTTCTAAAACTTAATTTGATGTGTGACTTCCAAATTGAAATCTCACCTCAGCAAGAATCCCAATTTAAACACCACACACTAGGCTAAGGAGAAGAAAATCAGAGGAAGTCAGAAGGAAACAATAGTAGCACATGCACATGAACAATAATAAAACCATACAACACATGTTCACCATTCAACATATAATTACAACATGACTTTTTACAACATTTGATATTACATACTAAACAGTAAACTTTTACATATGCATATAGTACCACTAAACAACATGATCTTAAGACAACAAGTCCACCTGTACGTCAGCTTGCCACACAACTCTCAACTATTCTGGCTCTGCAAGATCATATGTCCACAACCTAAACAAAGATTACACGTGGTACACATCATCACAATATTCAACAATATTGTACTGAGTATGCCTATGTGTCTTTTTATATACCTCTCATTACTAAGCTTGTAAATAAGATAAAACTAGTTTCTGGCAGTAATAAACAGATATAATAAAAGGCATATACTTGAACAAAGATGTTTATTAGCAAAAGAGAAGACATATTTTAAGCACATTTTCCATTATATCATCTATGCCTTTTCCACCTGAGGGGATAATGCATCATCTCAACTACCAAAGAGTTTGAGATGTAATGCCATATGATCTACTACCAAAGAGTTAGATCATTGTACAATGTGATCTGCTACCAAAGAGAATGATCACTTTCTAGCACTATGCTACCAAAGAGAATTAGTTCTTTCATATAATGGAATAGATATATTATGTTTCATGTGTTCTTAGCCATAAGTATGGAAAATCAAACAATATAGCATACAAGAACAATAATTTCATCCAATATCATATGCCAAGTATTTCACTACACATATAACACAAGCATATTGCATGATATGTCAAATAAAAGGTATGGGCGTACCTTGATCAAGAGATAATCTAATCATCATATATTCCTCATGTCAACTATAACTTGGTCAAACCCCTGGTTAAGACAATATCATGTACTATCATCAAATTCCCATCATCAACCCTATTCATGACTTATTTAGGGTTTAGATTGGTTCATTAGGATATTCTCATTTTTACTTGCATTCTTGTCTTAGAATTATCTTATTGATGTTATTTTCCATTTATGTCGGCCGGGGCTCTCCCTCATTCTCTAGTTCCACATGAGAGGGAAGCCCCTCACGTCATTGCCTTTGGCCTGCTTCTCCAGCATGGTATGCCTGGTGGAGGATCCTCCTCTCCCTTTCCTCACGATTTGCCTATCACGATCCTCTTCTCCTCTGCTATTCCATCCGCTGAAAGAGTAGGGTGTCGCCGCCAAAAGTCTTAGGAGATTGTGGCCTCCTCACTGTTTAGATGTGAGGGGAGTGATGCTTCAACCAGGGAGGTCGATGTTGATAAATCTTCGAGCTCCTCGATTGGGCGCCGCCGTAGAGCAAAACTCCAGTTGGGATTCAAGTATCCCCCACATTTTCTCATTCTCACCATTGTAGAAAAAGAAAATGACCTCATTGACTTTGGTAGGGCTCTCATCATCTAGCCAACAAGCTCCTACAGGAGATGGGAAATCCATACTCTCGATTGGAAAAGATCCACAGTGGTGTTGAGAAAGATGATTGGAGATTGGGGTTTTGTCTCTCTTGTCGTGCTCTGCCAGTCTTGCTGCCTCAAGGTCGTTGTTGTTAGGGTGCTCCTAGTAGAGCCTATCCCTTAGCATTGTTGGCCTGGTGGACTACCGTTGGAGCCTCCCCTTTTCTTTCTCGTACCCAACTACTTGTTGTAATGGAGAAGGGTAGGGAAAAGGAGGTTTGTTCTTCCTTTCCACTTACTCACTAACCACGGGTCGTGGTGTTCATCTTGACGAGCCAAGACCAACTAATCGTCCTTCATCCACTCTTGTCCCACATTCTCAAAGCCTCCACATCATGGACAATTAGTTCCTGTGATCAAGCCACTAATCACTAGGTAGAATACAACATCCTAGCAGTTGGTCCCTCATGTGTGGTTGAGATTGAGCCTCTACTAGTCTGGATCTGTGACTTTAGAAATGGAAGTCTAGCCGTTACTCATTATCAAAGGAAGTGTGACTTCATAAGATATGGCCCTAAGCCATAAATCATATACCTTACTTCTAATTTATCAACCCTTCAATTACATACATTATTTTATCATCTCAAACCTCAACATCTCTCTCTACAATCATCCCAACAAGATGAAACTTCAACCATGGTTTCACAACCATTCCTTCTACATTTGGGTGCCAAGTTATCAATAATTGACCAATCAATTAATTATTCCAAAAAGACAAATAAAGTCTCATCAAATATAACATCAACATCAAACTACTCCTAAACTCATCCAAACTAAAGGAATCACCTTTCTATGATCAAAATACACATATGTATATACTTTCAAAACAATCATTCCAATATGAAATCCATGAACATGATTATCCAATTGGGTACTCCAGAACATCAAAAGTTCACTCTATCATAGTATACCACAGAGATTGAGAAATTAGAGTTAAGAATTAAAATAAAAAATGCAAGTATAATTATTTAATATACTTGTTTATATGGTTGTTTATGTTCACTTACATGCACATATTTTTCTCACACCACATACATGGTATAAAAATATGCTAACCATGTTTTGGATTTTTGGTGTTTTAGGTAATTGTGATACATACGAGGACATGGTGAATCAAATGAGATCAATTCAAGATACTAAAGCTAAGGAGGATTAGCTAGATGCTTCTTCTCTTATAATAGTTCTCAAGTTGAAAGTTTATGTAACCTCTTAGAGGAGCATCATTATGCATCTTGTAAACAATATTTGTAAAATAGAAAGAATTATTTGTTATTTACTAAATATGAATCTTGGGAATTTAAATAATGGCTCTAGATCTTAAGGTCATCCTTAATTGTGGGACACTGAAAAGTGAGGTCATTACAAGTGAGATAGAAAAAAGAAGACATAAATATAAAAAAGAGATGAGGGAAGGATAACTTAGTACTATTCCATAAAGAACTTATTATCATTGTGTGAAACAAGAGAAGAGAAGTACAAAAAAGAGAGAAAGGAAGTAGACAAGAGAAAGAAATTAAATAAACAATAGAAAATTTTATACTAGATTCAAATATTAGTATAGATATTTATAAACTTTGCTAAATAATACTATTTTATCGGTATTATACTAAGTTCTATATTGATAAAATTGTTTATAAACATTAACAAATATAAAGTCACGATAATCTATTAGTACTATACTAAAATTTATTTGTTAAGTACTGCAATAGTTCATTTATTCAATCTTGTGTTAGTATTGTACAAAAATTAAATTGTAATAAATAAATAGAATATACTTTTAATATTATATTATTCGATTGGTATCATGCCAAATTCTAATATTGGTATAATTATTTATCACCTTTTCCAAAATTACAATATGGTCACCAATAATTTTTTAGAACTGAATCAAAATTTATTTTGTTAACTACATCAACCTTCCACTATTGAATGTTGTATTAGTATTATAAAAAAACTTGAACACAACTAGTAAGTACTATGCTGCTTTAGTATTGTATTTCTTTATTGATACTCTATCAAATTGTAATATTGATATAACTATCTATCAACATTTTTAAGTATTGTCCGGTCATAGTAGCCCGGGTGGTAAGAACTCGATGAGTCCAATGAAAGACTCCGATTCAAACTTCACCAAAAGTACTTTACGAACGGAAATCCATGTTTTGGTATGGGAGGGGGTGATCAGACCACATAGTGGATAGATTAGTTGAAGAAGAGGCAGTAGGAATGTCACCAATTCACCACTCATAAGGTGTAGAGGTTGTCAAGCTGTTGTGGAGGAGAGGATCCCACAATATTGTGTAGCTTGGAGAAGACGTTCATACTCCTCATTCGACAATGACTCATAAGAAGGCTAATAAGATGAAAATGGTGGAGTCAGTGTATGACCAGGTGGTGGGGTAGATGCATGGCCGACGTGAGCAGGTGCTTGGGCGATATGGAAAGATCCCCTACCACATCCTCTCCCATTGTGGGCTGGATAGCCATGCTTCAAATGGAAGACATCTTCAATGTGTCCTAACTTAACACCATAAGTGCACTTTGGTCATTGGCCTCTGGCAGTTGCAGCCATTGCCGATGGAAGTTCAGATGCAATAGTGGGAGAGTTGCAAGGAGCTAGCATCTCGCACTGATCTAGTCGCACATATGCCTTGTAATACTCATGCCCACTCCCCAAGACTCTAAAATAGTTTTAGGAATGATGATTGACCCCATAGACCACCACTAGCCTTGACTGCACTTTGTCTTCACTCATGTGCAAGCTAGGATCAACTTCCCAATTGGTCACCCATACTAGTACTACTCTGGGTTGAGCATGCTTAACCATAGAGTTATTTAGTGATGGATTCCCTAAAAAGGAGGTGCACATTGGTGATATTGATAGTCCAATCATTCCTTTTAAGATCATTTATTTGAGACCTCAATCTTGGGATGTTACAATCTCCCCCACTTAGACTCTTAATGTCCTCATCAAGGCTCAACTACATGGCCTCATAATATTTCCCCATTTTGGTGCAGACCCAAAATGGCCCATGGACACCCATCTCCTGATCACAAAATACCAACACAAGGGTGGCTACATCACCATGGACAACCCTTCTCAACATGCCTGGACCACACAGCTCAAGACTGACATGCCACATGCCCATGTGGGCCCCACCTAATAGAGGGGTTATGGCTCTACCATATTTTCCACTTTTTGCTGACCTATACACTTCTCACGTTTCTTCTTTTATGTGGATTGAGAAATCAATTTGCAAACAAATATCTCATGTCAATCTAATTGCAGGTGACCTACAAGAATAAAGATAAAATGGTCCCTAATTATATTTTTGGGTCCGGAGGGGCTAGCTTAGCAACCACCAAGCCTATTACTCTTGGATTATTTCCTAAAAGGACAATATGTAGCATAATGACCAATTTCATTGCAATAGTTGCATGTTCCCGTAGCCTTAGAACTAGAGGATTCTCCATGAAAGATTGGAGATCATTTATCTTTGTTGTTTCTTTGGCCACTATTATACCCTATACCATGTCTACCAATTTGTTTAGTAGTATGGAGTAAGATATCATTAAGATTTCATTTACCATATAAGAATCTTTACAAAGAGGATCTCAAACTATGATTATAATGCATAAGAGAAGTAATAGTGTAAGACAATTGATTCATATCATCTCTAGCATGCAAAAGATTGATTTCCAAGCAAAGCAATTTTGTCATATAAAAATCTTTTTCAATATGAAGAGCAACAACATTATTCCCTCTACTAGTAGAACTATAACAAGATTCAAGGACATTTTTTAGCAAGCAAGGAAGCATTTTCTTTTTCAAGAAAATTAACTTAGAAATATATACACTATATTCATATTCTATTCCTTCTATAAAAAGATCTTTGTCCTCTTTTTTAGTTGTAAGAACAATAATATCAAGCATGAGAGAATTCACAATTTTAGTATGCTCTTCATTATAACTAGAAATAAGAGATTGAGCTTCTAGAAATCTAATCATGTCAAGCAAGTTAGCATTTTCAAGTTTAAGAGCATCTACTTGTTGAAGATAAGCATTGTTTTCTATCTCAACTCTACTAAATTTCAATTCAAGTTCTAGATAAAGCTTTTGGAGATCATATAATTATTAGTAGACTTAATAGATGCACGAGTAGCATGAATAATGGAAATTAAAGATTATTTATCTAAAGAATCTAGGTTTACCTCATTTGAGTCTTCATTTGAACTAGACATGAGAGTAAAATGGCATTATCTACCATCACTAGAGCTTGAGCTAGATTCTCCATTATATTCTTTACTTGATCTTGAGTTGGAGGTGCCATTAGATATTTTATGCCTTTTCTCCTTCATCTTGTGCTTCTCTTACCTTCTCTTGTGATGATGGGTCTTTTTGCCTTGTCAAAAATCTTCCTTGAAGTGACCCTTCTTTCTAAATTTGAAGCATTGGGTGGAGGAAGGAGACTTGCCTTTGTAAATTATACCTTTAGAGTACATATTATCTCTTCAACTTGAGAGGATGGAGAAGCTTAACTAACAATAGCTTCAACTTGGGATTTGATTTTAGCTTCCTTCTTTCTCTTGAGCTCTTTCTCTTCTTTTCTTTCTTCTTCCTCTTGATTGTCAAGTTTCACTTCAAAAGCTTGTAGATTTCCTATGAGATCTTAATAGGAATATCACAAAGAGACTTCGTTTCTTCAATGGTGGTTCTTTGTTTCCCACCTCTTGGGGAGAGTTCTAAGAATCTTTGATTTTATCTTTCCTTGATCCATAGGATGACCTAGGACAACAAGAGCATTAACAATGGTGACGATCCTTACATACATTTCAGCTACCCTTTCATTCTTTCACATCTTGAAGTTTCCAAGGAGATCATGGGGCATATAGACTCTACCTTCCTTCACTTGATTTGCCCCTCATAAGTGACATATAGCTTTCTCAATATCTCATAGGCCATGTCACAAGAAGAAATCCAATTGAACTTGGTGGGGGAAAGAGAGACATAAAAGATGTTGATGGCTCTTGCATTCAAGGTTTCTTTCTTTAAAGTAGCCTCATCCCATTCTTCTACCTTTGTCTCCGGTAGCTTGTACGGAAGATCCACCATTCTCCATAGCTGAAGATGTGATCCTTGGATATAGAATTATATTCTTCTCTTCCAATAGAGGAATTTGCTCCCATCAATGATTGGAACATTGGTTTAGCATCTACCACCTTAATTATCACCTATCTTCTCCTACATGTGGAAGTATTGCTTGGATAAAACCCGCTCTGATACCAATTGTTGAGTCAATGATGGGCTCTAGAGGGGGCGGTGAATAGAGGTAAAATCACTTAAAAATTTCATTAGAACTTCAAGATATTTCTAAGATAATATGGCAAGTATGAACTTTTAGTGCAACTAAAAAAGCATAGAAAGGGAGATAGATTGAACAAGCACAAGGTAACACAAGTTATTTATAGTGGTTCAAACCTCCAAACTGGGAGATGTACATACACTACCTAGAGAGGTCAACCTCTATGCTTTTCAACTATGTCTCACTCCTTATATTCCATTATAAGAGTTACAACATAAGACCTCCCTATTCAAGGTCAAGGGTACCTAGCATACCCTTTAAGGACAAGGGATCCAATCACCTTGCAAAAGGATTACCTATCCATGACCAAGCGTCTTCTACCATGACGAGCCTTACCTACTCTTGCAACGAGTCTTCCGTCTTCTCCAAGGACTTACCTACTCTTGCAACAAGTCTTCTACCTTCAAATAATTACCCACTCTTGCCTTGGATCTTCCACCTTTGAATTTACCTTCACCAAGGACAAGCTTTCACCAAAGGACTCCTTCCCTTCTTCTTCTTCACCTCTCTTAGACAAGAGGGAAAATCTTCATCTTTATGGTAGAAAGAGAGATTGGGAGGTGGAGGAAGTGAGTTCCTCACAAGATATACATGTAGGACTAGCTCTCCTACATTTCTCCTAGTCACTCTAATGGATGTAGCAAATGATTAAGCTTATGGGAGTGGATGGAGGCTCTTTGAGCCAAATCTCTCTCAACTCTAATTAGGGACCTTCTAATGCTTGGCTAACCATGAAATGAATCCCAAGGAGTCCAATTTATAGTTGAGTTTGCCTATTATCCAGTAGAAACACTTAGCAATGAATTCTAACCGTCTTGGGTGTTAAAACATATATATATATATATATTCGGGTTTTGAAACACTCCAACGGCTAGAAACACTTTTCTAAACTTTTTCGTACAATGTTGTTGGATGAGTTGTCTTTTGGGAAACTCGACTGACGACACTTTACGACAAGTCAAAGTGTAGGTGTTGGTTGAATTTCTACCAAGATAAACTCAGCCAACCCTTGGCATGTGCCAAAAGCCAGACTAATTGTTGTCTGAGTTGTCACCAGGTCAAACTCGGCCAATGGGCCAACCTGTAATCACTTTTGACAAATGTCCAAAAAATGCTTAAACATTTGAGTTAAGTGTTCCTGATTTTTTCTAAGCTTAATTATAATTCATACAATCATTACAAGTTATTTACATCAAATATCTATATAGGAAACTATCAATTCTTCAATCTTGATCTGTATGCATGTATGACTTGAATTCTTCAAGTTAGGATGTGTACGTTTAGGCATTTGGAGTGTGTATATATTATATGAAATCATTCAAATAGAATCATTATACACAAATGAGTGGAATGGTTAGTCATCATCAAAACAAGAGTTTAGTCAATTTAGACCTTGAGTCAACAGTTTCCATTAGTGTGCTTTCCTAAATAAGTATGGGAGGTATGTAGGTGGGTGATGAGAGTGACTCATCATTATGCACTAGTAGGTATAAATCTATGGAATGCATGCTCTATAGGTAATTAATCAAGGGTTAGTTTGGTCATCTGTAGTTGGTTATATTTATGTGAATTTTCAATGGAAAATTATATATCAATTTCATATCATGTCATCCGACTACACCCAAACATGCCTCCACTTAGATTTACAACCATTTGTATTTTTGAATTATGTCGTTATTCACATTCTAAAATATTTATCTAAATTTAATTTTTTGATGAATAATAAGTTAGTTTTCTCGTAAGAGTACCATTTAGATAGTAATTAAAAAGGGAAGTTTTTTGAGACATGATGAATGCAGATGTTTAATGATACATATGATGGTAATGAAAGTCTAATGTGTGTATCGCTCATTGTCATAGTCTAAAAAACATGGAATTAAGGGTTAGGTTCTACAATGACATAACTAACACACATCCACAAACTTCAAGAATACCTTAGGATGGACATATAACCAGGTCATACCAAGTTATGGTAGGTTTTTGTACAAACTCATTGTCAACTGGGACATGAGTTAGTTGTTGGCTTGGATTGTGGAAAAGTTTGGCTCATGCGTGGCCATTATAAAAAATATAGGTTTTAGATCATCATGAGTTGGTCCATAGTAGATATAATTTTGTAGATTTCCAAAGTAATATATGCATACATATCGGTATAATATATGAAGAGGGACTTAGGGTGTGGTATGCATTGTATGGTAGCCTTTTTAACACGATGAATATCCCCTTTTGGTCTACACTAAATATTACAAAGGGCATGTGATACAATTTATGAAAATTTATCATTACACCAATCCATTTTAATAATAGTTGTGGTTTACAATATGTTGGATCAAATGGGCTCTAGAGGGGTATGAATAGAACTAAAAACACTTGCAAAAAATTCGTTAGACCTTTAAGTTACTACAATGTATGGGATTGCAAATATTTAATTTTTATTGCAACTAAACAAACATAGCAAGAATGAGAGAGATTTAACAAATACAAGAAACAAGCTATTTAGAGTGATTCTAATCTCCAAACTAGGAGAAAGTCAGTCCACTACCTAGAGAGCTCAAGCCCTAGGATTTTGCAACCAATGTATACTTATATTCCATTATAAGACATAGAAGATGACCTTCCTTTTCTGGGTCAAGGATACCTAGCCTTCCCTTTGAGGATAGGGGAGCCAATAACCAACCCAGGTCTTAGCTATCCATAGGAGCTAGAGTCTTCTACCTCTACAAGGTCTTATCCACTCTTACAAGCAGCTGGACACCTTCACCAAGGAGATCCCCTTCTTGCACTGAGTTTTTTTTCTTGAAGGATTTACCCACGTCTACTCCTAGATCTTCATCCTTGACCTTCTCCTTCACCTTGGATAAGCTTTTGCACCTTCTTCTACAATTTTAAGAAGCTTGCACCTTATCCTTCACTTGGAGAAGCTTTCACCAACTTGATCTTGAAGAAAGGGGTTGGGAAAGGGGAAGCTTTGAGAGCTATACAAGCATTAATGAATTATCTCTCTCACACAAATTCAATCTCACTCAAATGGATGTTCTGATTTGTAGACAAGAGAGAGGACTCAAGTGGATTGGATGCACTCAACTATAGCTAGGATCTTGAATAGCAAGAAGGAACAACCTTGGAATGAACTCCAAGAGATCCTATTTATATCTGAGGGCATCCACTAGAGGGTAGGAGCACTACAGAATATTTTCTAACCATTTGGGGTGTTGTAATGGATATAATTTTGAGTTTCTCAATACCCCAACAGTTAGAATAACTTTTTCTACAGTCTCGGTATAGTACAGTCGATCGGGATTTGATAGAGGTAACTTGACCAATTACACTATGCGACAAAGCTAATTTGAAGCATCGATCAGGTTTATACTAGATGAAACTCAACTGAACTACTTAAATTAGTTTTGGTCAGTGCAGGGATCGGTCGAGCTCTGTGTATGGTAAACTCAACTGAACTTAAATTTTCTCAAAATGCATTAAGGGGATCGGTCGAGTTTGTCACAGGAGAAACTCAACCAAAAAATACCATGTAATGAATTTTGGGAAATTTGAGTTCCTGTTTTTTTTTTCATCTTTGTTACAAGTCATTACATCAATACAAATGATTATAAAAATAATCATAATAGTTTTAGGGTGTTTTCCAAAAAAGTGCATTTGCATTGCTTTTGACTTGAACTTGATCAAGCTTGGGCTTTGTGGAAATGGTTCTTTTGATGTATCTAATGCCTAAATTCAATCTTCAATAGACATATTAGATACATATGAATGGAATGGTTAAGTCATTATCAAAATATGGACAATGTGTAACCCTCAAGTCAACATTCTCCCCCTTTTTATAGTGACAAACCATTCCTTAACATATTGAAAAGGATATGAAAATTAAAACCTTTACCTTGTGAATTGCAAGGGGATACATGAATGAACAATTTTAATGGTTCCCCGTAAATTTATGCTTATTTTTACCTGCATGGTTAGTCTTTCCACAAAAAATCATAGTACATATGTATAATATATGGTCCTCTTAGCTAGTAACATGATATTTATAGATAATTGACTCAAAAAGGATCACATAAGCAATAATTTCAATATGGCTAAGCTTGTTTCTCCCCTATAGTACCTGTAGTACATGATGAGCTCTCATATTCTTCTCCCCCTTTCTCATTGCAAAAAGGCATGGGGTAGAATAGTAATAAAGCACATGTCTTTGTCACATGAACTAACTACACAAGTAACCACACATAGAACACACCAAATAGAGACAAATCGAGAGAGACAAGCAATCCAGAGTCATAATCAAAATATGGGATAACATACCAATAAATCATAGGACATAGTCAACTAAAGAGTTAAGGTGCATAAGATTAAGATTACAACACTAAACATGTCCTCTCAAAAAGAAAACTACAAACCAACAAAAAATGATGAGATATTAAAATAGTATGCCTCAGATACAATGCCCATATGTCTAATACATGATAGTCTACACACACACACACACACATATATATATATACATATATATACATATATATATGTATGTATGTATATATATATATATATATATATATATATATATATGAGCACTCTAATAGAGTATAAAACTAAACATATACATCATCTACTATGTCAACCATGTCCTCATCATCTTCCTCATCCTCAAGATGATAGTCCTCATCTCCATCGGATGGTGCATCAATGGCAGCAATTGTAGCCTCACCATCATCACCATTAGAAGATCCATCATCACCAGCATCAGAGCCATCAACATCTTCATCATCAACCTCATCCTTAGTGTCCTGTTCTAGCGTCTCCTCATTAGCAGGAGTCCCAAATGCATGTGTACCAGGCCACCTGACATTCTGATCAACCCAAGACATGCCACATGCATGTAAGACATTTTCTTGCAGAAAGGTGGGAGTAGAAACTCCATCATAACCAGCAAGAAGAATGGCAGTGGGGCCAATATGAAGATCATAAAGAGGAAGAGAACCAGGTGTAGGGGTAGGTCTACTAGTAGTAGCAGCAGGGGGTGAAACAAAAGTAGTAGGAGGTGGGGGGGTGGGGTAAAACTGATTATATGCATAAGAGGCATAGTCAGCATCGGGGTACGCCTGGTAGAGAGGGTAGTAATGGCTATAGGATAGGTTCATATATCATATGATCTGTAGATTTCCTGGTGTAGATGATCCTAAATCCTAAGGTTATACTCCTGTTAATGTGTCATATATCCCATGAGGGCTTCATTTAATATAGAAACAAGACGCGGTCAGGTCAGGATGGTGGTGGTGGAGGGGCCGGGGTCACTACTATAGAAATAGCATTTAGTGTCGCTTTTCTTGGCGTCGGTTAATTAGGAAAACTGACACCTAATATTATAGGCGTCAGTTATTTAGAAAAACCAACGTCTATATTTGAAGACCAGCCAGACACAGGTACCGCTTTGTATTTAGCGTCGGCTGAGTATAACCAACCGACGCCTAAAATTGCCCACGAAATCCAATTTTCGAGCGAAAAAAATTTGGGTCACATACAACGTCGGTTTTGTAACTATTCACTGACGCCTATGTATAATGAAATTTTGCGCGAAAAGTTCCACTTTCGGTGTCAGTTATCCTTTGACAACCGACGCTGATAATGGTTCCCGCCAATTAATTTAGGGTAAAGATTGTCTAATTGGACGTCGGTTTTGTATTAGCAACCGACGTTGAAGATAATAGGCGTCGGTTGTCATAGATAACCGACGCCGTTGACCAACTTAATAGACCCGATCACCCGGCTCTTCCCCCTTTCTTCCTGTTTCATCACGAATTCTGCTGCTGTGCTCCACGCCCCCCGCCGCTGCTGTGCTCCACGCCCCCCACTGTTGTTGCTGTTGTGCTCGCCCGCCGCCGCCGCATCCTCTGCTACTACCGCCGCCACATCCTCTGCTGCTGCTGTGCTCCACGCCCCCAGTCGTTTGCTGTTGTTGTGCTCCACGCCGGTGGTCCTCTGTGCGCTCCACGTCGCGTCCTCTACCGGTCCGCCACTACTGCCGCCGCTCGCCGCCGCTCTTCTCCACACTAGCTCCAGGTAGCGCTACCTCTTTGCTTCCTTCTCCCTAGCTATTTACCAACATGCAGCAAGCACGGCCATGGCTGTGTTGTCCTACCACGGCCGTGCTGGACAACACGGCCGTGGTAACGACCGTGGCTGTGTTGCCTCACCACGGCCGTGCTGGATAGCACGGCCGTGGTAAGGGAACACAACCACGGCCGTTACCACGGCCGTGCTGTCCAGCACGGACGTGGTAGGCCAACACAGCCACGACCGTGCTTGCTGTTGGTAAGGATATGAACAAATTTTTATGTAATGTTTTATGTAAATCCTAGGATATGAACAAATTTTTTGCTTGCATATATTTGTGCTCCTAATCCTAATGATTGACTTAATTCAGTAAATTTTGATGCATGTTGAAATAAGATTTAAACTTGTCAATTCTAGCATCCTAATTTGATTTGATTAAACCTAACATTGATGAAACCCTAACATCAATTGTGATGAAACCCTAACATTAATTGTGATGAAACCCTAACATGTACATATCTATTATTGTGTTTGTTGGCCTAGAAACCCGTCCAAGATTTACTCATTAGGAGTAAATATTGGATAGTCCCCGGTTTGGGACTGTTCTTGAACACCTAATCTCACTTAGAATGTAAGTGTATAATATGTATTGGGTTTTTGAGAAAATTTTGGTAGCATTTCCCTGTTTGTTCTCTAAGTACATATGTACTTAGAGAACAGCGGGGAAATGCTGCCAGAATTTTCTTGAAAACCCAATACACATTATACACTTACTAGTGAGATTAGGTGTTCAAGGACGGGATAGGTGGTACACATTTATTATATATAAGAATGACATCACATGTGTTTGTTGGCCTAGAAACCCGTCCAAGATTTACGCATTAGGAGTAAATCTTGGATAGTCCCCGGTTTGGGACTGTTCTTGAACACCTAATCTCACTTAGGATGTAAGTGTATAATGTGTATTGGGTTTTCGAGAAAATTTCAGTAGCATTTCCCCGTTTGTTCTCTAAGTACATATGTACTTAGAGAACAACGGGGAAATGCTGCCGAAATTTTCTTGAAAACCCAATACACATTATACACTTACTAGTGAGATTAGGTGTTCAAGGATGGGATAGGTGGTACACATTTATTATATATAAGAATGACATCACATGTGTTTGTTGGCCTAGAAAGTGAACAATCATTGTTCTTTATATTACTTGACCATTGGTATAAATTAGAATGAACAATCACTAAATTATATATTGTTTGTATGGAGTCCGGCTTCATTGTAGATAATAGGAGTAAATCTTGGATAGGATGTAAGTGTATACCCTAATCTTGTCCTAATATATACTTGTTTTCTCTTTGATCATAGAATGGATAGATCATGGATGTCCATTCGCAATCGCTGCACCCCAGAGTTTATATCTGGTCTTGATCAGTTTATTAGATTTGCCGAGGAACATAGGAAAAAACCTACAGATAGGTTCTACTATCCATGTAGGCATTGCGGTAACAATTTGAAAGTCAACACTGGTGAGGAAATCAAAAGTCATGTCATGTGCAACGGGATTGTACAAGGCTATACATAATGGTACTGGCATGGAGAGATTTCAAACTCGAAACCAGTAGATGTCGATAACAGTGCTTGGGAGGAAGAAGAAATTGCCTCCGATGACGTAGATGTGAACGAACCAGTTCCAGTAGACATCGTTGATGCGATGCTGGATAGTTGTAGGGTAGAGCACACCGATCCACCTCCTATCTTTAGAAACATTGTGCATGATGCTGAGATACCATTATACACAGGTTGTGCTAAGTTTACGAAGCTTAGCACTGTGTTGAGATTGTATAAGTTGAAAGCTAACAATAGATGGAGCGACAAAAGCTTCACTGAATTGTTGACTTTGTTGAAAGAAATGCTTCCTGAAGGAAATGAGCTGCCAATCTCAACATACCGAGTAAAGAAAATGTTGTGCCCAATGGGAATGGAGGCCAAGAAGATACACGCATGCCCGAATGATTGTGTATTATTTCAAAAGGACTATGTAGATTTGAAAGATTGTCCAAAATGTGGTGCGTCACGATATAAATTGATGACTTCGGGGGAGTCCAAAACTGGTTCTCCTGCCAAGGTGTTGTGGTATCTACCTATAATATCACGGTTTCAACGCTTGTTTGCAAATCCAAAAGATGCGAAGAATTTGAGGTGGCATGCAGATGTTAAGAAAAATAATGATGGGATCCTACGACATGCGTCTGATTCCCCATAGTGGAAGAAGATTGATCTATTGTACCCAAAATTTGGTGAAGAAGATAGGAATCTAAGACTTGGGCTTTGTACAGATGGGATGAATCCGTACGGGACATTGAGCAGCCAACATATCACTTGGCCAGTCATGCTTGTTATATACAATCTTCCTCCTTGGCTGTGTATGAAAAATAAATACGTTATGCTGTCGTTGTTGATATCGGGCCCTAAACAACCCAGAAATGATATCGATGTTTATCTTGAACCTATGATTGATGACTTAAAGAAACTTTGGGCTGAAGGTGTGAAGACCTATGATGCTTCAGGAAGAGAGACATTTCGTTTGCACGCTATGTTGTTTTGCACTATTAATGACTTTCCAGCATATGGGAATTTTTCTAGATATAGTGTCAAAGGAGCTAAAGCGTGTCCTATATGTGAAGAAAACACTGTTTCAATAAGAATAAAACATGGCGACAAGAATGTATATCTTGGTCATCGAAGGTTTCTTTCCAAATTCCATCCGTATCGTAGGAAGCACAAAGCATTCAATGGATGGAATGATGAACGGAGTGCACCTAAATCTATACCAGGCGATGTTGTTTATGAAAGAGTAAAAGACATTGTCAATGAATTTGGTAAGAAATCACAATGTAGTATGGCCACACGGAGTGACAATTCTTCATTCAAGAAGAAGTCAATATTTTGGGATCTTCCTTATTGGAGTTCTTTGACAGTCAGGCATTGTATCGATGTAATGCACGTTGAGAAAAATGTCTGTGATAGCATCATTGGTACTCTGTTAAATATACCAGGTAAGACTAAAGATGGGATAAAATCCGGACTGGACCTACGTGAAATGGGAATAAGGTCAAAATTAACAGAATTACGTGAAATAGGTAATCAAAGAACATACTTACCTCCCGCTTGTTACACGTTGTCTAGAAAGGAGAAGAAAGCTTTTTGTGAATGCTTGGTAAATGTTAAGGTGCCACATGGTTACTCATCCAACATCCGTAGATTGGTATCAATGAAAGATCTGAAGTTGATAGGTCTTAAATCTCATGATTGTCACACTCTAATGCAACAAATATTGCCTGTGGAAATTCGATCTATATTGCCGAAGCATGTAAGGTTTGCAATCACCAGACTTTGTTTCTTTTTCAACAGTCTATGCAGCAAAGTTATTGACCCTGATACTCTCGATAATTTGCAAAGAGACGTGGTTGTTACCCTATGTCAGCTTGAGATGTATTTCCCTCCTTCGTTCTTTGATATCATGGTACATCTTGTTGTCCACTTGACTAGGGAAGTTAAAATGTTGGGACCAGTTTTCTTGCATTGGATGTATCCCTTTGAACGTTACACGAGCGTTTTTAAAGGTGATGTTCGAAACCGTTATCGGCCTGAAGGGAGTATTATTGAAGGTTATGTGGCGAGAGAGGTTATGGATTTTTGCAATGACTTTCTGAGTGGTAATAACACTCCTGTTAATGACAAGAATATTGAGGAGGGCAAAGGAATTTTGGGATCACAGGTGAAAGTAATCAGCCGTGAGCAGTTGGAACAAGCACACTTGTATATTTTACAAAACATGGATGAAGTGAGTGTTTATATCGAGGAACATACCAATTTCATCAAGAAACAACATCCTCGAGCAAGTTCAATGTGGCTTGCTAGAGATCATAAGAAGACTTTTACTAAGTGGTTTGAAGATATAGTCTTACATCAACTATCTCAAACACCAAATGATATTACAGAAATTATCAAATGCCTCGCCTTTAAACTAAAACTGAATGTTATGTCTTATGAAGGGTTTGACATTAATGGGTTCACATATTACACAAAGTGCCAAGATGATAAGAGTGTCGTCCAAAACAGTGGGGTCACTCTTCAAGCGTCGACTATGTATTTTGCAAGTGCAAAGGATAAGAGTCCACGTGAAGCTAAAATGTCATATTACGGTTTCATTGAAGACATATGGGAGTTTGACTAAATAGATTTCAGAATTCCGCTCTTTAAATGTAATTAAGTTGATAACACCAAAGGAGTTATAGTGGATGAATTGGGTTTCACTTTGGTGAACTTTGAAAAGATTGGTGAGAAGGGTGAACCATTCATATTGGAATCACAGGCGAAACAAATATTCTATATCGATGATCCTGCAAATGATAAATGGTCGGTTGTTCTTCATGGTAAAAGACAATTCATTGAAGATCCTATAGATGAAGAAGAGTATTATGATAAGTATGATGACTCCAGTCCATTCTCAGTTGGGTTGCCAACTCCACAAAATATTGAAGCTAATGATGACTTATATGTGCGCGGAGATCACAATGAAGGATTGTTAATTGATAAAAGATCACAATTTTAGAGACATGTATGTTTATATTTTTTTACAAATGCTAGTTAATACAAATGCTAAATGTTTTCCTTTTTATGGTTAATACAAATGCTAAATGTTTGCCTTTTTCTAGTTAATACAAATGCTAAATGTTTGCCTTTTTCTGGTTAATACAAATGCTAAATGTTTGCCTTTTTCTAGTTAATACAAATGTTAAATGTTTGCCTTTTTCTGGTTAATACAAATGCTAAATGTTTGCCTTTTTCTAGTTAATACAAATGCTAAATGTTTGCCTTTTTCATGACATTTTCAGATGGCTGACCATGATGAGCATGATGTCAATGATGAGCATGAAGTCCATGATGAGCATGCTGTCCATGATGAGCATGGCGAGGATACCAATGTAAGTTCTAAAAACATATCCTGTATTTCTATAAAATTCATTATCTTCTAGTTATGTCATATATCCCATATTTCTATATTGCGCTAATTCAGTGGGTTTATTTTTGTCAAATTTTAGGTTGATGATGCACATGTACCCACTGAAGCACTGGAGCAACTTGATGCGCATCACCAAACACTTAACAAGAAAAGGGGCATCACTCTGTTGAAGAAGTTAATAGCGCTGAGTGGTAGTGGATCCAAATTGGTTGTGGAGTTTGATAATGGAGGAAATACAATTGGAGTGAACTGCAATAATTTTGTAAACTATCTTGGGTGTGTCACTCGAAGCCATTGTGGTGTTAAGTATGATAATTGGCATAAAGTTCCTCAGGGGAAGAAAGACTTGATATGGAAGGATTTATGTGTGAGTTATTATTATTTGCAATTCTATTTTGTAGATTACAAATTATATTATTTGCAATTCTATTTTTGGATACTAGTTAATAAGAATTCTATTTTATAGAATCTGTTTGCATTGGATGAGAAGTTGCATCAGTGTGATGCAACGCGTTGGAAAGATGCTTAGGAACTATAGGACAAATCTGAACGGAGAATAGAAAAAGATGGTGATAAGAAGAAGAAGTCAGCCCTTGAGCAGTGGAACTTCTTGGACAAAGAAGATTGGGACAATTTTGTTGCTTCAAGAAAATCTGAAGAATTCAAGGTATTAGGCGTCACTCCCAATTTAATTAATATATGTTGTATTCACCTATTCAAGATTAACATTTAGTGCTACTAACCAAATCATTAATGTGCATACTAACTAGGCCCTCAGTGACGCACAAAAAGCAAGGCGTGCACTGAATGTGCATGACCACACTATGGGTCCAAAGGGCTATGCAAGCATTCGCCAAAGACTACAGGTGGAGTCTGCTCCTACTCAGCAGTCTGCCACACCCATGCCTCGCCATGATATCTGGATAGCTGGGAGGCAAAACAAAAAGGGTGAAATAAAGAATCCTGTAACCGCTGAGGCGGCTGTGAAAATGGTAAAATACAACTCTTAGAGCAATCGTTTGAATATTGATTATTTGTGGTGTTAACTTACCAATTTCTGTTGATGGTGATTAGCGGGAGCTGCACGAGCAGAGGAAACAAGGCACACTCATCCCCCAGGGCACAAGGGATGAATTGACAGTTGCTCTGGGTAACCCAGAGCATCCTAGATGTGTTAGGGGTGTAGGCACTGGTGTGGGCATCAAAGCATTCTTTGGGCCATCCCAACACAAACCCAGAGCGGGACTTTCACAAGAAGAGGTAACATATTCTTTTTTTAAGAATGTTACTGCAAAAGGGAATTCAATAATAAGAAGCTAATGTTTCTTTTATCCATGTATAGGAGAATAAGAGAGTCGAGGATATAGTTGCTAAGAAGGTCAATGATATAGTTGCTGAGAAGGTCAAGGAAGAAATAGTGTGGTGGCAGGCATCTCAGGCTTCCAATCAGCCTATGGCGACCCACTCTTCTCCTGATGCACAGACTGCGAGTAGTCCTAGAGACCCATCGCCTAGCACGTCTGCTGTAAGTATTGTTTATGACATTGTAGCTAGTCTTTTCAAGATGATATGCTCGAAAGGTGATATGTATATATGTATAACATTCTTTAAGTAAATTTGTAGGCATTGAAGCCATGCTGCTTAAGAATGCAAGACTATGTTGTTGTAGAGGTGAATGCTTACCAGTCCCTTCCTGGGGAAACGTTTCATGGGACTCCAATGCCGCAGGGCTACGTTCGTGTGAGCCCGATATGTGTATTACCCGATTGGAGGGAAGCTGCATTGCCATATGCCCACCCAGATATTGATACACTTGGTGAGGCAGAAGGCGGGGTGATATTGTGGCCCAAAGCAGATGTCGTCTACACTACTGAAATTGTAAGATAAATTTACATTACTTTAGATTGTTAATGTGTATATATGAGGTCAACTGATATGAAATTATATATACAGGTTAAAAAGAAGACACCCGGAGCACCTAGGCCTCCACCTCCACTTCCTGCATTACCAAGTTGGGTTCCAACTGACCTAAAATACCCATTAGGTCCTACTTGTAGGGGAATGGCATGTTGGCTACGGGCACATAATATACATTGCCCTATAATTGTTTCTTTAGAAGCAGATTATGCAGGTCAATCATACGATAGCTCTTTATTTATACAAGATATTATTGAGCTGTTTATGTATGATTGGCTGAATACATCAATGATAGAGACATGGATAAGGTGAGATCTTGTTTATACATCCATATACCTTGTGTAAGATCCGGTGATCTGGTTTCTTATATATTAATGCATACGTAATACATGTTTTGCAGCTACTTAGTCGAAGATCAATGCAAACAATTTGCATTTGATCATGTGGGATTTTTGATTCCATCATTGATTAGTATGGTAGCTAAAGACCCTGATAGTGTTCAACAATACTGTATAGATGCTTTTACAGTTTTTGGTCAGAAAAAGAAGACAATAATAATAGCTCCATTCAATGTCAAGTAAGTTTACTTTATTTATAATTTGGACTTAATAAAATTCCATTTTTATTGTGCATTTTGAGTTATTAATTTTTTAACTTTTTTACCTCTAGCGGTAGACATTGGGAGTTACTAGTTATTGTCCCCGGGACGTTCACTGTTTATTATCTAGATCCTGCGGGAAGTACATTGAACACTAAAATTGGACACATATTGAGAGTGCTATTATTCTGGTGAGAAATATTTCATTTTTATATCCGTTAACATCTATTATTACATTACTATTTAATTATGCAATTTACTGTGTTACATTAACATGTAGGGGTTTAGATGCATTCAAAAATGCTGGAGGAAATGTCCCAAGGAGAAAGAACCATCCAATAATTTGGGAGAACGTAAAAGTAAGTTCCCGACTCCAATGTATATATTATTTATGTGAACTATGCTTAGTTGTATTTTTTAATATTTTGTATGTTTCAATTTATAGTGCTCTACACAAGACAACGGCTGGGCATGCACATACTATGTGATGTGATTTATGCAGATGATTATCCGACATGCCTCATTGGATATTAATACCATACATGAGGTATTATATATAGTCTCATTAGTTAGTATGAAATATATCAATCTTATTTTTATATTATTACTTATATATATACAACATTCTCTTTGCAGGTGTTTAAAACTGACCACACTATACGTAAACACTTAAAAAATGTACATGCTCCATATACGATGGAAGCATTAAATGAAATAAGAGAAGAATGGGCAGAAGCCATACAAGCAGTGGCGATTGTAAGATATAATTGGGATGCTGATAGCGATGCTGAATGATATTTTGTAAATGAATATTTCTGAATGTTTATACAAGTCTGAATGTTTCTACATGTATTTCAATGTTTCTACATGTGTGAATGTGAGAATTGAATTAATGTCTGAATGTATCTACTTGTGTGAAAAAATATTTGTTGATTTTGTAGGTTTGTGGCCTATTTGTAGGCTGATATCAATGGATGTCGTAAACCTGTAGTTCAGAAAACTAAACTGCAGGTTCTCATCCTACTGACCAGCCACAGCAGGCCTGCAAACTGATAAGAAAATAAAAATTAAAGTATAGGCGTCAGTTATTTATAGAACACCGACGCCTAAGGCATACAACATCAGTTATTAGATACAAACCAACACCTAATATGACAAACAACCCGACCGTGCAGGAAAGCACGGCCGTGGTGGAAAAGGCGTCGCTTATTAGTATAAAACTGAAGCCTATAGTACTAAACACAGCCGTGCAGCGAAGCACGACCGTGTCGTCTGGGCGTATGGTGTCGGTTGTTAAGTTGTTAAGTTGTTAACCGACGCAGAAAGTGTCCTAGGTGGTGCCTTTTTGTGTGGCGCGAACCCTATATACGTCGGCCAACTATATATAACTGATGCCTATATGTCATATAGGCGTCAGTTATATAACCGACGCTGAAGAGTTTGACCTTTAGCGGCGCCCACATAGGCGTCGCTTGAAAACCGACGCCAAAGTGGGTTAAACAACCGATGCCAAAGGCTGTTTCTGTAGTAGTGGGTGGAGGTAGAGGCACCTGGAGTGATGGAATAAGAGGTAGGAAGAAAGATCTTCTTGATGGTTATCTCACTAATGCAAGCCCCTTTGCGACTGGGTTTGTATCCAAGGTCATGGAAGAGGGATTTTTCATTATGGTGAAAAACACACCACAAATCATGTTTAAATATGGGGGATGGGTGCCGATGGAATTCTTCCCGAAGTCAAAGTAGGTCATATGAATGTTATGAGTCCACTTGACTCTAATATTATTTAAGAGACAATACATGGATATGTATTGCAATTGACCACTAAGACGATTAGTCTTGTCTTGATATCAAGAAAAGAGGAGGGTAGGTTTAACTTCTCCTGTATGGGACATCTGGTTTCTTTAGGAACTTATGCATATAAGGAATGGTAAGCAGGGGATAAAATCTCTTATAGAAACCATCAAGGTCCAATAGGTCTTAGAAAGAAGGATAGGAAGCCACCCAAGTAGCAATGACATCAGTACTAGGGATATATGTATTTAGAGAAACCTCAGATAGTGTTATCTTGGTACCAACTATCATTGAAGTCAAAATGACTTGGCTATTAGGTGGTGGCACATGGATGTTGTAGTTCTTTGTTAGATTGACATAAATTCATGGACCACCTTGTTGCTCAACATAGAATTTGCAAAGCACAAATGCTCAACACACAAATTACTTAGGTGATGTGCTTTGAACACCTGAACAACCTCCTCAATCACCTTAATCATTGCAAACTGAGGTTCAAAGAAGGCACAAAAAGGAAAGGAATTCCTAGGAAGGGGTTCCTTGTACCTATTCAAGGCTTGATTTGAGATGAAGGAGTTGTCATCAAAGGAGACATGCCTTGTAACAGCTGGTGTGAATGTAGCTCTAGCTTGGGTGGATATCTTCCTACAGTTGGAGGCCATGAGGTCGGAGATGGAGAAGATAACCACCAAATGAGAGAGGAAACACACAAGGTAGGGTGCCAAACCACCTAGGTCGTGGGTTAGAGAGGCAAGGAAGGATAATATAGGGATAGGAAGGGTATTGGAGGGGTAGGTCTAGCCTAGGGTTTGAGGAAAAAGCACTGGAGGTCGGGTATCAGTTGACTTTCACTAGTTGAGAGGTAGAAAAGTCATTTGATCCCCTTTTTAATTTGCGTCCACTGACGCGATCGGTCAAGTTCTAAGTGCCCAAAACTCGATCAAACTGGCATGTCGGTTTAGTCCTTGAATAGTGATAGGTCGACTTTGTATCAAGAAAAACTCGACCAAATTGTCATCCTATCCAAAACATAGAAAATTTCGTTCTAAGCCTCTAGAGTGCTATATAAATTTATTTTTCTAGCCTATAATGTATTTTAAACATATTGAGGCACATTACACTCATCATTGACTACTATTTTGTGGTAAAATATATGTTTGTAAAAAATAGCCAAAAAAAGCAAAATAAGGCATGAAAACATGTCAATTAGCACTTTCACTTAAGAGGTGACCAACATATAAGCAAGAAATATATAGGTATGATACCATCTATATAGATTTCATGTCAATATTATCAAGAGAAGTTATAAGTAGTTTTGATCTAATGCATGTAAATTTATCTCTAGCTAAAGGTTTAGTGAAAATGTTTGCAAGCTGATTCTCTGTGTCCACATGTGTGATATAGATATCCTTCTTGGCAATGTGGTCACATAGAAAGTGATGACGGACCTATGTATGTTTAGAATTACTATGAAATATGGTAGTATAAGAGAGATTAATTGCACCAGTATTGTCCTAATACATAGGAGAAGCATCAAAATGAATGTTTAAGTCTTGGAGCATTTGCTTCATCTGTAGGACTTGGGCACAACAACTCCCAGCTGCAATGTATTCAGCCTTAATAGTTCAAAGAGCCATTGTGCTTTGTTTCTTAGAGAACCAAGAAAGCAAGCATGGTCCTAGGAAGAAGCAAGTGCCACTTGTGCAATTTCTATCAATTAGACAACCTGCATAATCAACTTCATAATAGGAAGTAAGAGTAAAGTCCCTTGACTTGGGATACCATAGTCTAAAATTTTGATTTTTGTCTGAGTACCTCAAAATCCTCTTAACCGCTATGAGATGTGATTTTCTTGTACATGATTGAAAGCGAGCACATAAGCCAACACTAAACATTATGTCAGGTCTAGAGGAAGTTAAATAAAGTAAACTTCCAATCATACCTCTATAGAGCTTCTCATCTACTTTGTCACCTTCTTCATATTTGTTAAGCTTGGCAGTATTTGACATGGGGGTGTCCATTGGCTTGGTGTTCTCCATCCCAAAGCACTTAAGTAGTTTACTAGAGTACTTGCCTTGGTTGAGGAAGTTACCTTCCTTTGTTTGCTTGATTTGGAAGCCGAGAAAGAAAGTAAGCTCCCCCATAATTCTCATCTCGAACTCACTCTGCATAAGAGAACTAAACTCCTTGCAAAGGTCAAGATCAGTTCTGCAAAAAATAATATCATCAACATAAATTTGAATAATCAAGAAATTTCTAGAAGTGTGTTTTAGAAATAGCATAGAATTGACTTTGTCCATGATATACCCATTTTCTAGCAAAAAAATATTTAGTTTCTCATACTAAGCTCTAGGGGCTTGTTTGAGTCCATAGTGAGCTTTTTGTAACAAATAAACATGGTTAAGCAATTTATCATGTTCAAAGCTAGGAGGTTGAGTCACATAGACTTCCTCTTCTATTATACCATTCAAAAACACACTTTTAACATCCATTTGATAAACTAGGAAATTCTTATAACTAGAAAAAGCAAGTAGAATCCTAATAGAATTTAGTCTAGCAATAGGTGTATAAGTTTCACCAAAATCAATACCTTTATGTTGGTTATAACCTTGAGCTACTAACCTTGCTTTGTTCCTTACCACTTTCCCACTTTCGTCAATCTTGTTGTGGTAGACCCACTTGGTGTCAATGATCTTTCTCTCACTTGGTCTTGGCACTAAGGTCCACACGTTGTTCTTCTCGAACTTCTCTAAATCTTCTTGCATGTCTAGGATCCATTCATCACCCTTGAGAGATTATTCAACATTCTTTATCTCAAGTTGAGAGATGAAGGCATTGTCGACTTGTTCCTTATTATATGTATCCCGCATACTCACCCTTTCAAAAAGATTACATATAATTAGCTCTTTAGGATGATGCTTTGCAAAGCAGGGAGTTTGATCCTTCTTTTCTTCTTCTTTCTCTTCTTCATCAATTAACACCTCTTTTCCTGTATCAACAATGTTGATCTCTTTCAAGTGAGGGATAACCACATCTACAACATCATCATTAACAATATTTTTGGAAATAGAGGCCTTAGTCTCAAAAAAATTTAACATTGATATATTTTATAGCTTTAGACAATTCAATGCTAAATACTCTATAAGCCTTGCTAGTAGTGCTATAGCTAAGAAAAAAAATCCTTTTATGATTTTGCATCAAAATTATTAATAGCATCGTTGGGGTTCAAAACAAAATAGGGAAAAAAAACAAAAGAAACCAATGGAGGGCTTTCTACCATGCCATAACTCATAGGGGTTTTCTTTAAAGATGGATGAGAAAAAACCCAATTTTGCACAAAACATGAAGTACAAACAACTTCGGCCTAAAACTTCTTTGGAGTGTCATACTCTAGAATCACAATCCTAGCCATTTCCTATGGAGACCTATTCTTTCTCTCTACAACCCCATTTTGTTGAGGTGTTTGAGGTGAAGAAAAGTTATGTGCATACCCAAATACCTCACAGAACTGTTCAAACAAGTCATTTTCAAACTCTCCACCATGGTCACCGTGGATAGAGATGATCCAAAAAGAAGCTTCATTTTCAACTCATTTACAAAAAGTTAAGAAAACATCGAGAGTATCACTTTTTAAAACAAGAAAGAAGGTCCAAGTAAAGTGAGAAAAGTCATCGACAAACACAAGGCAATACTTGCTACCAGGAAGCAATTGAGTTCTCAAGGGTCCAAATATATCAACATGGAGAAGTTGAAGAGCTCTCTTGGTGCTAAGGACTCCTTTGGATTTGAAGAAGGACTTGGTTTTCTTTCATTGTGTGCAAGGTTGGCATTCCTCATCCTTTTTCAAAATATAATTTGGGAAGTCCCTTGACCAAGTCCTTTTTTCTTAACTTTTTCAATTGATACATATTTACATGACCAAGCCTATGGTGCCACAAAGAAATATCATTCGAATTGGAAATAAGGCATCTACCAGCAATATGATTAATATAGTCAAGAATCATAACATAGAGATTACCAATTCTAGTTCTCTTATATATAACATTGTAGGAGAGGGAATCTAGAAGCAAGCATTCTATTAAGGTAAAAAGAACAAGATATCCATTATCTTGTAATTGACTAACACTAATTAAATTGTGATGTAGGCCATCCATAAGAAGAACATTCTTTATACATAGTGAATCACCTACATCACCCTCACCTATCACTTTACCTTTGTTGTTGTCACTAAATGTTACCAATCCTCCTTTCTTCTTTGTAAATTGGTTGAAGTGGATGATAAGACAATCATATGCTTTGAGCAACCACTATCAACAATCTATTTTCCATTTACCTACAAGAAAGGAAGATGTCAGTGCCCAATTCAAACCTTGGGATACAATGTTATCTTGGGGACTTATTTCATCTTTGGGTATGTCCCCTTCTCTCTATAAGGACAATAACTAGAGTAATGGTCATCACTATGCGAGACGACCATCTTGCTCATGAGATGACCATTTTGTTGTGTGAGATGACTATCTTGCAGTTTGCAGGTTCTACAACATTCACGATTCCAGACCCTTCTACTCCCACACTGATCGGGAACCCTGAACCTGGTCTCTACTATAAATAGAGAGGTATTGGGCCTTCCCAAGACACACAATTGAGAATCAGTTGATCTGACAATTGTTATCCTCTAGGGTTGTGGTAAACAATAGAGAGCCCAAGCAAGTCCTACCTGTTAAAAGGAGGGATAGCAAGGGAGAGAACAACTGAGGATCAATTGTGGGAGAGCATGTCGACAACTAGTACGTCACAAAAGGGGACAACTCCTTCCTGTTGGCTTTGGTAGTGCAACATGGAGTTCTCGATGGTCCGTGTGGAATACTCTAGAGGGAGAAGGTCGTTGTCTGCCTCTAGGAGGACAATGTCAGTCAGCAATCTGTGGAGAGATCGCAGGAGCCTCTACAGATGTTATTCCATTCTATTGTCTGTGGTGAATATCAAGAGTTGCACAAACAACATCCAAGAGAAACTAGAAGACAATTGTATATCTACGACAACAAGAGTAATGTTGCTAGACTTACTCCAGGACCAGGTATAACCTTGCAACCTTTCCTTCCTAGATACATTGTTGTTGACATTATCTTGCTATTATCGGGAAATGAGCAATTAAATGTTTGTTTTCTCTGCCTATATCTACACCCAATTTCCCTACAATGGTATCAAATCCACGTCAATTTACAGTGTATCTGGGGTTCCAAATCAATATGATCATATTTAGTTTTCATTCTTTTATTTTATATGATGTGAATATTAAAATGATTAATGTGCATATCTGATTAAATTCCACATACGCTCTACAAACTAATATATATATATATATATATATATATATATATATATATATATATATATATATATATATATATATATATATATATATATATATATATATATATATATATATATATATAATTCACATGCGTCACCCTAAAATTAGTTTTGATGGTGGATGTGAAGCATGATTCTGGCCAATAACCCTAGATATGTATGTGCATGATTGTGGTGATTTATTCTTATTGTTAACAGTCTGTGAATCGAGCCTCTCTCTTCCTTCCAAATGTAAATTAATTCTCTTATTTCTATTTCCCCTTAAATGTAACTCGAGGTTTCTCTTTTACAATGTAATAAGAAACATGATAGTTTTAATTTATGTTTTAACATGAGATGAAAATTTGCACAAAGGCAAAATGACTGGCTCGTGAGACAGCCCGATTTGACTGGAGGGCTGAGGAGGCTAGATGATAGGAGGACGGTATGATTGACTAGTGGCCCAACCGATCAGTCAGAGGTGTCCAGATGCTGCTTGGACTTGAGAACTAGATGACCATTTCTGAAGCCCAACGGAGTGACCAAGAGGCGAGCCGACCAGTTCAAGCATTGAATTGATCAACCCAGATTGGTTCAAACATAGATCTTCACCAACAACAAGTTGCATATGATATGGACCCTAGGTGGTAGTAATTCTTTGTGGCTCCAATGAATTACAATAGTATGGCCATAACCATCGCTTGTGTGTTTTTATTGCATGTTCTCATTTGTGGTTATAGCGTGTATATGATACATACTATATGTATTTTGTGATTGGATATATATATATATACATATATATATCCAATCACCAAATACTTATAGTATGTATCATATACACGCTATATATATCCAATCACCAAATACTTATAGTATGTATCATATACACGCTATAACCACAAATGAGAACATGCAATAAAAACACACAAGCGATGGTTATGGCCATACTATTGTAATTCATTGGAGCCACAAAGAATTACTACCACCTAGGGTCCATATCATATGCAACTTGTTGTTGGTGAAGATCTATGTTTGAACCAATCCGGGTTGATCAGTTCAATGCTTGAACTGGTCGGCTCACCTCTTGGTCACTCTGTTGGGCTTCATAAATGGTCATCTAGTTCTCATGTCCAAGCGGCATCTGGACACCTCTGACTGATCTGTTGGGCCACTAGTCAATCAGAACGTCCTCCTATCATCTAGCCTCCTCAGCCCTCCAGTCAAATCGGGCCGTCTCACGAGCCAATCATTTTGCCTTTGTGCAAATTGTCATCTCATGTTAAAACATAAATTAAAACTATCATATTTCTTATTACATTGTAAAAGAGAAACCTCGAGTTACCTTTAAGGGGAAATAGAAAGAAGATAATTAATTTACATTTGGAAGGAAGAGAGAGGCTCGGTTCACAGAATGTTAACAATAAGAATAAATTACCACAATCATGCACATACATATCTAGGGTTATTGGCCAGAATCATGCTTCACATCCACCATCAAAACTGATTTTAGGGTGACGCGTGTGAATTATATATATATATATATATATATATATATATATATATAGTATATGATACATACTATAACTATTTGGTGATTGGATATATATATATATATATATATATGTATATATATATGTATATATGTATATATAGGTTGTTTATTCAATACATGCGCGGGTAGCCTAGATTTCTCTACCCGAAAACCAAAAAAGTAACTATTCTGGACAAAAAAGTAATTCTGCTATCAAAAAAGTAACTATGTTGATAAAAAAGTAACTATATGACTAAAAAAGTAATCCCTTACAAAATACACAACAGATATATATACGTAACCATGTTTTGAAATCTGTTGTTATGAACGTAACTATCTATGCATGAAACTCAATAGTTTACAAGGTAAAGTAACCCTCTACATGTCAAAAGTAACCCACTTGAAAAAAAGTAACCGAAATGGGGGGGCGGGTAGCTACCCACAAGGGTATTAAAGAGGGGCATATATATATATATATATATATATATATATACCCACGTGGGTATTAAAGAGGGGCCCATATATATATATATACCCGTTATATCGTATGTATTAGACATGATGAGAGGATATCCAGTTATCTTGTATGTATTGACATGATGAGAGGATATCCAATCATCTCATATGTATTGGACATGATGAGAGGATATATATATACCCACCTAGCAATCTTGTACGTATTGGACATGACAAGAAGGTATATGTCAAATGCTAGTGAAAGTCATTGGACTACCATAAAGAGCATCCTTAAGTTATTGTGAAGCACTAAAAAGACCAGTTCCTTGGTTATGGAAATTAGGAAGAGTTGGGTGTAAAGGGTTACAGTGATGCAAGCTTCCAAACTGATAAAATGATTGCAATCTAAATTTATGTTTGATGTTAAACAAGAACTATAAGATAGAAAGGGTTTTAAGATAATGTTAGTTGTTCAAATCTAAAAAAGAAGCTGAGTGTCTCTGTGCTATGAGAACAACATAGGATATTGTATGAAGTTCATATGGATGAACTTGTGTGAGATTCCAAATTATTGATGACATGGTAGAAATATTGTGACAATAATGGAACTACTAGTTAGGCTGGGAATCTCTGATAGCATATAATAACACTTCCATCTCATGTGAAAAGTCACACTACGAGGAGATGTGAAACTTGCAATATACCAACTTGAAGCAAATGTTACTAACACAGTATAAAAGCATGTGTTGTAGAAATATGATGGACATGTTAAGATCACTTGGAATATAATTCGTGGGTGATTGGCTCTAAGTGAAAGTGGGAGTCTGTTGGTTTGTATGCCCAGAGAACCATTCATATGATGATTGCAATGTGGCATTAAATACATGCTTTGATAATAATAAAGGTAATTCTATGTATTATGTTTGTGTTAGTCATGAGATGATGACACAGACATACATAGATGTATAAAGAATTATATTACTCGATGACATATGTCTTCAGGTCGAGGACCTAAATAATGAGATCATATGTATGACAATAGTACATGCATTCTTGTTATGTCCCTAGTTGGATATTACTGTGGAAGCAAAATAGACAATAGTGATACATATGACTAAAGTGTGTGTTGACTAATGATAGAGTCTCATTAATCATGATATGTGATATCAAGTCAAGCACACATGTACATGTTAGAGAATAGTGTATTGGACAGATCGACCATGCGAGTGATACATGGAGACCATGGAATGGTAGTCAGAATTAGCTCTCATAGTAATAGTGGTGATTGTAGTTCTTAGACCTGAAGTCACTACACTCATCACATATCATTGGCTATACTTTGACATCATCAACATAATCCTAAAATATGAGTTGCCATAAAGGTGATAATTGGGCAACTTTGACACATCAAGACTGAGTGTGAGTGATGTAGATGGGATTTGTCCCTCCTACATGAGTTTGATATCCAAGGCCACTTGATAAGAGAGACTGAGAAATGTACAGCCATACTGATGTGGTTCAATATGTGATATGAGAACTCATATGCATCTCAGACAATCTTCTCTAGTTCATGGAACATGGATTGAACATTGAGAAGATGACGATTCCATGCCTTGATTTCAATCTGGATATCAGAGACAAAGGAACTATACGATCACTATAACAATGATCATGAATTATACGTTGAAGTTGTTCTCTAACTTTCCAAATTACTTGGGTAGCAATGATGTGTGACTAGGCACCTCTCTTTGCTTTTGATGTCATAAGTTAGTTACGGACATTCACTGTCAATGTAATTTTGGATCTATAGGGTCACACACATAAAATACACTTGGATTAGAGGAGTATACTCATGAATGATGTTTAGATTGAATGCTAAAAGTGTTTACATATTCAACTAAATAATAGATAAACTGATTGGACTCAAAATTATCAAGTTCAAGTGTTGGACTAACTATTTGGAGTGTCAGGTTGATGAGAAATTGAATTGGCTGAGTTCTTCTAGAACTGGGGCACGAGACGACTGTATCATGTGAGCGATATGACCATCTCGTGTCATGGTCACGAGACGAATGCATTACGTGAGCGAGACAACTGGTTCATGGTCCTGAGATGACTGGCTCGCATGAATGAGATGCCTGATTCATGGGAAAATTTAATTACATCAAGTATTAGTGATGATGTCATGTTGTGCATTAATTGGATTTGAATTGCCAATTTGATTCAGAATAGGAAACTGCACGAGACTACTATCTCACTCATGATATGACCATTTTGCTGTGCGGGACGACCATGTCACAGTTCAAAAGTTCTAAAATATTCATGATTCCAGACCTGTCTACTCCCACGTTGACCAAGAACCTTGACCTTGGCCTCTACTATATATAGATGGGTACTGGGGGCTTCCCAAGATACACAATTGAGAATCATTTTCTCTAACAATTGTTTCCCTCTCTGGTTGTAGTAACCAATAGAGAGCCCAAGCAAGTCCTACCCATTAAAGGGAGGGATATCAAGGGAGAGAACAATTGAGGATCAGTTGTGGGAGAGCATGTCAGAGACTAGTACATTGAAAGAAGGGGACAACTCCTTTCTATAAGCTCTAGCAGTGCAACGTAGAGTTCACTATGGTCCACGTGGACTACTCTATAGGCCAGAGGATGTTGTTTGCCACTAGGAGGACAATATCAACTAGCAGTCCATGGCGAGATCACATGAGTTGTTGCAACCATTGTTCCAGTCTGTTATCCGCGGTGAAGACCAGGAGCTATACAAACATTGTCCAAGAGAAACTAGAAGATAGTTGAGTATCTATGACTGCAAGGGTAATGTCGTTGGACGTGCTCCAGGATCAGGTATAACCTTGCAACCTTTTCTTCCTATATACATTGTGGTTGACACGATCCTGCTGTTCTTGGGAAATGGGTAATTAAATTTTTGTTTCCGTTGCCTATATATGTGTATGATTTCCCTATAGGATTCCCATATCTTGGGAAGAGACCTTAGAATCTTAGAGTAGATGGTCCCTCTATCCATTATGTGGCCCTAAGAAGCAAGTCTGTTGATGATGGTGTTGAGACTTCTGTACATCTCTACCACTCTCTCCTTCTTGCCCATCTTGAAGTTTTTAAGGAGTCCCTTGAGCATGTAGATCTTTGAATCCTTGATTTGCTTTATGGCTTCATAGGTGATGTACAACTTATTCCAAATATCATGGGCTGTGTCCCAGGATGAGATCTGATTAAACTCATAGGGGGTGAGGGCAGCATAGATGATGCTTATTGCTTTCACATTCAGTTGTGCCTTCTGGAGATTGGCTTCATCCCAAGTGGCTAAATCACCCTCCGACTCCTTGTTTTCAAGGGTGACTAATTTCCACATGTTGTAGTTCATTCCTTCAAGGTAGAACTACTTCCATCTCATCCAATAAAGGAAGTTTGTGATGTCGAAGATTGGAAGTCTCATGGAGAAACCATCTTCCAAGTTGAGAGACCCGAGAAGGTTGTCTCCCATCTTCTTATCTCATAGGAGATCTTCTCGGAGAAGACCATGGATATGATACCACTTGTTGGATCAAATGGGCTCTAGAGGAGGGGTGAATAGAGCTATAAGAAATTGCACAAAATTCATTAGACCTTCAAGTTACTACAATGTATGGGATTGCATATATTGAATTTTTAGTGCAACGAAACATACATAGCAAGGATGAGAGAGATTTAACAAACACAAGAACACAAGATATTTATAGTGGTTCCAATCTCCAAACTAGGAGAAAGTCAGTCCACTACCTAGAGAGTTCAAGACCTAGGATTTTGAAATCAATGTATACTTATATTCCATTATAAGACATACAAGATGACCTCCCTTTTCTGGGTCAAGGATACCCAACCTTCCCTTTGAGGATAAGGGATCCAATAACCAACCAAGGTCTTACCTATCCGAAGGATCTAGAGTCTTCTACCTCTACAAGGTCTTACCCACTCTTACAAATAGTTGGACACCTTCACCAAGGATATCCCCTTCTTGCACTGAGTCTTTTGCCTTGAATGATTTACCCACTTTTACTCTCGGATATTCACCCTGGACCTTCGTCTTCAATTTGGAGAAGCTTTTAAACCTTCTTATACATCTTGAAGAAGCTTGCACCTTCTCCTTCATTTGGAGAAGCTTTCACCAACTTGATCTTGAGGAAAGGGGTTGGAGAAGGGGAAGCTTTGAGAGCTTTACAAGAAAATAATGAATTGGCTCTCTCACACAGATCCTATCTCACTCATATGAAAATTTTGATTTGCAAACAAGAGAGAGGAAGGGGCTCAAGTGGACTAGATACAATCAACTATAGCTAGGAGCTTGAATAGTATGAAGGAGCAACCTTGTAATGAACTCTAAGAGGTCCTATTTATAGTTGGGGTGTCCACTAAAGCATAGGAGCACTAAGGAAATTTTCTAGCCATTTGGGGTGTTGCAACAAATATAATTTTGAGTTCTACAACACTCCAACAGTTAGAATCACTTTTTCTGCATTCTTCATATAATGCAGTCAGTCGAGTTTTAATAAAGGTAAATTGATCGATTGCACTATGCGAAAAAGCCAATTTGAAGAATCGGTCGAGTTTATCCTGGAGGCAACTTGACCGAACCACTTAAATCAATTTTGGTAAGTGTAGGGATGAGTCAAGTACTGTGTATGGTAAACTCAACTGAACCTAAAATTTCTCAAAATGAATCAAGGGGATTGATCGAGTTTGTCACAGGAGAAACTCGACTGAAAAAACCCTGTAATGAATTTTGGAAAATGTCATTAGAGTGATTAAACGTTCAAATTTAGGGCTCTTGATTTCTTCACATCTTAGTTACAAGTCCCTACATCAAGACAAATGATTATAAAATAATCCTATGGGCTTTAGGGTATTTTCCAAAAAGGTGCATTTGCATTGCTTTTGACTTGAACTTGATCAAGCTAGGGCTTGATGGAAATGATCCTTTTCATGTACCTAATGCCTGAAATCAATCTCAAATAGACATACTATATATATATATAAATGAAATGGTTAATTCATTATCAAAATATGGACAATGTGTAAATCTCAATTCAACACAATATGGTTTGCGTTGGATTGAACCAACCATACTGACTCATGCCCCTACCTACATTACTTTACCCATTTCTAACCCATATAGCTATATAGCAAGGTTAGGCTAGAAACTCTTGCACATATTTTTATATGTGTTGGGCCGAACATAGACTAAAATATAGATACTCATCTTTAGTATGTAGAATTATATATATCCATATGTTTCTTTAATATATACATATGTATCATTTAATAAATATTGCATAAATCTCAAATTCTAATTTTATATAAGATATTTTTATTGGCTTCAATAAAACATATATATCTATATATTTAATTTTAAAATCTTCACTATTTTTGTGTCTTATCGACTGGCATAAAACTCATATATGTTATATTGTCCTGATATGGGACAAATTTTATCAATTGTGGCCTAAAATTGATTGATAACTAATATGTATTTGAGCATGAGTCTACCAAATCCTAGTATGCTGTCAGATTCTCATATGCAGATGTACATATATCTTCAGAAGATGTGATCCATTCTAGATATGTTTATGTTGCTTATGGGGTTTACTCCTTAAGTCCATGTTTTAAGTGTAAGCTATTATAACCAGTTGTATGCACATATATCTTAAGCATCCTAGAAATATATCACTGGGCATATGTCTCATTCACATTCGGTAAGGAATCTTTTTAAATCATTATCTAAGCCACACCACTATGAAATTGTTTATTTATGTTATTATATGCAAAAATAAGCTACAAACTTCTAGTTAGATGTTTGTATTGAAAGTGGATTATGAACTGACTTAAAGATATAAGATGCCATGAAAAATTCATGTTCATGACTGTTCCCAAGTCTATGCAGGGCATTAGTTTATGTATAGTATGTTAACTAAGAAAAATCAAACATATCTATAAAGATAATCAGGCACTTTATATTATAGGAGATACATCTCTTATGTATATTTTATATAGATTAATTTTTATATATAGTTATTTATATTAATAAGAGAATGTTAATTTTTCATCTAAATTGTCTTGTTACATATATGACCAATATTTAGATCTATACCAACATTCTTGTCATGTCCAACCTATATAATTAGAAGGAAAGGTTAGAGTCGTGTTGTGTGGGCGGGACATGGGCCTAATTGTTCTGGCCCTGGATTTGATGCTCATCCTATATACATAATCCTAAAATCCCCATATTTAATTAAAGAATGAAAAGGCCAAGTTTTAATTACAAAATAATATTATAAATTGAATTTAACCCCTTTTCCAATTTTCATATATAGTATCACATAGAAGGGAACATTTATAATTATTAGAATTATTACCATAGCGTTCATCGCTTCCTCTCCACAATATATGTAAATACCTATTTTTAGTTATACAAAATACCACTAAAATTTATCCAAACCCCTAAACATCTATTCTTATATAGTATACAGTACAAATTCCAAAAATTCTTTTTGATATAAGAAACATTGATTGAATTTATAAAAATACATGTATGTGTATATGTATGTTTTGGAAATCTTTACCATTGTGTGTCATATGGACTGGCCCTAAACATAAATTTCTTAGGATGGCATTGTATGAAAAATATTTTAAACAATATTTAAGGCCTAAATAGGATCAATGACCTAGTTACAAATGTGACTTTGAGAATGAGCCTACCAAAACCTGGTACCTCATGCTCATACCAAGGCATACATGTAGTCTATGAATATGTAGTGCATTCTAGATATTGTTATGCCACATATGGAATTTTCCCTTAGGTTCATGTTATGAGTATAAGACATTATAGCCTCTCATGTCTATCATTCTACACATTTGGACTTATAATTTGGTATGTACACATTGCGAACATGGCCCATCACAGAGGTATAATTCTCTGATATCATGTCCATATAACATATCACAAAATGCCATGGTTGAACAAAAAGTATGCATATTGTTGAAATATATTGGACTTTATGAGTGATGCATGGTTGCCTAAAAGATATTGTATTGAGTCTTATTCTATAAGCAACTACTTGATATTATATAGCACACCACTGATGGAAAAGAGTCTATTGTAATACCCCTAACATGGCTTAAGGCTTAAACATGCTATCTTAACTTAATTGGCTGCTTAATTCCTTAATCAAGTTCTGACTTATGCTTTGATATTATGTGACAAATCTAAGTTTCAATTTTGATCCATTTTGGACATTATTTCATTGAGTTTTGCAATTTATGTGCTTATATGATTTTTATGCAATTTTCCCATATCTAGGGTTTATTTAATTTTCACATGTATGATGTGCATCATAACTGTTCTTAACATATTTGATATAGTTTTACCTTTGAACACCTAGATACACCATCAAATGTGTGTTGTTTTCTACTTAGGGTTGAAGAACTAGGGTTTCGCCCCTAAGTACCTCAATTGATGGTTTTTCTAGGTAAGTTAGGGATTCGATGGTTTCACTATGAGAGTGAAGGATCCCATGGTTCTCCCTTGAAGCATGGGATTTGATGATTTTTCTCTAGAGGCATAACAAATGATGGTCTTCCATGTAGTGTGCACCAACTGATGGTGGATCAGGGGTTGCATATGTGGCTATGTATGGGCATGCTCTGATGGCTTTTCTGATGCTACAACTTGATGGTTCACCTATGCTACCAACTTATGGCTCTCCTAGGATGACAAACGATGGAAGATCTATTTTGCATGTATGTGAATTTTTGACCTTTTGACACATGGAACGCATGCTTTCAACCCTCAACCCCTTTCCTCTCTCATCCTAGCCTTATATGCTCCTCTCCTTTCCCCCAAACACTCTCTTTTGTACTCCTTCATCTCCTTCTTGTTGCTTGAGAGATCTGACCCTCTTTCATGGTGGAAGAAGAAGAGCTCTTGAGGAAGAATCTTGGTCAAGCTTGGTTGCATGCCAGTCTAGGGTTTGGATCTATCTTCTCTAGGATTGTTTGAAGCTTCCTAACATAGCTTCTTTCCCTACACAAGTAATATCTTCTTCCTTATCTTTATTTTTGTTGATGCCCTCCTTCTTCTCTCTTCTTCTTTTACTGAATCCATGGTGTTTGTAAATAGTGGGACCCTGAGAGGGGATCCACTCAAATGATACAATACAAGAGCCATGTAACAATAAAGTAGCGGAAACAAAACTATTACAAAGTTACATCATGCTTCATTTATAACTGTTCCTCACCAAAAAAGGTGGTATAACAAAGAAAAAGGTATACATCAATTAACTCTAATTTCCTACAAGACCTATTGTAGAGGGTAACTTGAGCATTCCAATCTATCCTTAGGTTTAATATCATGTATACAATCTTTGTGCATCCTTGTCTTCTAAATTACCTATACCTAGGTGGAAGGGAACATCACCCAGAACATGGGAAACAAGGTAGAGGTCAACAAAGGTTGAGTATGTACATATATAAAACACTTTTGGACATTATATTGGGTTATAATTGCAAAATAGATGTCCCATAAGAAGAGGACAATTTGCATTTAGGTGAGTTCAAGAGAAATATAATAAAAGAAATGAGGCATATTAAATTCAGATTACAAGCATGATAATAAAAATGTCTTGCCATAACAGTTTACCACCAATCTCAATATATAACAATAAATGTTTGCATGCATAACAATGTACACTAAGTATACCTAAAATAGACCCATAACACCATAGGATCATGGCCTAAAAGAAATAAGGGTGGAAACGCACACCCTGGGAAGAATAGGCATGCCCTTATAAGTATGGTTGTACATAAGTACCACTATTCTAGATATTATAGTCAAACATGTATCATGCATCAATAGAGTGGTGAGGCTAGCATTTTAGTTAATTTCTAATAAATTGTCAATCAAGCATAAGGGGTTTAGGAAACCATCATAAATGAGGTATCTCAACAACCATAAGACTATAATGAATAAGAACAGAAATATAAATGTCCAAGAAATTGGATTTCAAATAGAATTAACAATTCAAGAGATGCCTCATTAAAAGAATGTAGGTTTCAGTCAAATAATGCCCAAATTAAAATAGAGGGTGTACATAACTTGATATTAGTTAATAACCCAATTTCTAGGGGTAAAATTCATAATTCAATAGTCTCTGGGGGTTGGTGATGAGAGTTACAAAGTATAAGAACATTTGTTACTATCTAGCTTGAGACCAAAAGATGTTCAATTTGGGTTAATTAAGATTATATTTTTAATTAAATTTTACTATTATATTTTTTTCTTATAATTACAATTCCTTAGGTTCCCAGATAGGTCATATATGACCATTGTTACATATCCATGTGTACGATCAACTCCCATAGATTAGATCCCCAAATGTTATCCTCTCTTTTACATGGTATAATTCCATTTATTTAGTAGGGTTGATGATGCATTTTTTGAGATATATATATTAAATATCAAAGTACCCTTAGTAGGAATATTTAGGTATAAATCTAACATATTCCATAGATATTAGTCACACACTTAAACCTAGATCCTGATTGCGCACCTAAATAAAATTATGTAACAAATTGTAACATCCCTGACCTGGATTATAGAATAATCATGAAAGTTTGCTTAAGTACTTTATTTATAAACTTTTTTTAATCTTTTTAAAAGTAATTAAGACTTTCCTTGTGTTTAATTTTCAAGTTTGAGCTTATTTGCAAGCTGTTTGTGCATTATATGATAGTTTGGGTGTAAATTGCAATTTACCCAAGATGAGGGGTTATATCACAATATGTCACATTTGAAACATGATTCAAGTGATTTAGCATCATAATATAGATAATGATGCTAAGGGGTGGCTTGTGGAAAGCCTAAGTTCCAAGTTAGAGCTTGTTTGAATAATGTTTATGCCTTGTGTACTAGTTTTTGTGCAATTTGCAATTTACCCGAAATGTAGGGTTGATATGAAAATTAACACATATAGAGTGTCCCTACTCTCTCTTGGAATCATATAGAGGATATATAAATAATTAGGTGCCATGTTTGAAACATTTTTTAGTGGTATCATTCTTGGTGATGAAAAGACCAAGAAGAGTTGTATAGTTGAAACTCTAATTGAGTTGTATCGAGTGGTAGAGCTTATATGGAAGTGCCTATCATCCAAGGATACATAGAGGAGGCCCCATATCATTTTTTCAACTCTTGGCCTTTGCCATGATGGTTTAAGCACCTCAAGGAGATGATGGGTATCGGTTTACAACTTTCCTTAGAAAAAGTGCATCACTTTGTGAATAAAGTGATGTTGAGTTGAAATATCTTGCTCAACAAGATAACTAAGGGCTGAAATCTTATCCCTAGATTATCCTCAAGAGTTTTTCATTTCAAGATAAATTTGTGTGCATGCATGGACACATGGCACCTAGTAGTGTAAGGTGATGACACCTCTTATACACTCTCTCCCATGAACCTCAATTATATATACCACTCCTTTCACCTACTAGTGAATTGTTCAAACCTTATCATTCCATTTCTCTTATATATCATGCATAGAGTTGAGGTTCAATGAGGATATCTATCCATTAAGCTTAAGGTGAAGCCACGGTCACCTTCAACCTTAGATAAAGCATGATCTCGGGTTGTGATTCTTTCTTTCTTTTTCTTCTTCACCAAGTTTTTAACTATGGTGATTCCTTGCATGTAGAGGAGTTGTGAACGAATCTTGGATCTGTGATAAGTTCATCTTCAACCTTTGGAATGTGAATCTTTGGATCTTGGAGCTTTAAAGTTGTTCTTGAGGTGGGTTATATAACTTGAACCTAATCATGTTATTATTCACCTTCAATCTTGCTATACTTGATGATCTACTTTCAATTTTGAGTTTTCTTGAATAATTGATGAAACTATGAGTTCTCATAGTTGCATAGAACTATTTTCCATGAACTAGAACAGTAAGGAAAGAAGTCTAGAGCTTGATGATGATTACATCATCATGGCACAAACCGATATCGGGTTGAAGCACCTCTAACCCGATATGGTGATGAAACCCAATATGGTGATATGAAACTTGGTATACCTTGGAACCCCACACCCCTATCAGTTTGTACAGTTGGTTTGGTTGAGACTAACCAGTTGTCTAGGCTGTCACTTAACACATGGTGAAGGGTAGGATGATACCATGAAGGTTTGAAGAGGTATGAGCATATGGGTCTAACCCGATATGAAAAAACCCTAATTTTGAGCAACCCGATATGAAGTGACACACACATACACCTCATGCATGATATGGTGATCAAGGATACACCTCATGCACGATATGGTGATCAAGGATACACCTCATCCATGATATGGTGATCAAGGATACACCTTATGCACGACATGGTGATCAAGGATACACCTCATGTACGATATGGTGATGAACCTACACCTCATGCACGATATCGTGATCAAGGATACACCTCATGCACAATATGGTGATCAAGCATACATATTATGCATGATATGGTGATGAGTATACACCTCATGCACGATATGGTGACACACACACACCCCTGTAGAATGATATGGTGATGATTATACATCTCTAGAACAATACTGTGATGCACATACACCTTGTGCACGATATGGTGATCAAGGAAATACCACATGCGCGATATGGTGATGAACATACACCTCTTTCCCGATATGGTAAGCATACATACACCTCTTGGGCAATATGGAAGCACACATACAACCCTTAGGAAATGTGGAAGCACACATACACCTCTTTCCCGATATGGAAGCACACATACACCTCTTGCCCAATATGGAAGCAAGCACACACCTCTTAGGTGATATGGAAGCAAGCACACACCTCTTGCTTGATATGGTGGAAGAACCTAAAATCCAATATACTTGATGGAGTAACACATGAAGTGTGTTATGTTAAGTGATACCTTAAGATGTATAAAGTTCAATGCATTTTGATAGATGAAGGCCAATGTACCTTGAGGAATGGGTTGAGCCAACTTAATAAAGTATGTAGAAATCTATATCCTAGTGAGGATGAGATAGAAACTCATACTTTGTGTGATAATCATTAAATGAGCATACATTGATACCCCTAATATGTGTGGAGCTATGATTTAGGGTTTTGATTCTTTATAATATGAACTTGAACCATAATTGGCTTGAAACTCTAATTGGTTTGAAACCCTAATCAGTTTGAAACCTTAATCGACTTGAAACCCTAATTGACTTGAAAGGGAAACCCTAACCCTAATAATGGGAAGGTTTTATTTCTCTTGTATTGTATGGTGATGTTAAGTACTTGATATTGTTTTTATCATGGAATACTAACCATGCATGTATCATGAGATGATGAGCATAGTCAGGTATGAGCTATGATGTTTAATATGATGCAGATTAAATGGGCCTTGTGAGCCATGTGAAATACTTGTGCAATAAGTATAATGTATACCTGGTCTGAGGACCTAGAGGTAATAGTTATCTGAGAAGAGGTAGCAATGTTCAGTGATGAACGAAGGGTTTGAATACCCAGATCTAGCAATCATGATGATGATAATGTTAAGGGATGAGAATTCCCAGTAATGTGATAAGGGACTGAGATCCCAAGTGTTATGCATTCAATGTGTTCCAAAGATTATGAAAGTACTTGATAAATGTATTACACCTTTCTTTGTAGCATCCGTTATAATTCATGCTTGTAATTTGTTTGATGCTAAAATATACTGTAATGCACCTAATTAATCAATGGAACATTATCATGTAGTTGCCAAGGCCATAGATCCATTCAGTGTTAGGATTTGCTGAATGGTGAAATGAGTTTAACTCAGAGTACATATTTTTGAATATGTGGGGGTGAAGGATGAACATATCCTTACGTATGGATGGGGATTGATGTGTGATCTCCCCGATGAATACCATGGTTTCTGTGTGATCGCCCTGATGAAAATGTATCGGGGATTGATATGATATCTCCCCGAAGAGAGTGCATGCTGCAACTATAGCTCTATAGCGAAGATGTCGCTATACCCCGACAAGCTAGTTGCAGTTTGACATGATGTCATTGCCAGTGGTCTCATACTGATCAAGACGGGTGAGGTCTTGGCAGCCGGCTCTTCCATTGACCTTGTATGGTATCGATTTTGACTAAGCAGTGTTCGGTTGGAGCATGAGCGGTATAGCTCATCTCCTCTGGTCATAAGTGTGATTGTAAACATGTAATCAATCGTGCAGTGTATTTGCTTAAGGTAGGAATATATATACATTCGTTGATGTTGTATTACTTTTATACATTTTAGTTTGATAGATGTTATACATGTTCTTCATATTCCTTATAAATAAAATAGATGATCTATAGCTCTGTCATGGATAGTTGAACTGCTTAAACAATGCTATGGCTTTGCACTACAATTAAATAATGATTGAACATGCTTATTTCCATAATAGATCCTCTACTTAGTCTTATACTATTTACCTGTGATAATAATATTGTTGGTGGAGAGTTATATCTATCACTAGGACTTGTGTCTCACCCTATTGATCCCAAATTTTTAGGTGGATGCGGACGAGGAGGTAGAGATCGTACTGTAGGGGAAGGATAATAGCAATAGGGACAACAGTAACAACTCAGGTTGAGTGTGATGTCTGTCGTGTCTTGTAGATAGAAGTCCTAAGTGGCATCTCTATATGCTCAGGTCCTTGGGAGTTAGTACGTAATGGTTTTATAAATGATTTGAGATTTTGGCTTGTATTCCTTGAGGTTTTATGTTGCTTATGTATAGGTTTGGGAAAAGCATCTGGTACATGATATCCTCAAAATGAGATGGTACAATGTATGTACAATGTGAACCATGATGTATATATTTCTTTGGTTCTTTCTATAAAGAGTTTTGTGACATCCCCGGATTTTCTAAAACTTAATTTGATGTGTGACATCCAAATTAAAACCCTGACCTCAACAAGAATCCCAATTTAAACATCCCACTCTAGGCTAAGAAGAAGAAAATTGAGGGAGTCGAAAGGAAAACAATATGTAGCACATGCACATGAACAATAATAAAACCATACACACATGTTCACCATTCAACATATAATTACACCATGAATTTTTACAACGTTTGATATTACATATTGAAAGGTAAACTATTACATGTACATGTACTACCACTAAACTACAAGATCTTAAGACAACAGGTCCACCTGTACATCAGCTCGCTATACAACTCTCACTATCTAGGATCTTCAAGAGCATAACCACAACCTAAACAAAATATTACATGTGGTACATGTCAGCACAATATTTAAGAATATTGTACTGAGTACGCCTACGTGTCTTTTATTTACCTCTCATCATATCTTGGCAATAAGATAAAACTAATACTTGGCAGTAACATAAGAATATAACAAAAAGCATATACTTGAACAAGAATGTTTATCAACAAAAGAGAACACATAACTTTTAGGCATATTTTCCATTATATCACCCATGCATTACTACAAGGAGTTGAATGCATTAAGGCCTTCATGATCACTACCAAAGAGTTGGATCATATGTACAATGTGACCACTACCAAAGAGTTGGGTCCAAGCACACTACCAAAGAGTTAGTGCTTTCATATAATGGAACAAATATATTATGTTTGATGTGTTCATAGCAGTAAGTATAGAAAAATCAACCAACATATCATATAAGAACAATCATTTCAACCAATACTATATGCCAAGTATTTACTACTACATAATACAAGCATATTGTATAATAAGCCAAGTAAGACGTAATGGCGTACCTTCCAAAGAGACATCCTAATCACATATTCCTCATGTCAACTCTAACCTTTGGTCAAACCTGATTAAGACAAGATCATATGTACCATCATTAGGTTCTCATCATCTTAACCCTAGTTATGTCCATTAGGGTTTAGCTTAGTTCATTAGCATATTCTCATTGTTACTTGTGTTCTTACCTTATATTTATCTTAGTGATGTCATATTCTAGATTATAATTCATCAACTGGATATACTCATGTGTCACATTATTATGTGAGCATATTTAACATTATGTCACTTTCATTAACCATATTAGGGTTACATCACATGTATTAAGGGTTCTCTTCATATAATGTGAGTTTTGTGCATCATCGTGATCTCATAATTAAATCTAAGGTTCCATATACTGATATGAGCTTGCTCTGTAAATTTCATCATTTATTGATTAGCAATGTATTAATAGCATTTTATTTAGGGTTATTAGCCCTAAATGGCCTTATGAAGAAAAATACATGATTTTGTACATCAACATCATAATTACTGACCTTATATGCATTATAAACATGATTATATACTTAATGACATTTTATCATAATTTTAAGACATCGTTTGATATATATTACTCATGAAACAAGAATAATACATCTTACATGATATCACTGATATTAAGGCATTAAAAGGCTAATATTATGCTTCCATATTGTTCTACTCATTTTTCTAAACATTTTGGTATATTATTTGTAATTTTCTGATAAGCATACTAATTTCTACAGATTATTGAAGTTATGAGCATTTTTGGGATTTTAGCCAATCAAGAGGCGACACGTGTCCACTCTGGGGATGCAGCTCTATACATCCTGGGTCCCATTGAGCTGTTTGGGATACTGTTGGTCCGCCTGGTCTGGTCTGCCTTTGGCTGGGCTGAACTGGCTTGGCCTTTGGACTGCCCGCTCCCTCTTCCTCGCGATTTCATGTTCGGCAGCCAGAGTCTCGAGTGGGACTCTAGTCTTCCGTGAGGCACCACTAGGCACCAATGCTCTTGCGAGTGATCACCTGAACCATAGAAATCGTCTGCCAATAGACCCGCCCAGATCACCTCCTCTCCTCTGGGCTCTCTGGATAGCCGCCGGAGCATCTTACGTGTAGCTCAGATCTTGCTATCGTTGATGGGGTTCAAGCGATGAATTGGTCGGCTCCAAGGTTCCTAGCACAAGGATCATGTCTCCATGATCTTTGAACTATACTTCTTCATGCCTTTGGCCCCATATATTCCTCCTCTACCCTGGCATCCTCAGCGCCAGTTGCACTGTGCAGATCCCAGGTCCTTCACAGATTAGCCGAAGCATGGCTTGCCACTGGTGAGGTCTGTTCTCCAGCGTCGGCACTACATGGCGTCTCCTCCAAGCCTTATCCAAAGACTTCACAGTAGAAACACGTAGCCCCGAATATCTAGCTACATTGGCTTGCCTCCATGAATCAGAGCTCTGATGAGTGATCGTGAGGCCTGACCTTCCGCCCTAAGCCGCCGCTCATGGATGTTGTTGTGTCGGAGAAGAAAGGGTAAAAGTACCCTGGTCCATCCTCACACCTACATGAAGCATCAAAAGCTTCCCACTCTGTAGAGAAGCCTCACCATGGTTCCAAAAAGTGGTGGGAGTCACCTACTAGCCTCCTCCTGCCTCATCCTTCTCCTCTGTTGTCAGTAGGAAAGTACCTGCCTAGTTCTAGGGACGGAGGTCTAGAATTTTCAAGTAACTGACATTTCCCGCACCAGTAACACCACAGAGGTTTAGTGTACAAACATAGTGGACATCAAGAAAAGGTAGAGTTTATAGTTTTCTACCGAGTGGAGCCCATAGCATGGCATCTATGTCCGTAATAGGACCATCTAGATCACATCGGGATGTAAACTACTTCAAGTGTGGGCAGACAGGACATATGATGAGAGAATGTCTAGTTAGAGACATGGAGGTAACCCAACCACTGAGGCAGAGTCAACAAGGCTCTCAGAGGAAACAGTTCAACAATGGCATATGAGGATGTGGATAGATGTCCCAAGAAGGTTCATCTACACCAAACAACAAAACACAGAGTCAGCAGCAGGCAACAATGAGATTCTATGCTATGAATCAACCGGAGGCAGTAGTCAATCCATGAGTCGTGACAGGTCAGATGGAATTGTTTCATTCTGATATTTCTTCAAACTACTTCATATCTTTTTTTATTGATCTGGGTGCTACACATTCCTTTATCACTCAAGAAGTGATTCATAACTGCAATATGACTATTAGTTGTAGAGCTGATAATCTGTTATTAGAAACTCCATTAGTCGGATTTGCAATGTTGCATGAGGTATGTTCTCCCTGTGTTCTTTCTTTTTCAGAACATAGCATTCAGGTGGTTCTTATACCACTTGAGATGCACGTGTTTGATGTAATTCTTGGGATGGATACCCTACAAAAGTATAAGGTTGTCTTGGATTGTGGTTCCAAGCAAGCTATATTCGTAGACAGTGATGAGACATGGGTCTTTCAGGGGGATAGAAAGATTCCTCCAACCTGTCTAGTATAGTATTGGTATCTGAGAGATTGATACGACAAGGATGTGAAGCATTTTTGGCACATGTGGTAGACACCAAAGAAGAGAGTCCTAGTCTTTTTGAAGTTCATGTTGTTAGGGAATTCAAGGATGTGTTTCCTGAAGAATTTACAGATATTCCTCCACCTCGAGAGATTGATTTGAAGATTAATCTAATTCCGGGTACGCAACCCAGAGCCCAAACACCTTATAGGATGGCACCAGCTGAGATGGCAGAACCCAAGAAATAGTTACAGGAGTTGATTGAGAAAGGTTTCATTCGACTGACTACTTCGTCATGGGGTGCTCTAGTTCTTTTTGTTAAAAAGAAGGATGGGTCTATGAGATTATGCATAGATTATAGATAGCTTAACAAGGTGACTATAAAGAACAAATATCCTCTGCCAAGGATAGGTGATCTGTTTGACCAGTTATGTGGTGCAACAATGTTCTCTAAGATAGATCTAAGTTCAGGATATCATCAGTTATGTATCAAGGAGGATGACATACCTAAGTCAGCCTTAAAGATAAGGTATGGTTATTATGAGTTTGTAGTTATGTCATTTGGACTAACTAATGCACCAAATGCATTCATGGAGCTGATGAATAGAATCTTCTAGCCAATCCTTGATCAGTTCATAGTGGTCTTCATAGATGACATCCTGATATACAATAGAGATGGTCAACAACATGAAAAACATCTTCGTCAAGCCTTGACATTGCTAAGACAACACAAATTGTATGATAAGTTTAGCAAGTGTGAGTTCTGGTTGTCAAAAGTGTCTTTTCTAGGACACGTCATATCTTCTTCAGGTATTTGTGTTGTTCCTAAGAAAGTGGAGTCTATTGTAGAGTGGGAACAACCCAAGATACCAATTGAGATTCGTAGTTTCCTAGGTCTGGCAGGTTGCTACTTAAGGTTTATTAAAGACTTCAGTTCTATAGCAATACCCCTAACTAGGTTGACCAGGAAGGAGGTTCCTTTTGTCTGGAATGACAAGTGTCAACATCTTTCCAGTTTTTGAAAGAAAGGTTGACCAAGTGCACCTGTGTTGACTTTACCAGAGCAGGGAAAGGGATGCATTGTTTTCTATGACACCTCTAAGAATGGTCTAGTATGTGTGCTGATGCAGAGTCATCATGTAGTTTCTTTTACTTCCCGATAGCTTAAGAAACACGAGGAGAATTATCTGAGACATGATCTAGAATTAGCTACAGTGGTCCATGCGCTGAAGATTTGGAGACATTATCTTTATGGAGAAATGTGTCAGATTTTCATAGACCATAAAAACTTAAAGTACATCTTCTCACAACACCAGTTGAATATGAGACAATGTCGCTGGATGAAATTGATCAAGGACTACGATTGTACAATTGATTATCCTCTAGGAAAAGCTAATGTAGTGGTAGATGCACTAAGTAGAAAATCTTCATCTCCACCTATAGATAAATCACAGTTGAATTCTTTAATGTTCTTTAAATGGGACATGTTTGTCTCTTTGAGACAAATAAATTTATAGTTAAAAGTATCTTTGTTATCTGGATTACTAGTTGCGATGCATGTGAAACCTACTCTGAGACAACAGATTAAAGAGACACAATAGGCTGATACTGTGATTCAGTAGATCAGGTCAGAGTATGCTAGTGAGAAACAGGATAGTTTCCATGAGTTAGAGGATGAGGTAGTCTATTACCATGATAGTATGGTAGTACATGATGCTAATGACTTAAGAAAGATAGTTATGGAGGAAGCTCATTCATCCATGTATGCAATGCATCTAGAGAGTACTAAAATGTATCATAACTTAACAGATTTGTATTGGTGGCCTAGTTTGAAGAAGGATGTAGCTGAGTTTGTAATGCGGTGTCAAGTGTGTCAGCAAGTTAAAGAAGAACACCAGAAGCCTGCAGGAACATTGCAACCCTTACATATACCACAGTGGAAATGGGATCACATGATAATGGAGTTCGTGGTTGGTCTACCCAGAACAAGCAAAAGTCGTGATTCCATTTGGGTGATAGTTGATAGGTTGACTAAGTCATCACATGTTCTTTCTGTTAAAACCACCTATACTGCTGAAAAACTTGAACAAATCTACATAGATGAGATAGTGCGATTACATGGAGTTCCGGCTACAATTGTGTCTGATAGAGGTCCCCAGTTTACAAGTCATTTTTGGGAATGACTACATAAAGCTTTGGGTATGCAATTAAATTTTAGCACTACTTTTCACCCTCAGACAGATGGATAGTTTGAAAGGACTATACAGGCTTTGGAGGACTTGCTTAGGGCATGTGTTCTTCAGTTTGTAGGAAGTTGGGATTTACACTTGAGCTTTATAGAGTTTGCCTACAAAAATACTTATCAGACTAGTATTGATATTGCACCATATGAAGCATTATATGGTAGACGTTGTAGATCTCCGTTATGTTAGTATGAGATAGGAGAATACCAACTTCTGGGGTCCTGAATTAGTGCAACAAACAACTAAAAAGATTAAAGTAATACAACAACAGTTGAAAGTTGCACAAGATAGATAGAAGTCATATGCCAATAAACATCGTAGACCTTTAGAATTCCAAGTTGGAGATAAAATGTATCTCAAGGTCTCTCCTTGGAGAGGTGTTCTAAGATTTGGGAAGAAGGGTAAGTTAGCTCCTAGATTTATGGGACCTTACCCAGTAATAGCATGAATTAGAAAAGTAGCCTATAGGTTGGAGTTGCCACCTAAGCTACATAGACTACATCTAGTGTTCCATATATCTATATTGAGAAAGTTTCATCTTGATACAGAGTTGGTGTTGCAACCTGTAGAGGTAGAATTGAATGAAGATATATCCTATGTGGAAGGTCCATTAATGATGATTCTTGACAAAAGAATCAAGAAGTTGAAAAAGAAAGACATAGTTCTTGTGGAAGTTCTCTGGCATCACCGTGGCATTGAAGAAGCCACATGGGAGCTGGAGGAAGAAATGAGGAGGAAGTACCCTTCTCTTTTCTCTTGAGATTTCGGGGACGAAATCCCTATTAGGGGTTGATAATTGTAACATCTCTGACATGGGTTATGGCATAAGCCTAGAAGTTTGCTTAAGTAAGTAAGTTATTTATAAACTTATTTTAATCTTTTGAAAAGTAATTAAGACTCTCCTTGAGTTTAATTTTCAAGTTTGAGCTTATTTGCATGACGTTTGTGCATTATATGATAGTTTGGGTGTAAATTGCAATTTACCCAAGATGAGGGGTTATATTGCAATATGTTACATTTTAAACATGCTTCAAGTTCTTTAGCATCATAATATAGAGCATGATGCTAACGGTGGCTTGTGAAATGCCTAATTTCCAAGTTAGAGCTTGTTTGAATAATGTGTGTGCCTTGTATACCAATTTTGGTGCAATTTGCAGTTTACCCAAAATGTAGGGTTGATATGAAAATTAATACTTATAGAGTGTCCCTACTCTCTCTTGGAATCATATAGATGAGAGAGAAAGAAAGAGGCACTATGTTTGAAACATTTTTGAGTGGTAGCATTCTTGGTGATGAAAAGACCAAGAAGAGTTGTATAGTTGAAGCTCTAATTGAGTTGTATCGAGTTGTAGAGCTTATATGGGAGTGCCTATCAGCCAAGGAGCCATAGAGGAGGTCCCATATCGTTTTTTAAACTCTTGGCCTTTTCCATGATGGGTTAAGCACCTCAAGAATGTGATGGATATTAGTTTACAACTTTCCTTAGAAAAACGTGTATCAATTTGTGAATAAAGTGATGTTGAGTTGAAATATCTTGCTCAACAAGATAACTAAGGGCCAAAATCTTATCCCTAGATTATCCTCAACAGTTTTGCATGTCAAGATAAATTTGTGTGCATGCATGGACACGTGTCGACCATGCATGGACATGTGGCACCTAGTAGTGTAAGGTGTTGACACCTCTTATAGACTCTCTCCCATGAACCTCAATGATATATACCACTCCTTTCAACTACTAGTGAATCTTTTCAAACCTTATCACTCCATTTATCTTAGGTATCATGCATATAGCTGAGGATCAAGGAGGCGATCGATCCATAAATCTTAATGTGAAGCCATGGTCACCTTCAACCTTGGATAAAGCATGATCTCAGGTTGTGATTCTTCCTTTTTCTTCTTCACCAAGTTCTTAACTATGGTGATTCCTTGCATGTAGAGGAGTTGTGAATGAGTCTTGGATCTGTGATCAGTTCATCTTCAACCTTGGTAATATGAAGCTTTGGAGCTTTTAAGTTGTTCTTGAGGCGGGTTATATAACTTGAACCTAATCATGTTATTATTCACCTTCAATCTTACTATACTTGATGATCTACTTTCAATTTTGAGTTTTCTTGAATAATTAATGAAACTAAGAGTTCTAATAGTTGCATAGAACTATTGTCCATGAACTAGAATAGTAAGGAATGAAGTCTAGAGCTTGATGATGATGGCATCATCATGGAACAAACCGATATCGGGTTGAAGCACCTTTAACCCGATATGGTGATGAAACCCAATATGGTGATATGAAACCCGATATACCTTGGAACCCCACACCCCTATCGGTTTGTACACTTGGGTTGGTTGAGACTAACCAGTTGTCTAGGCTATCACTTAACACAAGGTGAAGGGTAGGCCGATACCATGAAGGCTTGAAGAGGTATGAGCATAAGGGTATAACCCGATATGCAAAAACCTTAATTTTGAGCAACCCGATATGAAGTGACACACACATACACCTCATGCATGATATGGTAATCAACGATACACATCATGCATGATATGGTGATCAAGGATACACCTCATACACGATATGGTGATCAAGGATACACCTCATGCACGACATGGTGATCAAGGATACACCTCATGCATGATACGGTGACGAACCTACACCTCATGCATGATATGGTGATCAAGGATACACCTCATGCATGATATGGTGATCAAGGATACACCTCATGCACGATTTGAGTATTTAGACATACACTTCTTGCCTGATATGGTGGAAGAACCTCAAGTCCAATATACTTGATGGAGTAACACATGAAGTGTGTTATGTCAAGTGATACCTTAAGATGTATAGAGTTCAACACATTTTGATAGATGAAGGCCAATGTACCTTGAGGAAAAGTTTGAGCCAACTTAATAAAATATGTTGAAATCAATATCCTAGTGAGGATGAGAGAGAGACTCATACTTTGTGTGATAATCATTTAATGAGCATACATTGATACCCCTAATAAGTGTGGAGCTATGAATCATGGTTTTAATTCTTGATAATATGAACTTGAACCCTAATTGGCTTGAAACCCTTATCAGTTTGAAACCCTAATCAGTTTGAAACCATAATCGGCTTAAAACCCTAATTGACTTGAAAGGGAAACCCTAACTCTAATAATGGGAAGGTGGTATTTCTCTTGTATTGTATGGTGATGTTAAGTACTTGATATTGTTTTTATCATGAAATACTAACCATGCATGTATCATGAGATGATGAGCATAGCCATGTATGAGCTATAATGTTTTATATGATATAGATTAAATGGGCCTTGTGAGCCATGTGAAATACTTGTGCAATAAGTATAATGTATACCTGGTCTTAGGACCTAAAGGTAATAATTACCTGATCATAGGTGACAATGTTCAGTGATGAACTAAGGGTTTGAATACCCAGATCTAGAAATCATGATGATGATAATGTTAAGGGATGAGAATTCCCAATAATGTGATAAGGGACTGAGATCCCGAGTGTTATGCATTCAATGTGTTCTAAAGATTATGAAAGTACTTGATAAATGTATTACACCTTTCTTTGTAACATCTGTTATAATTCATGCTTGTAACTTGGTTGATGCTAGATGATATTGTAATGCACCTAACTATTCAATGGAACATTATCATGTAGTTTCCCAGGCCATAGGTCCATTCAGTGTCAAGATTTGGTGAATGGTGAAATGAGTTTAACTCAGAGTACATATTTATTAATATGTGGGGGTGAAGGACAAACATATCCTTACATCTATATGGGGATTGATGTGTGATCTCCCCGTTAAATATCAGGGTTGCTGTGTGATTACCCTGATGAAAATGTACCGAGGATTGATGTGATATATCCTCAAAGAGAGTGCATGTTGTGACTGTAGCTCTATAGAGAAGATGCCGCTATACCCCGACAGGCTAGTTGTAGTTTGACATGATGTCACTGCCAGTGGTCTCGTACTGATCGATATGGGTGAGGTCTTGGTAGCTGGCTCTTCCATTGACCTTGTATGGTACCGATTTTAACTAAGAGGTGGTCGGTTGGAGCATGAGCGGTATACCTCATCTCCTCTGGGCATAAGTGTGATTTTAAAGATATAATCAGTCGTGCAACATATTTGCTTAAGGTAAGAATACAGAAACATTGGTTGATCATGTATTACTTTTATACATTTGAGTTTGATAGATGTTATACATGTTCTTCATATTCCTTATAAAGAAAATAGATGATCTATTACTCTGTCATGGATAGTTGAACTTCTTAAACAATGCTATTGCTTTGCACTACAATTAAGCAATGATTAAACATGCTTATTTCCATAATAGATGCTCAGCTCAGTCTTATATTATTTACCTGTGATAATAATATTGTTGGTAGAGAGTTATATCTCTCGTTGGGACTTCTGTCTCACCCCGTTGATCCCAACATTTTTAGGTGGATGCGGACGAGGAGGTAGAGACCATACTGCAGGGGAAGGACAACAACAACAGGGACAACAGTAACAACTCAGGTTGAGTGTGCTGTCTGTCGTGTCTTGTAGATAGAAGTCCTATGTGTCATCTTTGTACTATCAGGTCCTTGGGAGTGAGTACGTATTAGTTTTATAGACGATCTAAGATTTTTTCTTGTATGCCGCAAGGTTTAATGTTGCTTATGTATATGTTTGGGAAAAGCAATGGGTACATGATATCCTCGAGATGAGATGGTACAATGTATGTAAAATGTGAATTATGACGTATATATTACTTTGGTTCTTTCTATAAAGAGTTTTCTGGTAGTGGATCTCTTTGCAAAATGGTTTTAATTTTTAGTGATTTTTGTTAATCTGCTGCTAATGATATTCCATATAATCACACTTTTGGTGGCTTGGTCGTCAGGTCGTCACACAAATGATTATATAATAGTAGATTCTTTTATAGTATAAGATTACAACATCATCAATATTAGCGTAGAATCTGTTCTCATGGTTATATAAGACATTTTATTTACATTTTCTTTCTTATATATTATCATGCACAAAATAGTTCAATCTAGATAATTATACATCCTATATACTTTATCTTTCTACAATGATGTTAAGTATATGTAAACACTATATGAGTATCAACTTAAAGTGTTAATTATATTTCTATAAACCGATCTTAATATACAATCTTGCATATATATATATACCTAGATATGTACATGCACCATATATGTTAAATACTAATATATGTATATGACTCTATTGGTCTGAAATTTGTTATCATAATTATCCTCTAGTTTACAATGTTTAGGTTTTCTATTAACATGATTATCAGATTTGAAATAAAGGGGAGTACTAACCTATTTGGGTCTAAATAGAATGGAGGAATCAATCTGGGAAATCACCATCTTCTTATGTTCCTCAGACTGAATTGAGATTGTTATGACTGTATTCGAGCTTAATTGGTAAACTAGGGTTTACTTGGATGATTATATGCTTAATTGGATTGATCATTTCTTAAATCTAATTAATGATGATAATTCAATTATGATGTTTTAAACCTAATAATAATATTAAGTGTTCTATTTTTTGAGAAATTAGGGTTTGAGAAATGTAAACCCTAATCGGAAAAAATTAGGGTTTTGATAGTACATGAATATGGAATTTGATCACGATAGCAGTGTGGTAAAAGATTTTTCATATTTTATAAAAAAAATTTATTGAATTGAATTTTTTATATGATATGGATAGCTCAATCATACATATCGGAGGAAAATTTCAGAATATTTGAGTGTTCTTTGAATGTGGTTCTCGGTCAAACTATACTTTGACCAAAATGCTGACAGAGTGTTGTTCAACAGTATATTGTTTGATTTTTAATTATTTATTGGTAACTAAAAATGATCTAAAATTTTAACTAGAGATATTAAACTCAATCATAAACAATATTTTAAATTTTCATAATTTTTCAATGAGTTTAGACCTTATCAGTAGATGAATTACAATAACTAACATTTCTGCAGAATTTTGGATAGCAGTACACTATTCAATTTTTAATCATTTAATGGGAGCTTGTAATGATAAAAAATTTAAATGAAGATTAGTAACTCAATTATTCACAATATGATAAATTATCATAATTTTTGAAGAAGGTTTGATCTCTGAAATACACGAATTATAGTAATATTTGTATGACAGAAAATTCAGCTGAAATAAGAGAAAGTATAGTGAGGGGTCAAAGTGCAATTGACCCAAACAACACAATTGCTATATATGGTCAACCTAACACAAAAGGAACTCTCATAATTCGTGATTCAATCTAGAGAAACGAAATCCTAGTGAGAGAGGGAGAGTTAGGGTTTGAGAGGAGAAAGTGATGAAAATGCTGACCTAGGGTTTTGCGGTCCGAGGAATGATGAAATCATGTAAGTTTAGCTTCTTTGCATAGAATTTAATGGTGAATCTTCTCTCACATGTCAAGATTCTGTCCCTCCTCTGATATGATCCGAAATGGTGTTAAAGCTTCCCCTTTTCTCACTCTTTCTTCATAATCTCTCATTTTTAGGGTTTCCGAGTTGAAAGGAAGAAGAATCGGGTGAATTGCTAGGGATTTGATATGAGATCAAGATTTTTAGGGATGAGCTATGTTTTTAAGGTGTTTTCACACCTTAGGGTGTGTGGGAACTTCCTTTAAACAGTATATTGCACAAAAATTGGTTAATTCATCCATAATCTTTAATTGCTAGTATGCGACTACAAACCCTGAATTGTCTATTTGTTCTAAGTTGTTGCAAAATGATATGAAATGGATTCTTCCTCTATTTGGATTAAGTTCAGATGATAAAATCATATTAGAAATATATACAATACATCCTAATGAGAAATCCCTAAGTATTCACAAAGGTTATAAGAGTAAACTAAAATATAGGGAATTTGTCTATGACTGAAATTTGTTGTATAAGTAAATAGAGAAAATTGCTTATCTAGATCCCCTTAGTTATGAATGATTGTTTATCTAAATTTATAGAACATATATGTCAGATACTATCTTGTATTTTGTTCAAAGTGAATAGTGTTTGTTTGATATCTTAGTAAAGAGGGTGAAACCCTAGATGCGAGGAAAGTTGGATATTTGCGAATAGATATCGTGAAATCCATTTGAAGGGATTTTCTTGACATGATAGACTTTATTTATTCAATGATATTATTGATGCATGATATCCTAGTGAATGGTATGGAAACCCAAATTCAACTCAGTTCCAAGGTTTCATACATATATTGATTTTATATGATTTGTTGATAGTAGTCTTTATTTAATGAATGTTTATGTCGCATGAAATCTTTATGGGAGACATGTGAATAAGTTGTTGCCTAGTGAGAGGTGACAAGATGTGTGATGGCCTTGTGAGCCATGAGAATACTTGTACAACCAGTGAAATGAATACCTTGGTCTAAGGACCTAGAGGTAATGGTTACCTGTTACAGAGGTAACAATGCTATGTGATGATCTAAGGGTTTGAATACCCAGATACAGTAATCATGATAAGGATGTGAAGGGATGAGAATTCCCAGTAATGTGATAAGGGATTGAGATCCTAGGTATCATTTGTTTTAAAGATTTGAAAAGTACGTGATAGATGTATTACACCTTTCTTTGTAGCATTTGTGGTGATTAAATGAAACCCTAAGGGTAGGGTGTTCAACGAATCAAGTATTGTGATTTTGATGTTCTCGGTTATTATTAAAAATTCTTGTCATGATAAGTAATTAACTCTTAATTGAGTTATGAGATGCAAAACTTAAGATTTGGGTTGATATGCACGATTCTAGTGTGTATGTGCCAAGTGGACATGAAATCTATTTATTTAAAAATTTTAGTCTGTCTGCATGTATAGTTTGTTGTTTACTCAGTATATTACAGTGTTTTCAATATACTTCTTTGCCAAGTTTAAAATGATATACATGTTGTGTTATAACTTCAAATAAGTAGACGCAGCACCATAGAGATACTGGAGTCAAGTATAAGTAAGATAAGGGTACAATGTAGAAAGAGGTTTCTAGGAATAATAAAATAATAGACTTAGGAGACCTGAACATCGTAGAACCCCTATGTGAGGTCTGCGCCTTAGGGGTGAAATGACCTAACCCTGGTAGTGTCCAGTATACGGGGGTCAGAACGTGCTGTCAAGTGGAACGGGGGATGAAGCCCTAGTGGAAGTCTCCTTAAATTTTAGTTTGTAGTGTCCAACATCAACCAGAACTCCTGGTGGCACTAGAGTACAGAAAATCCAAGAAGTGGCTTGACTCTCCACCTGTGTTCTCAGGTTAGAGGAGGAGTCCAGTTTAGGCCAGAGAGCCATTTCCCTATTGCAGACCAGGAGAGTAGTCAGACTTAACATTTCTCGGGTGTGTCCGCTAAGTCTTGTATGGTGTGATCGTAGTGCACTACGAGTCTTCATATGTAGAGTACACTGCATATGATTAGGGCATAATAAAATGAATGATAGGTCAAACAAGTGTGTACAATTATTCAATTATTCTTTGTATGTTTCTGAATTATTAGTTCTCTTTATGATCTATCAAGCATTTCATATATTGATTCACTCTTATAGATATTTAAAGTATCATGCCATATTTATGATTGTCAATTATTAGACTCTTTAAAGCTTATTGTTGTTATATTTGATAACAATTGCTCAAAAGTAAATCTGTAATTATATCAGTGATTTAGATTGTTTCTTTGAAGTACTCATTCATTGAGTGAGTAGGCTCTCCCCTCTACTCACAATTTTTATGATAAAATGAATGAGAGGTCAAACAAGTGTCTATAGTTATTCAATTATTTTTTGTATGTTTCTGAATTATTAGTTCTCTTTATGATCAATCAAGCATTTGATATATTGATTCACTCTTATAGATATTTAGAGTATCCTATCATATTTATGATTGTCAATTATTAGACTCTTTAAAGCTTACTACTGTTATAATTGATATCAATTGCTCAAAAGTATATATGTAATTATATCAGTAGTTTAGATTGTTTCTTTGAAGTACTCATTCACTGAGCGAGTAGGCTCACCCCTCTACTCACAATTTTTAGGAAAATCACATGGACTTGAAGAAGATATCATTGCATTAGAGTAGATCTGCCACACGAGTTAAGTCTGAGTATAGTTAAGTTCAGTCTGTCCTTGTCACTCTAGGTCCTTGTAAAGACATAAGAGAGGGTTGTAAATGGTGATGTATAACATTATTCCTCTTTTAGCAATATGTGCAAATCAGCAAGTCTTATGTGCTTAAAAGTATGAGGAACATAATGAATGTTTAAACATGCATTTTTATCGTTGAAATCAGATTAGAGAAATCAATGTTTAGATTCCCTTGTAAAGTTGGTTTATGTGGTTCAATGCGAGAAAAAAAAGAGTTTTGAAAGATAAGAAAAAGTAAAGGGTGATCTTTGTATTACATTAAATCCTCAATTTATGCCCTAATCTCATGATTAGTGGAAATTGTGAGATCGGGGTGTAACAGCTTGGTATTAGAGCTTAGGCTGAGTTGTTAGGGACCATTAAATTAGTAAGTTAGAGTCATAAGTGTGGCAGATAGGAGATGTTATGATGTTAGTTATGGGGATTTGAGAATTTAGATATGCTGGCCCGATATCTGAGTACTTGGATCAACCAGTATCAAGCTACTCTGTCTATTCTTCCATGTATACCCTGGCCAGGTATACATTGGAAGGATGGTCTAGAGAGGAACCCTAGAAATATTAGGGTTAGAAATAAGATAAGTAACATTAATTAAGAGTATAAATATAAAATGAGATAGAAATTTCATTTCATATTGTTGTTTTATTGGAGATGAATAGAAAAGCTCTTATATGTTTGAATTCAGATATTTAGTATTTTGAAATATATATGGGTCTTTAAGATTTTTTGTACACTATGCAGTTGTAGCATTTATTGATTACATTCTTTGTATCAAGTAGACTATAAATGATCTTTGAATGAGCTTTCCTAAGTGGATAAGTTTTCTTCCACACATTTGAGATGAATAGGAGTTGAGTAATCCTGAGTAGCTCTTGGATTTAGGATTGCACGTTCGGCCTGGTCTGGCTGGCAGGATGCATCACTGGGATCTAATGACTCCTATTAGTAACATAAAAAGAGTAAAATTTGGAAAGATTTCATCCAAATTCTAGTATGAATGTATATACTCTAAGATTTTGAAGTATAAGGGAAAGACTGGGATAACTAAGAATTAGTTGGAACTGATACCTGAGATCCAACTTTGGGGCCTCATACGAGAAACCCTTAATTGGGGAAAAAGGAACATGACATAAGGTTCAAATTTAATTTAATTTTTAGTATTATATGAACTCTAAATATGAAATATGGAAAAGATATGGGAAATGTATGTAAGGGGCCAAGATAGTAAGAATCAATCATGAAGAATGGATTATATAACTGTGTACAATGTTTTTATGTACTGCAAAGTAAAAGGAAAATAGAAGAAAAGAGATAAGTATACAATAAGTACATAGAAGTGAAGAGTCTTTAGAAGAGTTAAAGTGAAGAGAACTAGATGAGCATGTAAATCATAAAACTAGGATAAGAAACTTAGTTGAAACAAAGAGAAATGTTGGAAATAATGAACTTGATTAAGGAATGAGGGTTATGATATAATTGAGAGCATGGAATGTATACCTTTATTAATAAGTTTAATACATTCATCCTTACTACCTTTGGATTCTAAGTCTCTATATAACAACAAACTAATTTCTAAAAGAAGAACAAAAGTGTAGCTAAATAAATGAATAAGTCATACAAAGGTAGACTATATTCAGGAAGGAAAAACTTGATTGTAAGAGAAACTATGTTTCACCCATGCATGATCCGTTTGATTTAAAATGAAGGATATGTAATGTATTAAACATGAGGTGATACTAGTAGAGAGATTATTGGTTTAGAATTTCAACTTCACATTAGTAGAAGGATAAAAGGAAATATATGCAACATGGTATACATGATCATACACATAAAAGAAGCAACATGATCATAAGAGAAAACTAGAAGTTAAAGATGACATGTGGAATAGTAGTATATGGTAAGGGGATTATGGGAAGTAAAGAAGGGTCTGAAACATAATGGAGTAATATAGATTATAAAAGAAAGAGGTTGTGAGATTCAAGAAAGTGCTAATTAGTCAAGTATCCTTGTTGATAATTAATTAAAACTATGTATGAGAAATGTATTATTAAATGTTTGAAGATAAGAATTATAAAGTCTCAAATTCATCTTCTCTTTCATATCTTCCTTAATAAGAGCAATGTCAGAATGAAGTGATAGGAAAATGAATCATATATGATGCATAACCACCGTGGTAGAGACATCTAGTCAATGTAATAATGACACACAATATGATGATGAAACCCTAGAAGGGTAAATTGAGAATGTAATCTATCTGAATGGCCAATTAAGATGAAGGAAATTCAATTGATAAGATTAGGAAGACTTTAGTAAAAACTTGTGAGATCCAAAGTTTGAATTTCAAATTAAGGGAGCAAAGTCACACCACAATAACGTCATGCTACTGATAAAGGCCAAACCCTAGAATGTTTAGAGTTGTAGTAGTTCAAGGGTTGTCACTAGTGATTTGACCTTGAATACTAGCATCTCTATAAAACAAGATCATGAAATCTACACTATGAGAAGTAAACTAGCACTGATAGTAATCCTAGCTAATTTGAAAGGTAGATAAACAATATGGAAATTATTTAGAGCAAAGGATAAGAAATAGATTTGAAATATAAGAGGTGTGTTTTGAACAAAAGGAGAAATACTATATGAGTGGTGTGATATGAAATAAATTCTTGCAGTAATAGCAAGAATGATGAATAATCTATTCATACCTTGTATGTTTCAATTTTAGGGATGTTTAATCTACATGATTGAAATGAGAAGGATAAGTAGCAAAAAGTAATTAGTAATGAATAAGAAGTGAGATAAGAGAAAACAATGGCTTTTAGTAATATGTGAATTTGTTTTGAGAATTATAATTTGTTGAAGGTATATTAAGGGGTGTAAATTAGTTCTACGTATGATTTCAGTATACATGTACAAGCAATATGTTAATTTCAGGTGTCTGATAGTTGTAGTCATTCATACCAGTAATCCATCTTATTATTGTACAATTGTTGTGTGGTGATATGGTTCCAATGATGATAAAAAAATGGAGGGTTACCTTGAATAAGGTAGTCTTACCTATTCACTCATATGAATAGAAGGGATGATAACCATATTGTATTGATATGTAACCCTAATGAGGTATAGGTTGTTATACCTAGCTTTAATATAATTAAGTGATGGTAATTGGGTATGAATAGTCTTTGAATGACTAATACAATCATGGAGTACTCTTTTACTGTTGTTGAAACCCTAGTATGCTATAACCCGATGGTTACACCTTGAATTATGTGTGGGTTCATATTTGAGAATAGTATGGAATGTGATGGTAATGCTTCACCTTATGCATCCATGATCCAATGGGGATGTCGTGAGTAGAATTGTACAATTGTTGTTGAATCTAGTCTTTAAACTCAAGACTGTTTTGCTATTTGAGTAGCACAATAGTAAAATTCAAAAGAACATGGTGAACTCTCTTTCGTGATTTAGAGGTAATACATAACAATAGTACATATTTAGCAGTATGTATTGAGATAGTTGGATCAGATTATCGATGTTGAGGTAACACCTCAAGAGTATGAAAATATTGAAATAGTTGCTTCTCTCTCTGCTATGATTTATTGTGGCATAGAGAATTTGTTTGTTATCATTGAGAACTGTTTTAACATGTTGTGATTAGAAAAGAGATAAAGGACTTAACGTTGAAAACTACATTCAAGTATGAAATACAAGAATATAATGACATGTAAGATTTTAGAAGCTTAAAATAAACCTTGAAAGTACTTTTTTTGCATGTTTATGTTTCGGGGATGAAACCTATTAAAGGGGGGAGAATTGTTATGACCGTATCTGAGTTTAATTGGTAAACTAGGGTTTACCTGGATGATTATATGCTTAATTGGATTGATCATTGCTTAAATCTATTTAATGATTATAATTCAATTATGATGTTTTAAACCTAATAAGAACGTTAAGTGTTCTATCGTTTGAGAAATTAGGGTTTCAGAAATGTAAACCCTAATCGGAAAAAATTAGGGTTTTGATAGTACGTGAATATGGATTTTGATCAGGATAGCAGTGTGGTAAATGATTTTTCATATTTTATACATATTTTTTATTTAATTGAATTTTGTTTATGATATGGATAACTGAATCATACATATTGGAGAAAAATTTCAGAATATTTGGGGGTTCTTTGAATGTGGTTCTTGGTCGAACTATACTTTGACCAAAAATTCTGACAGAGTGCTTTTCAGTAATTATTTATTGGTAACACAAAATGATCTGTAATTTTAACTGGAGATCTGAAACTCAATCATAAACAATATGTTAAATTTTCAAAATTTTTGGATGCATTTAGACCTTATCAGTAGACGAATTACAGTAACTGACATTTCTGTAGAATTTTGGATAGTAGTGCACTATTAAATTTTTTATTATTTAATGGGAGCTTGTAATGATCTCAAATTTTAACTGAAGCTTAGCAGCTAAATTATACACAACATGATAAATTATAATAATTTTTAGAGAAGGTTTGATCTCTAAAATACACGAATTACAGTAATATTTGTATGACAAAAAATTCAGCTGAAATAAGAGAAAGTATAGTGAGGGGTCAAAGTGCAATTGACCCAAGTAGCTCAATTTCTCTATATGGTCAACCTAACACACAAGGATATCTCATAATTCGTGATTCAATCCAGAGAAATGAAATCCTAGAGAGAGAGGGAGAGTTAGGGTTTGAGAGGAGAAAGTGATGGAAATGCTAACCTAGGGTTTTGCGGTCCACATGTAAGTTTAGCTTATTTGCATAGACTTTAATGGTGAATATTCTCTCACATGTCAAGATTCCATCCCTCCTATGATTTGATCCGAAATGGTGTTAAAACTTCCCCTTTTCTCACTCTTTCTTCATAATCCCTCATTTTTAGGGTTTCCGAGTTGAAAGGAAGAAGAATCGGGTGAATTGCTAGGGATATGATATGAGATCGAGATTTTTAGGGATGAGATGCATTTTTAAGGTGTTTTCACACCTTAGGGTGTGTGGGAACTTCCTTTAAACAATATATTGCATGAAAATTGGTTAATTTATCCATAATCTTTAATTGCTAGTATGCGACTACAAACCCTGAATTGTCTATTTGTTCTAAGTAGTTGCAAAATGATATGAAATGGATTCTTCCTCTATTCGGATGAAGTTCAGATGATAAAATTATATTAGAAATGTATACAATACATCCTAATGAGAATTCCCTAAGTATTCGCAGAGGTTATAAGAGTAAACTGAAATATAGGGAATATGACTATGACTAAAATTTGCTGTATAAGTAAATAGAGAAAATTGCTAATCTAGATCGCCTTGGTTATGAATGATTATTTATCTAAATTCATAGTACATATATGTCAGATACTGGGGACTTCATAAGCTTTAAAGGGAAAGTGGCCTGACCCTAGCAGCGCCGCTCTGGCGATTTTCTAGGGCTTCCTAGGCGACCAATCTCCGCTCGGGGGAGGGGGAGGCCAGCTGCCGGCTGGCTACTCCTTTCTCCCCCAGGGCGTGTCCTCCTGCTCATCTTCCCGAGGAGCTTCGTCATCAAGGTTCACATTCTTCCTGCTGGGTGGAGTCTTCCCCGACTCGCCGACGCCTGGTGTCCCAGCTTTCAAGCCCGCTTCACTAGTCGTTCACCTCCAGACTGCGATCTCTCCAGATCCAGGTGAGTGGTGGAGTGCGAAGAGCCTGACCCCAATTCAATTCTCCCTGGAGGGCGAGTCCCTCCTCTCTTCCATTTTTTTCTTAGTTTGGTCTTTTCTTCTTTGTCTATGTGATGCCCTTTGGTTGGGCGGAGGTCTTAGACACCCCCGAGTCTTTGTTGCAGGTAAAGGGGTCAAGCAGGGCCTGTTTCCTGGTGTGGGTGCTCCCACCCTATGACCTTCTTCATCCTCCTTAAGATTTTGCTTGAGTGTGGAGGGAACGTCGAGGTGGTTTGGGAGTGGTGATGGGGTTCCCCGCGCTTTCCCTACCCCCACCCTTCACCCTCCAAGGTCCCCCTTCTACTTGTGCTTGACCTTCTGGGTTTTGGTCATCAGTCCGCCCAATGCCTGGGATGCACTCTATTTGTTTGGTCTTTTGTCTATGTGAGTCTTTACTTTGTCTGCTTTTCTTTCTTTGTTGTGTTGTTTCGTTTTGGTGTAGGCATCTAGCTGGTTGTAGTTTTGGTCGAACTCTCGTCTTTCTGGTGGGCTTAAGCATGTATGAGTTGGTGATCTCTATTGGATGTACTGCTACTTCCTTCTCCGATATCCTCAAGGGCTCGTGTATATTGAAGGTTTCCCTTATCGATAGCTGCTTTGGACAACTACAACGTAGAGGGTTTGTGCATGTAATTTACCCACTGCTTCCCAATCTGAGCCTGTGTGCTATGTCGGTCTCTCAAAGGAGTCATGTTTGGTACTTTGGTGTGAGATTACTATCTTATAGATGTCATATGGCTTGTTTTGAATGATATTGAACTGTTTCCTTAAAAAAAAAATGTATGATACTATCTTGGATTTTCTTCAAAGTGAATAGTGTTTGTTTGATATCTCAATAAAGAGGGTGAAACCCTAGATGTGAGGAAAGTTGGATATTTGTGAATAGATATCGTGAAATCCATTTGATGGGATTTTCTTGATATGATAGACTTTATTTATTCAATATTATTATTGATGCATGATATCCTAGTGAATGGCATGGAAATCCAAATTCAACTCAATTCCAAGGTTTCATACATATATTGATTTTATATGATTTGTTGATAGTAGTCTTTATTCAATGAATGTTTATGTCACATGAAATCTTTATGGGAGCCATGTGAATAAGTTGTTGCCTAGTGAGAGGTGACAAGATGTGTGTTGCCTTGTGAGCCATGAGAATACTTGTACAACCAGTGAAATGAATACCTTGGTCTAAGGACCTAGAGGTAATGGTTACCTTTATAGAGGTAATAATGCTATGTGATGATCTAAGGGTTTGAATACCCAGATTTAGTAATCATGATAATGATGTGAAGGGATGAGAATTCCCAGTAATGTGATAAGGGATTGAGATCCCATGCATCATGTGTTTTAAAGATTTGAAAAGTATGTGATAGATGTATTACACCTTTCTTTGTAGCATTTGTGGTGATTAAATGAAACCCTAAGGGTAGGGTGTTCAATGAATCAAGTATTGTGGTATCAATGTTATCAGTTATTATTAATAATTCTTGTCATTATAAGTAATTAACTCTTAATTGAGTTATGAGATGCACAACTCAAGATTTGGGTTGATATGCACGATTCCAGTGTGTATGTGCCAAGTGGACATGACATATGTTTATTTAAGAATTTTAGTCTGCATGCATGTATAGTATGTTGATTACTCAGCATATTATAGTGTTTTGAATATACTTCCCTGCCAAGTTTAGAATGATATACATGTTGTATTATAACTTCAAATAAGTAGACACGACACCATAGAGATACTAGAGTCAAGTATAAGTAAGAGAAGGGTACAATGTAGAAAGAGGTTTCTAGGAATAATAAAATAATAGACTTAGGAGCCCTGAACAATGTAGAACCCCTATGTGAGGTATGTGCCTTAGGGGTGAAATGACCTAACCCTGGCATCATCCAGTATACGCGGGTCAGAACGTGCTATCAGGTGGAATGAGGGATGAAGCTGTGACATCCCGCTATCACACAGACAACAAGACGTCATGTGAAAATGCGTGGAACCACCATGAAACCACTTATTATCGAAAACACGGGTAAATTAAAACCGATTGTGGAAAGAAGATAAAAGAGAACTATTAAATTCAGATCCACATCCTGCAAGGAAACATGTTATACAAATATGCACAAGCATGGACATATGTCCACAGCTTATATGGACCAGTTGTCCTGTCAGCACCAGAGTTCATCACCTATTTATACATACATAATGGGCCACATCAGGCTAGCAATAGGATATACAGAGCTACATTAGCTATACATCGTAAAACATCATCAAAATGCCTCCGAGGACCTGAGAGTACAGGGATGACTCTAAGACTCTACTAAAAAACAACCAAAACAACAACATATCCCTATCTTGCCTCCTACTTCTCTTCTTGCTGCTCGGCCACAACCTCACGACCGCCACCTCGTCTAGCATGATCACCTAAAAATGTTGCAAACCAATGAGGTGAGACACACAGTCCCAGTGAGAAACATAACTCCCCTCTAAAACTATAAAACTTCAGAAAAAGCAGGTAAAGCAGTTAACTAATATCAGCAGATTATAAGAGCAGCATCCTAAGCAGTACTTATTTTATTAGCAATCTTACCAGGGTATCCAGGAGGCATATGACAATATATTCTTTATGGAACATGGTTGACAAGATAAACATTATAAGAACTTATCGCAAAGTATAAGGATCGTACAAATAATTGCAAGGTATAACCAGATCAACTATACAAGTAAGGACTCAATCAATGTTCAGTGTTTTTCCCTAAGCAGTATATACTATTCGACTTGATTACGTATTATCATGCCCTGAGGAAGTGAGTCGTACCGCTCAAATCCAACCATCGGCTGCGAAGCCCAAACCAGTGCCATACAAGTTCAATGGAAGAGCCAGACTCCACGACCTCACCACCTCGTGGTTAGTGCACGAGTGCTTAACAAGCAGGACCGCGGTCTCATGCTTAGGTGGCAGCAGCCACAAAGAGTCAGGCTACCCTCTGCCTAGCCCACCTTGGTACAGGTATCAATGCTAGTGATCTGAGCCGCGGGCATGTTCACCATGCTCCATAATCATTGTTCCATGGGTCTATTCACCATTCTCTTATCACACATCCTGAGCCATGGGCCTATTCACCATTCTCTTTCATATTGAGCCACAGGCCTGAAATCGCACTCTGGAGTCTACAACCAAAGTTGCACTCTAATCCTCCTATTTTTGGCTAGGATCAACTACACATATTCAACAATATGTGCTTCCGGGATAACCCACAGGAGAACCCATTTCACCATCACCAACTACTGACAATGATGGATCTATGGCCAGGGCAAACTACACGATATGTTCCACTGTAATTAATTAGTATATTTTAAGTGGATTGTTTAGGCAACCAAGTTGTAAAACATAAACAACATTGAGTTACATTATTACTGTCATTATCACATTATCATGGGATCTCAATCCCTCATCACAGATTGCCACTACCTCTCAAGGCTTACATCATCACCATGGGATAGAAATCCCTTATCTCAACATCAGAGGATAACACCTCCACTAGGCACTCAACCTTTATCAGGTCAACATACCTTTTCACATCATACGGGTGATACATGTTATCCCATCAATCAAGAATTATCATTATCCAGTGTGATTCAAAAGACATATACCTCATAGCTCTCACCTGGATATGAATTCATTTGATACACCTGCATGGTTAGTATGCATATCAAGAGAGATAACTGAATCACCAAATATAGATCTTCATGATTATCATGCTATTAGGGTTGAAGGTACATGATTGGATCAAAATCCATGATTATAACTACATGAAGTACAAAGTTGTATCTTGTAAACAAATTATATTATTGTAATCAAACCTGGAGCATCCACTATGCCTTTATCTTATGAACATAAACATGTATCTTATCATCTTACTTAGCACCAACTTTAGGTATCAAACATATCACTAGTTACAACCTTTCATTCATAACACATCAACAACAGAGGTGCAATTACAAGCTAATGACTCACCAAAACTAGGGTTTTCGAGCTAGGTGCAACCCTTACCAAAGATATCGCCTACCCTCACTATAGGTGTGGCGGGTAGTGCATCCCTCACCCAAAAGGGGTAACGAGGAGGATCACCTTCCTCACTAAAAGCCTATCGACTAGGGCACTTAGCCACACATATCCACCAACCAAGTCATGCACCCATGCACAAAGGATATCCTGTAACCAAGGAGCATAGGTGTATCGTGCAACTAAGGGCAGAGGTGTGTCGTGCAACCTGATCCAGGAGTTGTGTCATTCAGCTATGTGCAGGGTATATCATGCACCCAAGTGCAAGGTGATATCGGGCATCCAAGGATAATGGGCAACCAGGTGCAAGAGATGTGTCGGGCGGCACCACTAGCCCTGACGGCCAAGACCCTGTCGCCCATTAGGGTTAGGGTTTCTTGTCGGGCATCATCATCATAACGCCCAAGGCCAAGATCATAACGCCCAACCAGCACACTACTGACCTCTATCCAACTACATCATGGCGCTCAAGGAGGGCTATCGTTCAACTAAGTTAAGCACTACATATCAGTCACCACTAAGGCATCTATCTAGGGTTTCACCACCCAACCACCATATCGAGCAACATCAAAACCAACCCATGTCGGTCAAAGGGACATCCAGGGTTCAACACTCCCAAAACCTTCTTGGGTAACAAGGCATAACGTCCAACAACACTAACATGGTGAATGGGGTCATATCGGGAAACAAGGTCAACAGAACCCAACTTATCATATCGCCAAAGATAAAACCCTAGAAGAGGGGTATCGTGCAAAGCACCACAAAAGGGTATCGTGTAAAGCACCACAAAAGGGTATCGTGTAAGGTACAAGGTCCATATTGGTTTGGTCATCATCAATCTCAAGATCACCATCATCAAACCCTAAAATATCAAGAGAGTTGGCTCACCTCTCAACAACCAAGAGAGAGGTGTTTTGCACAACCTCCATCACATATCGGTCAAGATTCCAACCAAGGCTCACCTCTCAAATCCATGGTTAGAGAAGGGTATTGCCCATGAAACTAGAGCATAGACTCACCTATCAACAACTAAGAGAGAGGGGTTTTGCCTACACCACTAGGGCTCGAACTCACTTCTCAAAACCAAATGGGAGAGAAAGGGGTTTTTCCCAAGAAACCCTAAACTCAAGGTTCGGCCACAAGGTCCAAGAACACATCAACAACATGACCACTATATATATAACAAGAAAAAAGGGTACAAACTAGGGAAAGAAACATATCTAACAAGATGCAACATGAAAAAAAGTAGTATAGCTAGGGTTAGTAGTTATGTAACCCACCTTAAGCAAGCTCCAAGCTCCTAGTGACAAGCTTCCAAGCTCTAAGGCACCACCTTCGGCCAACACAAAGAATAGCAACATGTAACCACCATGGCCGAAGAAGAAGGAAGAAGAAGAAAGAAGAAGAAGAAGATGCCATGGAAGAAGGGAGAGATACTCACCAAAGAAGCAAGACACCTTCTAAGGTTCGGCCACCACTAGAGGAAGAAGAAGACTAGAGCTATGTCACCCACCAAGGAGAGGGTATCGACCACCAAGCTCCACCAAGGGGGGATGTATCGTCCACCAAGGAAGAAAGAAAGCAGCTAAAGGATCCAAAGGGCTTAGCTACCAAGGAGAGGGTCATATATATACTATGGGGTGATAAGGGAGAGAAAGGCAAGGTGGCACCCACCCCTATCACGCTTGTCTAGGGGAGTGTGCCACATGCAAGCACCCCCAAAAACCCACACCTATGTGTTGCCAACCACTTAGCAAAGCAACTGTAAGGACCCTGACCTCCGTTTAGGGCTTATCCTGTTAGCTTTGCTTAACCCTGATGTTTAGTTGCTTGCTAATCACCTTTAGTGGTGATTAGGGTTGGTTTGTGCTTATTGTGTATTGGAGGTGCTACTTGCAATTAACCCAAGTCTAGGGTTGCTGAGCAAGTTTATCACCTTGAGAAGTGTTCTTCTCTCTCTTTGCTTCCTCTAGTGTTGGGAGGAAGGGTTGGGCTCGTTGTTTGAGTTGCCTTGGGCTTGGATGAGCCTTGGTGGGCCTTATTGTGCCTTGCTTGACCTTGTTGGACCTTGTGTCGGCCATAGGTGTGTCACCCATGGAGGTGTGTCGGGCATGGTGTTGGGGTGTATCATCCATGGACCCCCTTTTGACCCTTTGACCTCATTTGTGTCACCACTAGTGGACACTTGGTGCTTGATGCTTTCATGTGGCAATGGCCTTGGACATGTGTTTAAGGCAAGATAGAGTGGTGGCATTGCCCTCGGACAAGTGTCCCTAGGTGGGCGACACCTTGCCTTGTCTTACCTTGGTTTCTCCTCCACCCTCTCCTATATATGTGTTCCATTTCTCTTACTAGAGATCGCTTTAGTTCCTTAGTTTCCCCTCTCCCTTGGTTGCACGACGCCTCTTCCTTTGCAAAGCTTGGTGGCCGATCCTTATCTTTGGAGTCTTCTTCTTCTTCCTCTTGAGGTGGCCGAAGGTGTAGCTTGGTGCTAGGAGCTTGGAGCTTGCTTAAGGCAGGTTAAATAACTCCTAACCATAATCATGTTACCTTCTTCTAGATTCTTGTATGTTTTTTTGTGTTCATAATCGGCCATGTATGTTGCTAGATATGGTTCTTGCTTAGTTGCACCTTTAATCTTGTGGTTATGGTGATCTTGTTGTTATGGTTGCGGTTTTGTACCATTGTGCCCTAGTTGGACGAACCATGTTTTAGGGTTTCCTTGTTGAGAAACACTCATTTCCCTCCTTGGTCTAGAGAAGTGAGCTTGAGCTCTAGTAATATGAGCAATTCCCCTCTCTCATTTAAGTTGAGAGGTGAGCTTGTGTTCTAGTTTCTTGAGCAACACCCTCCTCTCACCATGGATTTGAGAGGTGAGCTTTTTGGTAGATGTAGACCTATGTTGTGGTGGATCCTTGTGGTTTCCTGAGTTGTGATAGAGGTTGTGCAAGACCCCTCTCTCTTGGTTGTTGAGAGGTGAGCCGATCTTCTTGATCAATTAGGGTTTGGTGCCCTTGTGCTTGAGGTTGATGAAGATCTTGTTGGGTTGTATCTTGCACGATATGGCTTTGGGATGGTGTTGCCCGATACCCTCTCTTGGACTAGAGTTATGGTCGATATGATGAGGTTGTATTGGGCGATACACCTTGGTCTTTGCCTTGTGTGTTGGCCGATAGGATGAGGCTAGCTTGGTTGGACAATAGGCTTTCCTTTGCTTCCTGTTTAAGTTGTACCCTTGGTCATTGTGCCTAGTTAGAGTATGGTTGTTGGAAAATACCCTTGTGTGTCGGGCAATATGCCTTGTTGAGTGCCCTGCCCGATACACCTAGCTAAGGTAGTGGCTTGGTGCCCGATATACCTTGAATGTTATGGAGCTCTATGGGCTAGCCTTGTGTTGGTCGTCATGGTTTGGTGGTGATGCCCGATACAGTGACACTTGTATGCACGACACATGTGGTTTCACGACACACCTTGAGGTGGTAGCCCGACATCCTTGCTTTAGGCTTCGTCGTTATGTAGCTAGAATGCTTGGGCGACATGAGTGAAGTTACCCTGCCTGTCACACTTCTTGTGAGGGTAGTGGGTACTTCTAGTGAGGGTGCCCTACCCGTCACACTTCTTGTGAGGGTAGTGGGTACTTCTAGTGAGGGTCATGTTCCACCCAGAAACCCATCTGATAGTTCTTTACCATGCAATCACATCCTTGTTTCTAAGAGTTATGGTTTATGGTTTGTGAACCTTTGACATGATAGTAAGGTGGTTGATATAGTAGAACGCACATATGTAAGCATGACATATCTGAAACTCTAATGACATGATATTACATGTGTTTATGATCATCTTGAGTCATATATATATATATATATATATATATATATATATATATATATATATATATATATATATATATATATATGATGAGTAAATGACAAGTTTGGAAGTATATGAGTTGCTTCACATGATGATGTGACCCATATCTATGGTCACAAGTTTGAGGCATGATTGATAATGTGTATAATCACCAATGTTGCCTTATGTTTGATAACATGATCCTTCTGTTAATCCATGATGGTTTCAGTTATCTCTACAGGTGTTTCATGCAAATGCATACCCAGGAAAAAGGGCTATGAGGTGTGTATATATATATATATATATATATATATATATATATATATATATATATATATATATATATGTTTGAATGACACTACATTGATGGTCACTCTTGTTTATGAGATAACATGCATCACCTGTGTAATGTGTTTGGGTCTGAGGACCTGAGTTTGGCTAAAGTGCCTAGTTGAGGTGTTATCTTCTGATGATGAGATCTGGGATTTTTATCCCCAATGATGAGAATGCCTTATGAGACAGTGGTTTCTTGTGATGAGGGTTTGAGATCTTGAGATATTGTGATGGTGGTAATAATAATGTAGCTTAATGTTATATATGTGATACCACTTGTTTGCCCCAACAATCTACTTAAAATACGTTAACTAATTACAGATGAATCTCTCATGTAGTTTCCCTGATCATAGATCTATCATCGTCAGTAGCTGGTGATGGTGAAATAGGTTCTCCTGTGGGTTAACCTGGAAGCGCATATTATTGAATATGTGTGGTTTCTCCTAGCCAAAAATGAGGAGGTTAGAGTGCAACTTTGGTTGTAGACTCAAGATGTGTATAAGATCATGGTGAACAGGCCCATGGCTTAGTATGATAGAGCATGAATGTGTTCATGGCTCAGGGAGCACGGTGAAGTGGCCCGTGGCTCAAATATACTTGCGTCGAGACCTGTACCGAGGTGGGCTAGAGAAAGGGTAGCCTGCGGGAGCTGACCCTGTGGTGGAGGCCACTTAAGCATGAGACTGTGATCCTGCTTTGGTTCTCGTGCACTGACCACGAGGTGGGAGGTCGTGGAGTCCGTCGCTTCCATTGACCTTGTATGGAACCGGCTTGGGTTTCGCAACCGAAGGTTGGATTTGAGTGGTACGACTCACTTCCTCAGGGCATAATAACACGTAATCTAGCCGAATAGTATTTATTGCTTAAGGAAAAAAACAGAAAACTGGTTGAGGCCTTGCTTATGTAGTTGATCTTGTTATACTTTGCAGTTACTTATACGTTCCTTATATTATGTGGTAAGATCTTATAAATCTTATCTTGTCAATCATGTTCCATAAAGAAATACTTGGTGAGCTCGATGGTAATAACAACCTTGCTCAATACGCTACTCTTATTGTACGTCTTATCAGTTATCTACTGTTGTTGCCTTAATCTTGTCGAGGTTTTATGGTTTTGGCGGGGTGTTATGTTTCTCACTGGGACTGTGTGTCTCACCCCATTGGTTTACAACCTTTTTAGGTGTTCGCACTAGATGTGGTCGTGGTCGCGGGGTTGCGGCCGAACAACAAGGCGAGCAGTAGAAGGCAAGAGATTGATATGTTGTTGTTCTGGTTGTTTTGTAGTAGAGTCTTAGAGTCATCCATGTACTCTCAGGTCCTCGGAGGTGTTTTGACATTTTTTTTGATGTACGGATGATGAAGCTTTGTATATCCTGCTGCTGGCCGGACGTGGCCTGTTATGTATATATATATATATATATATATATATATATATATATATATATATATATATATATATATATATATATATATATATATATATATACAGGTGATGAACTCATGTGATGATAAGACAACTGATCTGTTAAGCTGGGAACACATATCAAGACTTGTAGATGTTTATATAACATGTCTTCTTGCAGGATGAGGATCTGAATGTAATAGTTTCTTGGTTTATCTACTTCCCGAAATTGGTTTTAATTACCCCGTGTTTTTGGTAAGAGGTGGTTTATGATGTTTTCCGCACATTTTTGTGTGGCATCTCATTGTTTGTGTGATAGCGGGATGTGTCACCACAAGCTTGGTATCAGAGCCCTAGGTTTGCTGAGTCTACAAGGATTTAGGACTAGGTTGTGTCTGTTCTTGTGAGTTTTCCAGATTTCCTTATGATTATCTTCTGCCCTCAACGGAAGAAAAAGCCAAGATGTCTGGAAACCATGAAGAACATGCTGCCGAGAGCAGCGATGCTACATCAGTAGATGGAGCAGGAGGGTAGGCACATGGAGATCAGGTGCTTAAGGTTCCCCAACTTGACCCAGCCATTCTCGAAAACCCTGCCTACCAATAGCTTATGGGGCAGATGATGGCTACGATGAATCTCATGGTAGAGAGATTGTTAGTGCCTCGGCCGAGAGCACAGGCACCCCATGGTGAAACATCGGGTATTGGGAAGACCTTTGAGCAGCTTCGCCGAGTCAGAGCTTCGTACTATGCTGGGACGGCTGATCCAGCGAATGCAGATCTATGGCTGACAGGTCTTGAGAAGGCCTTTCGGATCCTCGACATCCCTGAAGTAGACAAAGTCAAGCACACTGTCTACCTTTTGAAGGGTAGTGTTGGCCACTGGTGGGCCATTGAGGAGGAGAAGTGACCCAGTGAGGTGATCGGTTGGGAGGTTTTCCGATGTGGGTTCATCAGCAGATACTTTCCGAAGACGTATCTGGACGAGAAGATCAACCAGTTTGAGCACCTACGCCAAGGAACAATGAACATCACCGAGTATGAAGCCAAGTTCATGGACCTGTTAAGGTTTTATCCTCACATGGCAGCGACAAATGATGAGCGGATCAGACGTTTTGAGAAAGGCCTGAGTGCTGAGTTGACAACACCTGCTTCTACATTGGAGAACTGAGAGCGGTTTGCCACATTTATGGAATCTGTCCAGAGGATTGAACGGTCAGTTAGGGAAAAGAGAGAGGCCATGACTAAGAAGAGGCATGATCAATTCCAGAGACAAAGGTTCGATGGCTTCAAGAAGCCGAGGTTTTCAGCATCTTCTGGGTTAAGAGGTTCCAGTGTACCATCGTAGTGGTCTCCGAGTAAGGGAAGATGATATGGTTCTTTGCCGTCAAAGGAACATAGTACAACTTCTGTAGCAGTGACAGGGTCATCTAGGCCACAACAGCGAGACCAGTCATGCCATCTTTATGGTCAGATTGGGCATTGGAAGTCAAATTGCGCAAGTAAAGATGTTGAAGTGACACAACATCTGAGGCATAATATAAAAGGGGCAGATAGACAACAACCCAGTAGTAGCAGAGTGTGAGGACACGGTCAAGCATCGCAAGCGGGATCGTCCACTCAAGGAAGCAGAGGATGTGGACAACAAGCAATGGCTCGATTCTATGTTATGAGTCAGCCGGAGGCAATAGTCAACCCGCAAGTGGTGGCAGGTCAAATGGAGTTATTTCATTCTGATTTGTCTTCTTCTTGCTTTATATCTGTTCTGGTTGACCCAGGTGATACACACTCTTTTATTGCACGTTCTATGCTTGATAACTGTCTGTTACCTGTTAGATGTAAGAAAGATAGCTTGTTGATAGAAACCCCTCTTGATGGTTCCTCGATGCTTCGAGAGGAGTGCCCATCCTGTGTTCTATCTTCTTCAGGACACATGATACAAGTGGATCTCATACCACTTGATATGCATGGATTCGATGTGATCCTTGGGATGGATACCTTAGAGAAGTATAAGGTTGTATTGGACTGTGGTTCCAAGCAGGCAGTGTTTGAGGTTTGTGGAGAAAAGTGGATCTTCCAAGGAGATAGGAAGATTCTTCTGACATGTCTAGTGTCAGTGATGGTGGCAGAAAAGTTGTTACGGCAAGGATGTAAGGTGTTCTTCGCTCACGTTGTGGATACCAAGGCAAAGGGTCCTAGCCTTGAGGAGGTGACGGTTGTCTGAGAGTTTGCAGATGTGTTTCCTAATGAGTTACCCGGTGTTCCTCCACCCCGAGAAATTGATTTTGAGATCAATCTGGTTTTAGGAACACAACCAGTTCCACAAACACCGTATAGGATGGCTCCAGCGGAGATGGCAGAGCTAAGGAAGCAGTTACAAGAGTTGTTGGAGAAAGGTTTCATCTGACCAAGTATGTCATCTTGGGGTGCTCCAGTGTTGTTCGTTAAGAAGAAGGACGGGTCGATGCGGCTATGTGTAGATTATCGATAGTTGAACAAAGTCACGATCAAGAATAAGTACCTGTTGCCGAGGATAGATGATTTGTTTAATCAATTGCATGGTGCTACAATGTTTTCAAAGATCGATCTACAGTCTGGATATCATCAGTTGAGGATTAAGGCGGATGACATATCAAAGTCAGCTTTTAGGACGAGGTATGGTCAATTCGAGTTTGTGGTTATGCCGTTTGGGCTAACCAATGTGCCTGCTGCTTTCATGGATTTAATGAACAGGGTGTTTCATTCGTTTCTAGACCAGTTTGTTGTCGTCTTTATAGATGACATCTTGATCTACAGTCAGGACAATCAGAAGCATGAACAACATCTTCGACAAGCGTTGACTCTCCTTCGCCAACATCAGTTGTATGCCAAGTTTAGTAAGTGTGAGTTTGGTTGAAAGAAGTAACTTTCTTGGGTCATGCGATATCTGCAGAAGGAGTTAAAGTGGACCCAAAGAAGGTTGAGTCCATTGGAGAATGGGAACAGCCGAAGACGCCAACTGAAGTTTGTAGTTTCCTGGATTTAGTAGGATACTACCGGAGGTTTATAAAGGACTTCAGTGTGATCGCGTTTCCGATGACGAAGTTGACCTGGAAAGATGTACCTTTTGTCTGGAATGATCGTTGCCAGCAAGCTTTCTAATGTTTGAAGGAGAAGCTGACTAGTGCTCCAGTGTTAGTCCTTCCAGAGCCTGGGAAAGGCTATGTTGTTTTCTGCAATGCTTCCAAGAAGGGCTTAGGATGCGTGCTGATGCAGGAAGACTATGCGGTTTCTTTTGCTTTGCGACAGCTTAAGAAACATGAGGAGAACTATCCGACTCATGATCTGGAGTTGGCAACGGTGGTTCATGCGTTAAAGATTTGGAGACACTATCTTTATGGGGAAGTGTGTCAGATCTTTACAGATCATAAGAACTTGAAGTACATCTTCTCGCAGAGTGAGCTAAACATGCGACATCGTCGATGGATGGAGTTGATCAATGATTATGACTGCACCATCGAGTATCACCCTGGTAAGGCGAATGTGGTAGCTGATGCCCTTAGCTGAAAGTCTTCTTCTCTTCCTACCAAGAAGGCACAGTTGAGTTCCTTGGTATGCCCTAGATGGGATATGTTTGTTTCCTTGCGGCAGATGAATGTGAAGATGGAAGTTTCCTTGTTAGAAGGACTTTTGGCACAGATGCAAGTCAAGCCTACACTAAGACAGCAAATCAAAGACACACAACAAACAGATGATACAGTACAGTTGATCAGGTCAGAGCTCGGCAGTGAAAAGCGTAATGAGTTCCATGAGTCCAAAGATGGAGTAGTTTGCTATCATGACAGAATGGTGGTTCCCGATGCTGATGAACTAAGGAAGCTAGTACTCGAGGAATCACACACATCGATGTATGCTATGCATCCAGGAGTCACCAAGATGTATCATAATCTGAAGGACCTATATTGGTGGTCTGGCTTGAAAAGAGATGTAGCCGAGTTTGTGGCTAGGTGTGTGGTATGCCAGCAAGTCAAGGCTAAACATCAAAAGCCAGAAGGTACGTTGCAACCTATGCCGATACCGTAATGGAAATGGGATCACATAACCATGGATTTTGTAGTTGGGCTACCCATGACAGCTAGGAATCATGATTCTATTTGGGTGATAGTTGACAGATTAACGAAGTCTGCCCATTTCATACCTGTGAAGACAATGTATACAGCCGAGAAGCTCGCTCATGTATATGTGGATGAGATAGTACACTTGCACGGTGTACCAGCAACGATAGTTTTCGACAGAGGTCCTCAGTTCATGTGTCAATTCTGGGAATAGTTGCAAAAAGCTTTGGGAACACAGTTGAGGTTCAGCACTGCTTTCCACCCACAGACAGATGGGTAATCTGAAAGGACTATTCAGACTTTGTAGGATCTTCTTCGAGCTTGTGTTTTACAGTTCCTAGGTAGTTGGGATGTACATCTCAGTTTGATGGAGTTTGTGTATAACAACAGTTACCAGCAGAGCATTGACATGGCTCCTCATGAGGACCTATATGGCAGGAAGTGCAGATCTCCTCTATGTTGGTATGAATCTAGTGAGTATCAGCTTTTGGGTCCTGAGTTAGTACAACAGACAATAGAAAAGATCAAAGTGATACAACAACAGCTGAAAGCGGCACCGGACAGACATAAGTCTTATGCAGATAATCGCCGACGACCTTTAGAGTTCCAAGTGGGAGACAAAGTGTACCTCAAGGTCTCACCTTGGAAAGGTGTGCTAAGGTTTGGCCTGAAAGGTAAGCTGGCCCCCAGGTATATGGGGTCATATCCAGTAATACCACGTGTTGGCAAGGTAGCTTACAAATTAGAGCTGCCGCCAGAGTTGCACAGGTTGCATCCAGTGTTCCACGTCAGCATGTTGAAGAAAAGTCACCCAGATACAGGGACAGTGATACAGCCAGTCGAGGTTGAGCTAGATGAAGATGTGACCTACGAGGAAGGTCCTATGATGATCCTTGACAGAAGAGTAAAGAAGCTGAAGAGGAAGGACCTAGTTCTAGTAAAGGTTCTTTGGCATCATCGTGGCATTGAGGAAGCCACTTGGGAGCTTGAGGAAGAGATGAGGAGGAAATATCCCTCACTTTTCTCTTCGGATTTTGAGGACGAAATCCCTTTGTAGAGGGTTATAGCTTGTAAGGACCCTGACCTCCGTTTAGGGCTTATCCTATTTGCTTTGCTTAACCCTGATGTTTAGTTGCTTGCTAATCACCTTTAGTGGTGATTAGGGTTTGTTTGTGCTTGTTGTGTGTTGGAGGTGCTACTTGCAATTAACCCAAGTCTAGGGTTGCTGAGCAAGTTTGTCACCTTAAGAAGTGTTCTTCTCTCTCTTTGCTTCCTCTAGTGTTGAGAGGAAGGGTTGGGCTCATTGTTTGAGTTGCCTTGGGCTTGTATGAGCCTTGGTGGGCCTTATTGTTCCTTGCTTGACCTTGTTGGACCTTGTGTCAGCCATAGGTGTGTCGCCCAGGGAGGTGTGTCGGGCATGGTGTTGGGGTGTATCGTCCATGAACCCCCTTTTGACCCTTTGACCTCGTTTGTGTCACCACTAGTGGACACTTAGCAATTGATGCTTGCATGTGGAAATGGCATTGGACATGTGTTTAAGGCAAGATAGAGTGGTGGCATTACCCTTGGACAAGTGTCCCTAGGTGGGCGACACCTTGCCTTATCTTACCTTGGTTTCTCCTCCACCCTCTCCTATATATGTGTTCCCTTTCTCTTGCTAGGGATCCCTTTAGTTCCTTAGTTTCCCTCTCCCTTGGTTGCACGACACCACTTCCTTTGCAAAGCTTGGTGGTCGATCCTTATCTTTGGAGTCTTCTTCTTCTTCCTCTTGAGGTGGCCGAAGGTGTAGCTTGGTGCTAGGAGCTTGGAGCTTGCTTAAGGTGGGTTACATAACTCCTAACCCTAATCATGTTACCTTCTTCTATATTCTTGTATGTTTTCTTGTGTTCATAATCGGCCATGTATGTTGTTAGATATGGTTCTTGCATAGTTGCACCTTTAATCTTGTGGTTATGGTGATCTTGTTGTTATGGTTGAGGTTTTGTACCATTGTGCCCTAGTTGGCCGAACCATGTTTTAGGGTTTCCTTGTTGAGAAACACTCCTTTCCCTCCTTGGTTTAGAGAAGTGAGCTTGAGCTCTAGTAATATGAGCAATACCCCTCTCTCGTTTAAGTTGAGAGGTGAGCTTGTTTCTAGTTGCTTGAGCAACACCCTCCTCTCACCATGGATTCGAGAGGTGAGCTTTTTGGTAGATGTAGACCTACGTTGTGGTGGATCCTTGTGGTTGCCTGAGTTGTGATAGAGGTTGTGCAAGACCCCTCTCTCTTAGTTGTTGAGAGGTGAGCCAATCTTCTTGATCAATTAGGGTTTGGTGCCCTTGTGCTTGAGGTTGATGACGATCTTGTTGAGTTGTATCTTGCATGATATGGCTTTGGGATGGTGTTTCCCAATACCCTCTCTTGGACTAGAGTTCTGGTCGATATGATGAGGTTGTGTTGGGCGATACACCTTGGTCTTTGCCTTGTGTGTTGGCCGATAGGATGAGGCTAGCTTTGTTGGACGATAGTCTTTCCTTTGCTGCCCATTTAAGTTGTACCCTTGGTCGTTGTGCCTAGTTGGAGTATGGTTGTTGGACGATACCCTTGTGTGTCGGGAAATATGCCTTGTTGAGTGCCCTGCCCGATACACCTAGCTAAGGTAGTGGCTTGGTGCCCGATATACCTTCAACGTTATGGAGCTCTATGGGCTAGCCTTGTGTTGGGCGTCATGGTTTGGTGGTGATGCCCGATACAGTGACACTTGTATGCACGCCACATGTGGTTGCACGACACACCTTGAGGTGGTAGCCCGACATCCTTACTTTAGGCTTGGCCGTTATGTGGCTAGAATGCTTGGGCAACATGAGTGAAGTTACCCTGCCTATCACACTTCTTGTGAGGGTAGTGGGTACTTCTAGTGAGGGTGCCCTGCCCATCACACTTCTTGTGAGGGTAGTGGGTACTTCTAGTGAGGGTCATGTTCCACCCAGAAACCCATTTGATAGTTCTTTACCATGCAATCACATCCTTGTTGCTAATAGTTATGGATTATGGTTTGTGAACCTTTGACATGATAGTAAGGTGGTTGATATAGTAGAACACACATATGTAAGCATGCCATATCTGAAACTCTAATGACATGATACTACATGTGTTTATGATCATCTTGAGTCATATATATATATATATATATGATGATGAGTAAATGACAAGTTTGGAAGTATATGAGTTGCTTCACATGATGATGTGACCCATATCTATGGTCACAAGTTTGAGGCATGATTGATAATGTGTATAATCACCAATGTTGCCTTATGTTTGATAACATGATCCTTCTGTTAATCCATGATGGTTTTAGTTATCTCTACAAGTGTTTCATGTGGATGCATAGCCAGGAAAAAGGGCTATGAGGTGTATATATATATGTTTGAATGACACTACATTGATGGTCACTCTTGTTGATGAGATAACATGCATCACCTGTGTAATGTGTTAGGTCTGAGGACCTGAGTTTGGATAAAGTGCCTAGTTGAGGTGTTATCTTCTGATGATGAGATCTGGAATTGTTATCCCCAATGATGAGAATGCCTTATGAGACAGTGGTTTCTTGTGATGAGGGATTGAGATCCCGGGATATTGTGATGGTGGTAATAATAATGTAGCTTAATGTTATATATGTGATACCACTTGTTTGCCCCAAAAATCTACTTAAAATATGTTAACTAATTACAGATGAATCTCTCATGTAGTTGCCCTGGCCATAGATCCATCATCGTTAGTAGCTGGTGATGGTGAAATAGGTTCTCCTGCGGGTTAACCTCGAAGCGCATATTATTAAATATGTGTGGTTTCGCCTAGCTGAAAATGAGGAGGTTAGAGTGCAACTTCAGTTGTAGACTCAAGATGTGTATAAGAGCATGTTGAACATGCCCATGGCTCAGTATGATAGAGCATGAATGCGTTCATGGCTCAGGGAGCACGGTGAACTGGCACGTCGCTCAGATATACTAGCAGTGAGACCTGTACCGAGGTGGGCTAGAGGAAGGGTCACCTGTGGGAGCTGACCCTGTGGATGAGGCCACTTAAGCATGAGACTGCGGTCCTGCTTTGGTTCTTGTGCACTGACCATGAGGTGGGAGGTCGTGGAGTCTGGATCTTCCATTGACCTTATATGGCACCGGATTGGGTTTCGCAACCGAAGGTTGGATTTGAGTGGTACGGCTCACTTCCTCAGGGCATAATAACACGTAATCTAGCTGAATAGTATTTATTGCTAAAGGCAAAACACAGAACACTGGTTGAGGCCTTGCTTATGTAGTTGATCTTGTTATACTTTGCAGTTACTTATACATTCCTTATGTTATGTGGTAAGATCTTATAAATCTTATCTTGTCAATCATGTTCCATAAAGAAATACTTGGTAAGCTCGATGGTAATAACAACCTTGCTTAATACGCTGCTCTTATTGTACGTCTTATCAGTTATCTGCTGTTGTTGCCTTAATCTTGCTGAGGTTTTATGGTTTCGGCAGGGAGTTATGTTTCTCACTGGGAATGTGTGTCTCACCCCGTTGGTTTACAACCTTTTTAGGTTTTCACGCTAGACGTGGTGGTGGTCGTGGGGTTGCAGCCGAGCAGTAAGACGAGCAGTAGAAGGCAAGAGATGGATATGTTGCTATTCTAGTTGTTTTGTAGTAGAGTCTTAGAGTCATCCCTATACTCTCAGGTCCTCTGGGGTGTTTTGATGTTGTTTTACGATGTACGGCTGATGAAGCTTTGTATATCATGCTGCTGGCCGGACGTGGCCCGTTATGTATATATATATACAGGTGATGAACTCATGTGATGACAAGACAGCTGATCTGTTAAGCTGGGAACATGTATCTAGACTTGTAGATGTTTATATAACATGTCTTCTTGCAGGATGAGGATCTGAATGTAATAGTTTCTTGGTTTATCTGCTTCCCGAAATCAGTTTTAATTACCCCGTGTTTTTGGTAAGAGGTGGTTTATGGTGTTTTCCGCATGTTTTCGCGTGGCATCTCGTTGTTTTTGTGATAGTGGGATGTGTCACCACAGCAGCTGCCACTTGTCCAAATATGGTGACACAAACGAAGCTAGAAGGGAGAGGTTTGTCACCCAAGATGGCAACCCACTCACCCTTGGCCGACACAACCACCATGCATTGGCCGATACACCGAGGTCTTGCCCGATACAAGGCCTCAACAAGGAAAAACAAAGCCCAACAACGCTCAGCAAGGCCCAAAGCTTACTCAAGCAATGAGCCCAACCCATCCTCTCAACCCTAGAGGATGCAAAGAGAGAGAAAAACATCTCTCAAGGTGTCAATCTTGCACAACAACCCTAAACCATGGGTTATTTGCAAGTTGCACCACAAACTCTCAACAAAGCACAAACAAACAATAATCACCATTTGAAGTGATTAGCAAGCATCTAAACACAAGGTTTTGGAAAAGCAAATAGGGTAAGTCTAAAATGAAGGTCAGGGTCCTTACAAGCCATAAACCCCTACAAAAGGATTTCGTCCAAGAAATCCAAAGAGAAAAGCGAGGGATACTTCTTTCTCATCTCTTCCTTGAGCTCCCACATGGCTTCCTCAATGCCACGATGATGCCAAAGAACCTTCACAAGCACCAGGTACTTCCTTTTCAACTTATTTACTCTGCTATAAAAAATCATCACTGGACCTTCCTCGTAGGTCACGTCTTCGTCAAGATCAACCTCAAATGTCTATATCACTATCCCTGTGTCTGGATGACTTTTCTTTAGCATACTGACATGGAACATCGGATGTAACATGTGCAACTCTGGAAGTAGTTCTAACTTGTAAGCTACCTTGCCAACATGTGCTATCACCGGGTATGGCCCCATATACCTGGGTGCCAACTTGCCTTTCTGTCCAAACCTCAACACGCCTTTCCATGGTGAGACCTTGAGATACACTTTGCCTCCCACCTGGAACTCTATGGGTCATCGACGATTATCTACATACGACTTCTGTCTCTCCTGTGCCACTTTCAACTATTGTTGTATCACCTTGATCTTCTCTGTTGTCTGCTACACTAACTCAGGACCTAAAAGATGATACTCGCCCGACTCATACCAGCACAAAGGAGATCTAAACTTCCTGCCATATAAAGCCTCATAAGGAGCCATGTCGATGCTCCGCTGGTAACTATTGTTGTAGGTGAACTCTATCAAACTGAGATGTACATCCCAACTGCCTAGGACCTGCAAAACAAAAGCTCGGAGAAGATCCTCCAAAGTCTGAATAGTCCTTTCAGACTGCCCATCTGTTAGTGGGTGGAAAGTGGTACTGAACCTCAACTGTGTTCCCAATGCTTTGTACAACTATTCCCAAAAATGACTCATGAACTGGGGTCCTCTATTAGAGACTATCGTTGTGGGCACACTGTGCAAATGCACTATCTTATCCACATACACCTGAGCAAGCTTCTCTGCTGTATATGTTGTCTTCACAGGTATGAAATGAGCAGACTGTATCAATCTGTCTACTATCACCCAGATGGAATCATGATTCTTAGCTGTCCTCGGCAGACCAACTATGAAATCCATGGTTATATGATCCCATTTCCACTATGGTATCAGCATGGGTTGCAACGTACCTATTGGCTTCTAATGCTCAGCCTTAACTTGCTGGCATACCACACACCTAGCCACAAACTCGACTACATCTCTCTTCAAGCCAGGCCACCAATACAGGTCCTTCAGATTATGATACATTTTGGTAATACCTGGATGCATGGCATACATCGATGTGTGTGCTTCCTCGAGTACTAGCTTTCTCAAATCATCAACATTGGGGACCACCATCCTACCATGATAGCAAACTAGTCCATCCTCAGACTCATGGAACCCATCACACTTTTCACTGCCAAACTCTGATTTGATTAACTAAATTGAAGCATCTGCTTGTTGTGTGTCTTTGATCTGCTGTCTCAATGTAGGCTTTACTTGCATCTGTGCCAACAATCCTACCAACAAGGAAACTTCCAACTGTACATTCATCTGCCGCAAAGAGACAAACATCTCCCACCTATGGCATATCAAGGAACTCAACTGTGCCTTCTTCGTAGAGAGGGAAGAAGACTTTCTGCTAAGAGCATCAGCTACCACGTTCACCTTACCAGGATGATACTCAATGGTGCAATCATAATCATTGATCATCTCCATCCAGCGACGATGTCGCATGTTCAGCTCACTCTGCAAGAAGATGTACTTCAAGCTCTTAAGATCTGTAAAGATCTGACACACTTTCCCATAAAGATAGTGTCTCCAAATCTTTAACGCATGGACCACCGCTTCTAGATCCAAATCATGTGTCAGATAATTCTCATCATGTCTCAAGCTGTCGTGAATAAAAAAAACCACATAATCTTCCTGCATCAGCACACATCCTAGGCCTTTCTCAGAAGCATTGTAGAAAACCACATAGCCTTTCCCAGGCTCTGGCAGCACCAACACTGGAGCACTAGTCAGCTTCTCCTTCAAACTTTGGAAAGCTTGCTGACAATGATCATCCCAAACAAAAAGTACATCCTTCCTGGTCAATTTTGTCAACAGCAACGTGATCACACTAAAGTTTCTTATAAACCTCCAGTTGTATCCTGCTAAACCTAGAAAACTATGAAGTTCTGTCGGTGTCTTCGGTTGCTCCCAGTCTACAACTGACTCCACCTTCTTAGGGTCCACTCTGACTCCTTCTGTAGATATCACATGGCCCAAGAAAGTTACTTCTTCTAACCAGAACTCACACTTACTAAACTTGGCATATAACTGATGCTGGCGAAGGAGAGTCAACACTTTTCGAAGATGTTTTTCATGTTGTTGATTGTCCCGACTATAGATCAAGATGTCATCTATAAAAACTACAACAAACTGATCTAGAAACGGATGGAACACCCTATTCATCAGATCCATGAAAGTAGCAGGCACATTGGTTAGCCCAAACGGCATAACCACGAACTCAAAGTGACCATACCTCATCTTAAAAGCTGACTTTGGTATGTCCTCATCATTAATTCTTAACTGATGATATCCAGACTGTAGATCGATCTTTGAGAACACTGTAGCGCCACCCAACTGATCAAATAGACCGTCTATCCTCGGCAACAAGTACTTGTTCTTGATCATAACTTTGTTCAACTACCGATAATCTATGCACAAACGCATTGATCCATCCTTCTTCTTTACAAACATGACTAGAGCACCCCACGGCGATGTGCTCGGTCTGATGAAACCTTTATCCAGCAACTCCTGTAACTACTTCTTCCACTCTGCCATCTCGGCTGGAGCCATCCTGTACGGTGTCTGAGCAACTGGTTGTGTTCTTGGCACCAGATTAATCTCAAAGTCAATCTCTCGAGGTGGGGGAACATTAGGAAACTCATTGGGAAAGACATCCACAAACTCTCAGATAACATGCACCTCCTCAAGGCTAGGACCTTTTGCCTTGGTATCCACAATGTGAGGTAAGAACGCCTTACATCCTTGCTGCAACAACTTCTCTGCCACCATAGCTAATACTAAACATGTCAGAAGGATCTTTCTATCTCCCTGGAAGATCCACTTCTCACCATCATCATCAAACATTGCTTACTTGGAACCACAGTCCAACACAACCTTATACTTCTCTAGGGTATCCATCCCAAGGATTACATCGAATCCATGTATATCAAGTGGTATAAGGTCCACTTGTATATTGTGTCCTGAAAAAGATAGAACACAAGATGGACACTCCTCTCGAAGCAACACGGGTCCAATAAGGGGGTTTCTAACAACAGACTATCTCTCTTACGGATAATAGGTAAAAGATAGCTATCAAGCGTACTATGTGCGATAAAAGAGTGTGTAGCACCCGGGTCAACCAGAACAGATATAAAGTAAGAAGAAGACAAATCAGAATAAAATTACTCCATCTGACCTGCCACCACTCGCGAGTTGACTATCGCCTCTGGCTGACTCATAGCATAGAATTGAGTTGTTGCTTGCTTTCGTCCACATCCTATGCTTCCTTGGGTAGACTATCCCGCTTGCGGCACTTGACTGCATCCTCGCCCTCAGTTACCACTGGACTGCTATCAATCTGACCCTTGCTGTTTCTGCCTCAACTACTGTGTCACTTCAACATCTCTCTTTGGGCAATTTGTCCTGAAATGCCTAACCTGACCACAAAGATAACATGACTGGTCTCTCTGTTGTGGTCTACACGGCCCTGTCACTGCCACTGAAGTTGTATTGTGGACTTTGGATGGCAAAAATCCATGCCCTCTTCCCTTACTCAGGGACCACTATGACGGCGTAGTGGAACCTTGTATCACAGAAGGTGCTGAAAACCTTGGCTTCTTGAATCCATCAAACCTCTATCTTGGGAACTGAGCAGGCCTTTTCTTGGTCATGGACTCTCTCTTCTCCTTGATAGACTATTCTATCCTTTGGACAGACTCCACAAACATGGTGAACCGCTCCCAGTTCTCCAAAGCAGCAGTAGGTGTTGTCAACTCAGCGCTCAAACCTTTCTCAAAACATTTGATTCTCTCATCATCTGTTGTCGCCATGTGAGGACAAAACCACAGTAGATCCATAAACTTAGCTTCATACACGGTGATGCTCATCTATCCTTGGCACAGATGCTCAAACTGGTTGATCTTCTTGTCAAGATAAATCTTTGGGAAGTATCGGCTGACGAACTCCCACCGGAAAACCTCCCAACAGATCACCTCACCAGGCCATTTCTCCTCCTCGATGGCCCACCAATGGCCAACACTACCCTTCAGAAGGTGGGCAGGGTGCTTAACTTTGTCTGCTTCAGGGATGTCAAGGACCCAGAAGGCCTTCGTGAGACCTGTCAGCCACAGATCTGTATCTGTTGGATCAGCCATTCAAACATAATCTGAAGCTCCGAATCGGCAAAGCCACTCAAAGGTCTTCCCAATACCTGATGTTTCACCATGGGGAGCTCATTCTCTTGGAAGAGGCACTGGCAACCTTTCCACCATGAGATTCATCGTATCCATTAACTATCCCATAAGCTGCTGATAGGCAGGGTTTTCAAGAATTGTTGGGTCAAGTTGGGGGACCTCAGACACCTGATCTTCATGTGTCTACACTCGTGATCCATCAACAGATGCAGCATCACTACTCTCGGTAGCATGTAATTCATGATTTCCAGACATCTTTAAGCTTTATCTTCCGTTGAGGGCAGAAGGTTATTATAAGAAAATCTAGAACACTCATAAGCACAGACACAACCCTAGTCCTAGATCCCTGTAGACTCAGTGAACCTAGAGCTCTGATACCAAACTTATTGTGACATCCCGCTATCACACAGACAACGAGACGTCATGCGAAAACGCGCAAAACCACCATGAAACCACTTATTACCGAAAACACGGGTTAATTAAAACCAATTGCGGAAAGCAGATAAAAGAGAACTATTACATTCAGATCCTCATCCTGCAAGGAAACATGTTATATAAATATGCACAAGCATGGACATATGTCCACAACTTATATGGATCAGCTATCCTGTCAGCACCAGAGTTCATCACCTGTTTATACATACATAACGGGCCACATCAGGCCAGCAGCAGGATATACAGAGCTACATTAGCTATACATCATAAAACATCGTCAAAACGCCTCTGAGGACCTGAGAGTACAGGGATGACTCTAAGACTCTACTATAAAACAACCAAAATAACATCATATCCATCTCTTGCCTCCTACTGCTCTTCTTGCTGCTCGGCGGCAACCTCACGACCACCACCCTGTCTAGCATGATCACCTAAAAAGGTTGCAAACCAATGAGGTGAGACACATAGTCCCAGCGAGAAACATAACTCCCCTCTGAAACTATAAAACTTCAGAAAAAGCAGGTAAAGTAGTTAACTGATATCAGCAGATTATAAGAGCAGCATCCTGAGCAGTACTTATTTTATTAGCAATCTTACCAGGGTATCCAGGAGGCATATGACAAGATATTCTTTATGGAACATGGCTGACAATATAAACTTTATAAGAACTTATCGCAAAGTATAAGGATCGTACAAATAACTGCAAGGTATAACTAGATCAACTATACAAGCAAGGCCTCAATCAATTTTCTGTGTTTTGCCCAAAGCAGTATATACTATTTGACTTGATTACATATTATCATGCCCTGAGGAAGTGAGCCGTACCGCTCAAATCCAACCATCGGTTGCGAAGCCCAAACCGGTGCCATACAAGGTCAATGGAAGAGTCGGACTCCATGACCTCACCACCTCGTGGTCAGTGCACGAGTGCTTAACAAGCAGGACCGCAGTCTCATGCTTAGGTGGCAGCAGCCACAAAGGGTCAGGCTACCCTCTGCCTAGCCCACCTTGGTACAGGTATCGGTGCTAGTGATATGATCCACGGGCCTGTTCATCGTGCTCTATAATCATTGAGCCATGGGCCTGTTCACCATGCTCTTATCACACATCCTAAGCCATAGGCCTATTCACCATTCTCTTTCATATTGAGCCACGAGCCTGAAACCGCGCTCTGGAGTCTACAACTGAAGTTGCACTCTAATCCTCCTATTTTTGGCTAGGAGCAACCACACATATTCAACAATATGCGCTTCCGGGTTAACCCGCAGGAGAACCCGTTTCACCATCACCAATTACTAACGATGATGGATCTATGGCCAAGGCAAACTACATGATATGTTCCACTATAATTAATTAGTATATGTTAAGTAGATTGTTGAGGAAACCAAGTTGTAAAACATAAACAACATTGAGTTACATTATAACTATCATTATCACATTATCATGGGATCTCAATCCCTCATCACAGATTGCCACTGCCTCTCAAGGCTTACATCATCACCATGGGATAGCAATCCCTTATCTCAACATTAGAGGATAACACCTCCACTAGGCACTCAGCCTTTATCAGGTCAACATATTTTTTCACATCATACGGGTGATACATGTTATCCCATCAATCAAGAATTATCATTATCCAGTGTTATTCAAAACACATATACCTCATACCTCTCACCTGGCTATGAATTCATTTGATACACCTGCATGGTTAGTATGCATATCAAGAGAGAGAACTGAATCACCAAACATAGATCTTTATGATTATCATGCTATAAGGGTTGAAGGTACATGATTGGATCAACATCCATGATTATAACTACATGAAGCACAAAGTTGTATCTTGTAAACAAATTACATTATTGTAATCAAACCACGAGCATCCGCTATGCCTTTATCTTATAAACATAAACATGTATCTTATCATCTTACTTAGCACCAACTTTAGGTATCAAACATATCACTAGTTACAACCTATCATTCATAACGCATCATCAACAGAGGTGCAGTTACAAGATAATGCCTCACTAAAACTAGGGTTTCCGAGCTAGGTGCAACCCTTACCAAAGATATCACCTACCCTCACTATAGGTGTGGTGGGCAGTGCATCCCTCGCCCAAAAGGGGTAACGGGAAGGATCACCTTCCTCACCAAAAGCCTATCGGCTAGGGCACTTAGCCACACATATCAGCCAACCAATTCGTGCACCCATGCACAAAGGATATCGTGCAACCAAGGAGCATAGGTTTATCGTGCAACTAAGGCTAGAGGTGTGTCGTGCAACCTGATCCAGGAGTTGTTTCGTTCAGCTATGTGCAGGGTATATCATGCACCCAAGTGCAAGGTGATATCGGGCATCCAAGAATAATAGGCAACCAGGTGCAAGAGATGTGTTGAGTGGCACCACCAGCCCTTTCGGCCAAGACCCTATCTCCCATTAGGGCTAGGGTTTCTTGTCGGGCATCATCATCATAACGCCCAAGGCCATATCAACCAAGGCCAAGATCATAACGCCCAATAAGCACACTACTAACCTCTAACCAAATACATCATGGCGCTCAAGGAGGGCTATTGTTCAAGTAAGTTAAGCACTACATATCGGTCACCACTAAGGCATCTATCTAGGGTTTCACCACCCAAGCACCATATCGGGGAACATCAAAACCAACCCATGTCGGTCAAAGGGAAATGCAGGGTTCAACACTCCCAAAACCTTCTTGGGTAACAAGGCATAACGTCCAACAACACTAACATGGTGAAGGGTTCATATCGGGCAACAAGGTCAACAGAACCCAACTTATCATATCGCCAAAGACAAAACCCTAGAAGAGCGGTATCGTGCAAAGCACCACAAAAGGGTATCGTGCAAGCCACAAGGTCCATATCGGTTTGGTCATCATCAACCTCAAGATCACCATCATCAAACCCTAAAAGATCAAGAGAGTTGGCTCACCTATCAACAACCAAGAGAGAGGGGTTTTGCACAACCTCCATCACATATCGGCCAAGATTCCAACTAAGGCTCACCTCTCAAATCCATGGTGAGAGAAGGGTATTGTGCAAGCAACTAGAGCATAGACTCACCTCTCAACAACCAAGAGAGAGGGGTTTTGCCTACACCACTAGAGCTCGAACTCACTTCTCAAAACCAAATGGGAGAGAAAGGGGTTTTGCCCAAGAAACCCTAAACTCAAGGTTCGTCCACAAGGTCCAAGAACACATCAACAACATGACCACTATATATAACAAGAAAAAGGGTACATACTAGGGCAAGAAATATATCTAACAAGATTCATGGATGATCAAGATGGCATATAAACATGCAACATGAAAAAAAGTAGTATATCTAGGGTTAGGAGTTATGTAACCCGCCTTAAGCAAGCTCCAAGCTCCTAGTGCGAAGCTTTCAAGCTCCAAGGCACCACCTTCGGCCAACACAAAGAAGAGCAACATGTAACCACCATGGCCAAAGAAGAAGGAAGAAGAAGAAAGAAGAAGAAGAAGATGCCATGGAAGAAGGAGGAGATACTCACCAAAGAAGCAAGACACCTTCTAGGGTTCGGCCACCACTATAGGAAGAAGAAGACTAGAGCTATGTCACCCACCAAGGAGTGGGTATCGGCCACCAAGCTCCACCAAGGGGGGATGTATTGGCCACCAAGGAAGACAGAAAGCAGCGAAAGGATCCAAAGGGCTTAGCTACCAAGGAGAGGGTCGTATATATACTATGGGGTGATAAGGGAGAGCAAAGCAAGGTGGCACACGCCCCTAGCACACTTTTCCAGGGGAGTGTGCCGCATGCAAGCACCCCAAAACCCATGCCTATGTGTTGCCAACCACTTAGCAATGCAGCTGCCACTTGTCCAAAGATGGTGACACAAACAAAGCTAGAAGGGAGAGGTGTGTCACCCAATATGGCAACCCACTCACCCTTGGCCGACACAACCACCATGCCTTGGCCGATACACCAAGGTCTTGCCTGATACAAGGCCTCAACAAGGCAAAACAAGGCAAAACAAAGCCCAACAACGCTCAGCAAGGACCAAAGCTTACTCAAGCAACTAGCCCAACCCATCCTCTCAACCCTAGAGGATGCAAAGAGTGAGAAAAACATCTCTCAAGGTGTCAAACGTGCACATCAACCCTAAAACTTGGGTTATTTGCAAGTTACACCACCAACTCTCAACAAAGCACAAAACACCCCTAATCACCATTTGAAGTGATTAACAAGCATCTAAACACAAGGTTTAGGCAAAGCAAATAGCGTAAGCCCAAAACGAAGGCCAGGGTCCTTATAGAAGCCCTAGTGGAAGTCTCCTTAAATTATAGTTTGCAGTGTCCAACATCAACTAGAAGTCCTGGTGGCACTAGAGTATAGAAAAGCCAAGAGGTGGCTTGACTCTCTGTCTGTGTGCTTAGGTTAGAGGAGGAGTCCAGTTTAGGCTAGAGAGCCATTTCCCTATTGCAGACCGGGAGAGTAGTTAGACTTAGCATTTCCCGGGTGTGTTTGCTAAGTCTTGTACGGTGTGATCGTAGTGCACTACGAGTCTGCATATGTAGAGTACACTGTATGTGATCAGGGCATAATAAAATGAATGATAGGTCAAGCAAGTGTGTACAGTTATTCAATTATTCTTTGTCTGTTTTTGAATTATTAGTTCTCTTTATGATCAATTAAGCATTTCATATATTGATTCACTCTTATAGATATTTAGAGTATCCTACCATATTTATGATTGTCAATTATTAGACTCTTTAAAAGCTTACTGTTGTTATAATTGATATCAATTGTTCAAAAGTATATCTGTAATTATATCAGTGCTTTAGACTGTTTCTTTGAAGTACTCATTCACTGAGCCAGTAGGCTCACCCCTCTACTCACAATTTTTATAATAAAATGAATGAGAGGTCAAACAAGTGTGTACAATTATTCAATTATTCTTTGTATGTTTTTGAATTATTAGTTCTCTTTATGACAATCAAGTATTTCATATATTGATTCACTCTTATAGACATTTAGAGTATCCTGCCATATTTATGATTGTCAATTATTAGACACTTTAAAGCTTACTGCTGTTATAATTGATATCAATTGCTCAAAAGTATATCTGTAATTATATCAGTGCTTTAGACTGTTTCTTTAAAGTACTCATTCACTGAGTGAGTAGGATCAACCCTCTACTCACAATTTTTAGGGAAATCACATGGACTTGAAGAAGATATCATTGCATCAGTGTAGATCTGCCATAAGAGTTAAGTCTGAGTATAGTTAAGTTCATTCGGTCCTTGTCACTCTAGGTCCTTGTAAAGAAATAAGAGAGAGTTGTAAATGATGATGTATACCATTATTCCTCTTTTAGCAATATGTGTGAATCAGCAAGTCTTATGTGCTTAAAAGTACAAGGAACATAATGAATGTTCATACATGGATTTTTACTGTTGAAATCAGATTAGAGAAATCAATATTTAGATTCCCTTGTAAAGTTAGTTTATGTGGTTCAATGTGAGAAAACAAAGAGTTTTAAAAGAGAAGAAAAAGTAAAGGGTGATCTTTGTATTACATTAAATCCTCAATTTTTGCCCTAATCTCATGATTAGTGGAAATTGTGAGATCGGGGTGTAACAACTTGGTATCAGAGCTTAGGCTGAGTTGTCAGGGACCATTAAGTTAGTAAGTTAGAGTCATAAGTTTGGCAGATAGGAGATGTTATGATGTTAGCTCTGGGGATTTGAGTATTTGGATATCCTAGACCGATATCTGACTACTTGGATCAACCAGTATCAAGCTACTCTGTCTATTCTTCCATGTATACCCTGGCCAGGTATACAGTGGAAGGATGGTCTAGAGAGGAACCCTAGAAATATTAGGGTTAGAAACAAGATAAGTAACATGAATTAAGAGCATAAATATAAAATGTGATAGAACTTTCATTTCATTGTTGTTTTATTGGAGATGAATAGAAAAGCTCTTATATGTTTGAATTCAGATATCTAGTATTTTGAAATATATATGGGTCTTTAAGATTTGTTGTACACTATGCAGTTGTAGCATTTATTGATTACATTCTTTGTATCAAGTAGACTAGAAATGATCTTTGAATGAGATTTCCTAAGTGGATAAGTTTTCTTCCACACATTTGAGATGAATAGGAGTTGAGTAATCTTGAGTAGCTCTTAGCTTTAGGACTACAGGTTCGGCCTGGTCCGACTGACAGGATGCATTACTGGGATCTAATGACTCCTATTAGTAACATAACAAGAGTAAATTTTGGATAGATTTGATCCAAATTCTAGTATGAATGTATATACTCTAAGATTTTGAAGTATAAGGGAAATATTGGGATAACTAAGAATCAGTTGGAACTGATACCTGAAATCCAACTTTGGGGCCTCATATGAGAAACCCTTAATTGGGGATAAAGAAACGTGACATAAGGTTCAGATTAAGTTTAATTATTAGTATTATATGAATTCTAAATAAGAAATGTGGAAAAGAAATGAGAAAAGTATGTAAGGGGCCAACATAGTAAGAATCAATCATGAAGAATGGATTATATAACCGAGTACAATGTTTTTATGTACTCCAAAGAAAAAGGAAAATAGAAGAAAAGAGATAAGTATACAATAAGTACGTAGAAGTGAAGAGTCTTTAGAAGAGTTAAAGTGAAGAGAACTAGAAGAGCATGTAAATCATAAAACTAGGATAAGAAGCTTAGTTCAAACAAAGAGAAATGTTGGAAATAATGAGCTTGATTAAGGAATGAGGGTTATGATATAATTGAGAGCATGGAATGTATACCTTTATTAATAAGTTTAATACATTCATCCTTACTACCTTTGGATTCTAAGTCTCTATAGAACAACAAACTAGTTTCTAAAAGAAGAACAAAAGTGTAGCTAAATAAATGAATAAGTCATACAAAGGTAGACTATATTAAGAAAGGAAAAGCTTGATTGAAAGAGAAACTATGTTTCACCCATATATGAGTCGTTTGATTTAAAATGAAGGATATGTAATGTATTAAACATGAGGTGATACTAGTAGAGAGATTGTTGATTTAGAATTTCAACTTCACAGTAGTAGAAGGATAAAAGGAAATATATGCAACATGGTATACATGATTATACTCATAAAAGAAGCAACATGATCATAAGAGAACACTAGAAGTTAAAGATGACATGTGGAATAGTAGTATATGGTTAGGGGATTATGGAAAGTAAAGAAGGGTTTGAAACATAATGGAGAAATATAGATTATAAAAGAAAGAGGTTGTAAGATTCAAGAGAGTGCTAATTAGTCAAGTATCTTTGTTGATAATTAATTAAACCTACATATGAAAAATGTATTATTGAATGTTTGAAGATAAGAATTCTAAAGTCTCAGAATCATCTTCTCTTTCATATCTTCCTTAATAAGAGCAATGTGGGAATGAAGTGGTAGGAAAATGAATCATATATGATGCATAACCGCCGTGGTAGAGACATCTAGTGAATGTAATAATGACACACAATATGATGATGAAACCCTAGAAGGGTAAATTGAGAATGTAATCTATATGAATGGCCAATTAAGATGAAGGAAATTCAATTGATAAGATAAGGAAGACTTTAGTAAAAACTTGTGAGATCCAAAGTTTGAATTTCAAATTAAGGGAGCAAAGTCACACCACAATAACGTCATGCTACTGATAAAGGCCAAACCCTAGAATGTTTAGAGTTGTAGTAGTTCAATGGTTGTCACTAGTGATTTGACCTTGAATACTAGCATCTCTATAAAACAAGATCATGAAATTTGCATTATGAGAAGTAAACTAGCACTGATAGTAATCCTAGCTAATCTGAAAGGTAGATAAACAATATGGAAATGATTTAGAGCAAAGGATAAGAAATAGATTTGAAATATAAGAGGTGTGTTTTTAACAAAAGGAGAAATACAATATGAGTGAAGTGTGATATGAAATAAATTCTTGCAGTAATAGCAAGAATGATGAATAATCTATTCATACCTTGTATGTTTCAATTTTAGGGATGTTTAATCTACATGATTAAAAGGAGAAGGATAAGTAGCAAAAAGTAAGTAGTAATGAATGAGAAGAGAGATAAGAGAAAACAATGGCTTTTAGTAATATGTGAATTTGTTTTGAGAAGTATAATTTGTTGAAGGTATATTAAGGGATATCAATTGGTTCTATGTATGATTTCAGTATACATGTACAAGCAATATGTTAATTTCAGGTGTCTGATAGTTGTAGTAATTCATACCAATAATCCATCTTAGTATTGTACAATTGTTGTGTGGTGATATGGTTCAAATTATGATAAAACAAATGGAGGGTTACCCTGAATAAGGTAGTCTTACCTATTCACTCATATGAATAGAAGGGATGATAACCATATTGTATTGATATGTAACCCTAATGAGGTATAGCTTGTTATACCTAGCTTTAATATAATTAAGTGATGGTAATTGGGTATGAATAGTCTTTGAATGACTAATACAATCATGGAGTACTTTGTTACTGTTGTAGAAACCCTAGTATGCTATAACCCGATGGTTACACCTTGAATTATGTGTGGGTCCAAATTTGAGAATAGCATGGAATGTGATGGTAGTGCTTCACCTTATGCATCCATGATCCAATGGGGATGTCGTGAGTAGTATTGTACAATTGTTGTTGAATCTAGTCTTTCAAATCAAGATTGTTTTGCTATTTGAGTAGCACAATAGTAAAATTCAAAAGAACATGGTGAACTCTCTTTCGTGATGTAGAGGTAATACATAACAATAGTACATATTTAGCAGTATGAATTGAGATAGTAGGATCAGATTATCGATGTTGAGGTAACACCTCAAGAGTATGAAAATATTGAAATGGTTGCTTCTCTTTCTTCTATGATTGATTGTGGCATAGAGAATTTGTTTGTTATCATTGAGAATTGTTTTAACATGTTGTGATTAGAAAAGAAATAAAGGACTTAACGTTGAAAACTACATTCAATCATGAAATACAAGAATATAATGACATGTAAGATTTTAGAAGCTTAAAATAAACCTTGAAAGTACCTTTCTTGCATATTTATGTTTCGGGGATGAAACCTTTTAAAGGGGGGAGGGGAGAATTGTTATGACCGTATCCGAGCTTAATTGGTAAACTAGGGTTTACCTGGATGATTATATGCTTAATTGGATTGATCATTGCTTAAATATAATTAATGATGATAATTCAATTATGATGTTTTAAACCTAATAAGAACGTTAAGTGTTCTATTGTTTGAGAAATTAGGGTTTTAGAAATGTAAACCCTAATCGGCAAAAATTAGGGTTTTGATAGTACATGAATATGGAATTTGATCAAGATAGCAGTGTGGTAAATGATTTTTCATATTTTCTAAAAAAAATTATTTAATTGAATTTTATATATGATATGTGTAACTGAATCATTCATATTTGAGAAAAATTTCAGAATATTTGAGTGTTCTTTGAATGCGGTTCTCTATCGAACTATACTTCGACCAAGATGCTGACAGAGTACTTTTCAGCAGTATATTGTTTGATTTTTAATTATTTATTGGTAACTCCAAATGATTTGAAATTTTAACTGGAGATCTGAAACTCAATAATAAACAATATGTAAAATTTTCATATTTTTTTGTGCGTTTAGACCTTATCAGTAGTTGAATTACAGTAACTGACATTTCTGCAGAATTCTAGATAGCAGTGCACTATTTAATTTTTAATTATTTAATGGCAGCTTGTAATGATCTAAAATTTTAAATGAAGCTTACTAACGCAATTATACACAACATTAAAAATTATAATAATTTTTGGAGAATGTTTGATCTCTGAAATACACGAATTACAGTAATATATTTATGACAGAAAATTCAGATGAAATAAGAGAAAGTATAGTGAGGGGTCAAAGTGCAATTGACCCAAGCAGATCAATTTCTCTATATGGTCAACCTAACACACAAGGAGCTCTCATAATTCGTGATTCAATCCAGAGAAATGAAATCCTAGAGATAGAGGGAGGGTTAGGGTTTGAGAGGAGAAAGTGATGGAAATGCTGACCTAGGGTTTTGCGGTCTGAGGAATGATGAAATCATGTAAGTTTAGCTTCTTTGCATAAACTTTAATGGTGAATCTTCTCTCACATGTAAATATTCCTTCCCTCCTCTGATTTGATCCAAAATGGTGTTAAAACTTCCCATTTTCTCACTCTTTCTTCATAATCCCTCATTTTTAGGATTTCTGAGTTGAAAGGAAGAAGAATCAGGTGAATTGCTACAGATTTGATATGAGGTCGAGATTTTCAGGGATGAGCTACGTTTTAAGGTGTTTTCACACCTTAGAGTGAGTGTGAACTTCCTTTAAATAGTATATTGCACGAAAATTGGTTAATTCATCCATAATATTTAATTGCTAGTATGCGACTACAAACCCTGAATTGTCTATTTTTTCTAAGTTATTGTAAAATGATATGAAATGGATTGTTCCTCTATTTGGATGAAGTTCATATGATAAAATCATATTAGAAATGTATACAATACATCCTAATTAGAATTCCCTAAGTATTCGTAGAGGTTATAAGAGTAAACTGAAATATAGGGAATTTGTCTTTGACTGAAATTTGCTGTATAAGTAAAGAGAGAAAATTGCTTATCTAGATCCCCTTGGTTATGAATGATTGTCTATCTAAATTCATAGTACATATATGTGAGATACTATCTTGGATTTCATTCAAAGTGAATAGTGTTTGTTTGATATCTTAGTAAAGAGGGTGAAACCCTACATGCGAGGAAAGTTGGATATTTGTGAATAGATATCGTGAAATCCATTTGAAGGGATTTTCTTGATATGATAGACTTTGTTTATTCAATGTTATTATTGATGCATGATATCCTAGTGAATGGCATAGAAACCCAAATTCAACTCAGTTCTAAGGTTTCATACATATATTGATTTTATATGATTTGTTGATAGTAGTCTTTATTCAATGAATGTTTATGTCGCATGAAATCTTTATGGGAGCCATGTGAATAAGTTGCTGCCTAGTGAGAGGTTCCAAGATGTGTGATGACCTTGTGATCCATGAGAATACTTGTACAACCAGTGAAATGAATACATTGGTCTAAGGACCTAGAGGTAATGGTTACCTATTACAGAGGTAACAATGCTATGTGATGATCTAAGGGTTTGAATACCCAGATACAATAATCATGATAATGATGTGAAGGGATGAGAATTCCCAATAATGTGATAAGGGATTGAGATCCCAGGTATCATGTGTTTTAAATATTTGAAAAGTATGTGATAGATGTATTACACCTTTCTTTATAGCATTTGTGGTGATTAAATGAAACACTAAGGGCAGTGTGTTCAATGAATCAAGTATTGTGATATCAATGTTCTCAGTTATTATTAATAATTCTTGTCATGATAAGTAATTAACTCTTAATTGAGTTATGAGATGCACAACTCAAGAATTGGGTTGATATGCATGATTCTAGTGTGTATGTGCCAAGTGGACATGAAATCTATTTATTTAAGAATTTTAGTCTGCATGCATGTATAGTATGTTGATTACTCAGTATATTACAGTGTTTTGAATATAATGCTCTGCCAAGTTTAGAATGATATACATGTTGTATTATAACTTCAAATAAGTAGACGCGACACCATAGAGATACCAGAGTCAAGTATAAGTAAGAGAAGGGTACAATGTAGAAAGATCTTTTTAGGAATAATAAAATAATAGACCTAGGAGCCCTGAACACCATAGAACCCCTATGTAAGGTCTGTGCCTCAGGGGTGAAACGACCTAACCCTGGCAGCGTCCAGTATACGGGGGTCGGATACTGGTCGGAATGTGCTATCAGGTGGAATGGGGGACGAAGCCCTAGTGGAAGTCTCCTTAAATTATAGTTTGCAGTGTCCAACATCAACCAGAAGTCCTGGTGGCACTAGAGTATAGAAAAGCCAAGAGGTGGCTTGACTCTCTGCCTGTGTGCTCATGTTAGAGGATGAGTCCAGTTTAGGCTAGAGAGCCATTTCCCTATTGCAGACCAGGAGAGTAGTAGGACTTAGCATTTCCCGGGTGTGTCCGCTAAGTCTTGTACAGTGTGATCGTAGTGCACTACGAGTCTTCATATGTAGAGGACACTACATATGATCAGGGCATAATAAAATGAATGAGAGGTCAAACAAGTGTGTACAGTTATTCAATTATTCTTTGTATGTTTCTGAATTATTATTTCTCTTTATGATCAATCAAGCATTCCATATATTGATTCACTCTTATAGATATTTAGAGTATCCTGCCATATTTATGATTGTCAATTATTAGACTCTTTAAAGCTTACTGCTGTTAAAATTGATATCAATTGCTCAAAAGTATATCTATAATTATATCAGTGTTTTAGATTGTTTCTTTGAAGTACTCATTCACTGAGCGAGTAGGCTCACCCCTATACTCACAATTTTTAGGGAAATCACATGGACTTGAAGAAGATAGCATTGCATCAGAGTAGATCTGTCACAAGAGTTAAGTATGAGTATAGTTAAGTTCAGTCGGTCCTTGTCACTCTAGGTCCTTGTAAAGAAATAAGAGAGAGCTGTAAATGATGATGTATAACATTATTCCTCTTTTAGCAATATGTGCGATTCAATAAGTCTTATGTGCTTAAAAGTATGAGGAACATAATGAATGTTCATACATGCATTTTTACTGTTGAAATCAGATTAGAGAAATCAATGTTTAGATTCCTTTGCAAAGTTGGTTTATGTGGTTCAATGCGAGAAAACAAAGAGTTTTGAAAGAGAAGAAAAAGTTAAGGGTGATCTTTGTATTACGTTAAATCCTCAATTTATGCCCTAATTTCATGATTAGTGGAAATTGTGAGATCTGGGTGATCAATCTTGAGGAGCATTGAGGAGTTATGGCTCTTACAGCAAATCCACTTATTGTAATTGCATGTTCAATTGTAGGTCATGGTATGCGACCCTGGTGTCACATGTCCGAAAGAGAGGAAGGATGAAGATAATGAGAAGAAAGGTATGCGAGGAAAAGGTTTGGCGGGGTATCCACTGGACTATGTTGGTGATGAAGCTGACAAAGGTGGGTTTCTATGGTGGCATGGTTGGAGGAAGTAGGATGTGGCTGGCGACATTCCTGGCTTGCGGGTTTGTAGGTTGTGTCAGTAGCTCTGAGGAAGATTATAGTGGTGTTGAAAGTCGATGAAGATCTATTATTGGTGTTAGATGAGATTCACACTGGTCTACCGCCAGTTCATTAAGGCAGATCTCGCAAACTCTATACTATTTTTTTGGGTATCAAACCGTTTCCCAAATGATCTGAGGATCACATAGGGGAGTTGTTCTTTTAGATAGATGGCATTACAGGATTGATGGGAGGAAGATGAAGAAGATACCTTTGGTGGCAGCTTGTGTTCTGAAGGTGCAAAAGATGTACAACGTGCATCAAGGAGAGAGATTGTGTGCATAGCTATGGATTAAGAAACCTCATAGTGTTGGGGTAGTAAGTGTGGCCGCTGAAGCAAGTCAGGGGTCGACTAGGAAACATGGGGCTTGATACCACACTAGCCACTTCCATTAGTGGTGTCATCTCCCAACTGCAAGACAGTGGCGCAACACTAGGGAAGGAGGGAGATGTTGGATGGGGATGCGCTGGTGAAGCCAGGGGAAATAGACGACCAAAAGGTGTTGGTAGATAGATGGCGAGGAGGATGATTGGGGAGATGTCTAAATATGTCACAACATTGTCAGGAGTGACTGTGGTGATGAGCTTCAGAGGTGGTTGAGGCCAGAAGGTGGTATAAGATCTATTGGGTGACTAGAAGAGGAAAGGGAGGATGATGGAGAAGTAGTATGTGAGGAAAGTGGATGGGAAGAGGTGAAGAAGAAGAACCACAGGTCGGATCCATAGGAACATGAGGCCTCCTGAATGCACCAAGGAAATGAAGAAAGGGAAGAGGATAAGAAGACAGAGGGAGAAGATGATGAGAAAGAGAAGTGATATGAAGATGGGGCAAGGAGGAAGAGAAGAAAGGGAGGAGGAGAACCTAGCGGTAGTTGTGGTGCCTTGACTGACGTTCCGCAGCCCTAGTTCCCGTGCAAGACGCACTTCCTGGGAAAGGAGTCCATCTTTCGTAGCTTGGGTGGGGGAGAAGAAATAAATCGATGGCAAATAAATGTAATAATAAATCTTGTTAATCTAACTTAGAACCTTTCTCTATTTAATCAATTGAGGGGTAAATAAAGTAAGTTTGATATAAACTTTGGTAGGTAGATCGAATAGGATGTGAGGAATCCATTTTCAACATTAATTTTATACTTTGAAAGTATTTGATATTAGGTTTCATAAGTTGTATATTAAACATTCATTCAATGTATTTGCTCCTAATTAATCAATGGTGACACACTATTTTATATAAAATCAATTTCTTTTATTGTTTAATTATATAAGATTTTAGAGGGTCAAATTGGAGCCGAACATATTTATTTGGTGTATCATATTATATTATTAATTATGTTTAGATACATCATCCTAATGTCTCGTATATAACAATGTTTTCAACTACATTATGTTATTAGACTTCATGAAATATCATAATACATATTAAATTAGGGTAAAAGATACTAGATATAGATACAGTCATAAAGGGTCTATAATAAGTGAGGGTTAAGCCATAAATCTAGATTTGAGTATGTTGCAACACTCCACCCCTTAAAGAGGATTTCATCCCCGAAATCTACCCAACCATAGCTTAATATACTATGTCAAGCTTCCTAACTAAGTTATAGGTTCCTACCTCAGTTAATGTTTTGGATCTTGGTGCATCACCCCATATTAAACTTATAGTCCAACCCAGGGTGAAACTATGTTATTCCATGTGTGAAGAGTGGATTAGTCTTCTCATATAAGATGTTGAGCTAGGGTAGTTACGCCAAAACCTAGTATTTTCTTAATAGTACCAGATCCATTATTATGGTGATTTCACTTTTAATAATCATGATTAACATCACTCTCACTAATTTATCATGATATTATTTTTCCTTCTTCTTGGTAACGTACCCTACTTAGGTTCACCACTTTGGATAAGGAAATATAAATTCTAAAACTTACTTTAATTATGTAAGTAATGTTCATGGTGGTAAAACTGTAAGGCTTACCCATCAACCTTGGTTAGGTAGTATCTACATACCCATGGCCTTAGCACTGGATGTTACTCACTACTACTACATTTACTTCATAAGTCCTATGTTAAGTTACATTCCTAAAGGATAAAGCGCCAACACTTCACCCCTCAAAAGGTTAATCTATAACTTATTTAATCACCTAAAGGGCCAAAAAGGGTGAATCTAGGTCTTACACATCCAAAACTTCATCGTACTCCTTACACCATACTTAGTCCTAGGGTACCCAGTCAATCATTCAAGTCAAGTGCTTCTTCATTAAAGAGTTTCTCTATAATTCAAACTTTCTTGCGGTGGTGACTTGGTATGAAAATCATCGATAAAATCTAAATTTTTTCTTTTGTGTATATAAATTAATAATGAAAATATGTTTGACGATAAAAATTTAGCGATGAAAAATCTAAAATTGGTGCCAAAAATCTACCCGGGAACCAAGTAAACCTCTTTCCAATATACTAAACACTTGGTGTTACACTACCATCACTTCATTCTAATAAAAGAGTCTAATTGCTAGTACAAATAAAAGGGCATGCCAACATACCCTAACCTCTGACATAGAAGGAGGAAAATGTTTTGTCTATTACATAGTGTCTACTTCTGCCAGACCTAGTAGAACACACCCTACATTATTCTTCACTTTACCCTTATCATGATCTACACATCTTCATTTAAGACATCAACGAGTTATATGGTTGTCCAACCAGTATAGGTATAAGTAGGGTTTTCCTTTGAATGTAAGACGAGGGAACTATATATTTAGATTACCCATCACCTCGTTCACTAGGTAATCTAATTACACAAAGGAGGTAGGAGAGGGTGAGATCCTAAGAACATTCTACTAAACTCATAGCTTTTATCTTCTAAGATGGTATATATCCCCTTCGATAGATGGATTGGGGTAGAGCTATGTGGATATACTCCATTCTAAAGTAGGCCTAACCATGGAAAAGCTAAATCAGGTCATCATCTAGTATCAAGGACATCACCACCATTCTACGACATATGCTAGAGTTCTATGTTTATCATCCATGCCTGCTCAGTCCTCTCAGTGGGCATATATGAAGCATGTTAGAAAAACAACATGGAATGGGTCAAGGAAAGAATTAGGGTTAGTCTAATATATGCTTGTTCGATCAACCTACCTTTTTGTCATGAAATATCCACCCATAATGTTGGGAAATAGAATCCATTGACCAAGATAGTCAACTCTTATGTAGGGATTTTCTATACTCCATAAAGGGTGTAGGGTTAACTAGGGTTCCTAAGACTAAGTGTCGACCACATAGTGGTTTGGGAAGTGGAAATCGCCAAGTTATATAGGGATTGAAAACCATATTTGGTATACCACAACTAAGAAATAGATATATCAAAAGCCTCTAAGGGTCACCTACCTAATTAAAGGCCAACCTAGGATAACTTGAAATAGTCAAGTTGCTGACTCCTAGGCTCTGATACCATTTTGTAAAGAGTGGAACCCGAGAGGGGATCCACTCAAATGATACAATACAAGAGCCATGTAACAATAAAGTAGCGGATACACAACTATTACAAAGTTACATCATGATTCATTTATAATTGTTCCTCACCATAAAAGGTGGTATAACAAAGAAAAAGGTATACATCAAATAACTCTAATTTCCTACAAGACCTATTGCAGAGGGTAACCCGATTATTCCAAGCTACCCTTAGGTTCAATATCATGTATAAAATCTTTGTGCACCCTTGTCTTCTAAAGTACCTATACCTGGGTGGAAGGGAACATCACCCAAAACATGGGAAACAAGGTAGAGATCAGTAAAGGTTGGGTATGTACATATATAAAACACTTTTGGGCATTATCTTGGGTTATAAGTGCAAAAGAGATGTTCCCATAAGAAGAGGACTATTTTCATTTAGGTGAGTTCAATAGAAATATAACAAGAGAAACAAGGCATATTAAATTTAGATTACAAGCATGATAATAAAAATGACTAGCCATAATAGTTTACCACCAATCTCAATATAAAACAATAAATGTTTGCATGCATAACAATGTAGACTAAGTATACCTAAAACAGGCCCATAACACCATAGGATCATGGCCTAAAAGAAATAAGGGTGGAAACGCACACCCCGGGCAAAATACGCACGCCCTTATAAGTATGGTTTTACATAAGTACCACTATTCTAGATATTCTAGTCCAACATGTAGCATGCATAAATAGAGTGGAAAGACTAGCATTTTAGTCAATTTTTCATAAAATGGAAATCAAGCAGAAGGGGTTCAGGAACCCATCATAAATGAGGTATCTCAACAACCATAGGACTATAATGAATAAGCACAGAAATATAAATGTCCAAGCAATTGCATTTCAAATAGAATTAACAATTCAACAGATGCCTCATTAAAATAATGTAGGTTTAGTCAAATAATGCGCAAAATAAAATAGAGGGTGTACATACCTTGATATTAGTGACTAACCCAATTTCTAGGGGTAAAATTCCTAATTCAATAGTCTCTTGGGTTTGGTGATGAGAGCTACGAAGTAGAAGAACATTTGTTACTATCTAGCTTGAGATCAAAATATGTTAAATTTAGGTTAATTAAGATTATGTTTTCAATATAATTTTAATATTCTATATTTTTATTATCATTACAGTTCCTTAGGTTCCCATTTAGGTCATATATGACCATTGTTACATATCCATGTATATGATCATCTTCCATAGATTAGATCCTCAAATGTTATCCTCTCTTTTACATGGTATAGATCCATTTCTTTAGTAGGGTTGATGATGCATTTTGTGAGATATATATATTCAATATCAAAGTACCCTTAGTAGGAACATTTAGGTCTAAATCTAACATATTCCATAGATACTAGTCACACACTTAAACCTAGATCCTGATTGCGCACCTGAATAAAATTATGTAACAAATGATTATAGAATAGTAGATTACATTATCGTATAAGCTAACAACATCATGAATATTAGTGTAGAATCCATTCTCATGATTATATAAGAAATTTTATTTACATTTTCCTTCTTATATATTGTCGTGCACAAAATAGTTCAATCTAGATAACTATACCACCTATATTCTTTTTCTTTCTACAATGACGTTAAGTATATGTAAACATTATATGATTATCAACTTAAAGTGATAATTATCTTTCTATAAACTGATGTTAATATACAATCTTGCATACATATACCTAGATATGTACATGCACCATCTATGTTAAATACTAATATATGTATATGACTCTACTAGTCTGCAATTTGTTATCATAATTATCCACTAGTTTACAATGTTTAGGTTTTCTATTAATTGGATTATCTATTTTGAAATAAAGGGAAGTACTAACATTTTCATGTCTAAATAGAATGGAGGAATCAATCTGGGAAACCACCATCTTCTTGTGTTCCTCAGACTGAACTGAGATGGAACAATCTTGAGGTGCATCGAGGAGTTATGACTCTTACAGAAATCCACTTATGGTAATTCCATGTTCAATTACAGGTTGTGGTAGGTGACCCTAGTGTCATAGGTCTGAATGAGAGGAAGGATGAACAGAATGAGAAGAAAGGTATGCAAAGAAAAGGTTTGGTAGGGTAACCACTGGACTGTGTTGGTGATGAAGCTGACAAAGGTGGGTTTATATGGTGGCATGGCTGGAGGAAGTAGGATGTGGCTGGCGACATTCCTGGCTTGCGGGTTTGCAGGTTGTTTCGGCAGCTCTGAGGAAGATTATAGTGGTGTTGGCAGTCAATGAAGATCTATTATTGGTGTCGGATGAGATTCACACTGGTCTACCGCCAGGTCACCAAGGTGGATCTCGCAAACTCCAGACTATTTTTTTTGGTATCAATCAGTTTCCCAAATGATCTAAGGATCACAGAGGGGAGTTGTTCTTTTAGATAGAAGGCATTACAAGTACGATGGGAGGAAGATGAAGAATATATCTCCGGTGGCAGCTTGTGGTCTGCAGGCGCATGAGATGTACAATGTGCGTCAAGGAGAGAGATTGTGTGCATAGCCACAGATTAAGAAACCTCATAGTGTTGGGGTGGTAAGTGTGGCCGATGAAGCAAGTCAGAGGTCGACTAGGAAATGTGGGGCTTGATACCACACCAGCCACTGCCATCAGTGGTGTCAGCTCCCATCTACAAGACAGTGGCACAACACTAGGGAAGGAGGGAGACGCTGGATGGGGATGTGTTGGTGAAGCCAGGGGTAATAGACGACCAACAGGTGTTGGCAGATAGATGGCGAGGAGGACGACTGAGGAGATGTCTGAACATGTCACAACATTGTCAGGGGTGACTGCGGCGATGAGTTTCAAAGGTGGTTGAGGCCAGAAGGTGGCAGAAGATCTGTTGGGCGACTGGAAGAGGAAAGGGAGGACGAGGGAGAAGGCGTATGCGAGGAAAGTGGAGGGGAAGAGGTGAAGAAGAAGAAGAACCTCCAGTCGGATCCATAGGTACATGTGGCCTGCAGAATGCACCAAGGAAATGGAGAAAGGGAAGAGGATAAGAAGACAGAGGGAGAAGATGATGAGAAAGAGAAGTGAGACTAAGACGGGGCAAGGAGGAAGAGAAGAAAGGGAGGAGGAGAACCTGGAGGTAGTTGCGGTGCCTTGACCGGTGTTCCACAACTCTAGTTCTAGCACAAGACGTGCGACCTGGGAAAGGAGTCTGTCTTCCGTAGGACTCGGGTGGGGGAGAAGAAATAAATCAATGCCAAATAAATGTAATAATAAATCTTGTTAATCTAACTTAGAACCTTTCTCTATTTAATCAATTGAGGGGTAAATAAAGTCATATTGATATAAAATTTAGTAGGTAGGTCGAATAGGATGCAAGGAATTCAATTTCAACATTAATTTTATACTTTGAAAGTATTTGATATTAGGTTTCCTAAGTTGTATATTAAACATTCATTTACTGTATTTGCTCCTAATTAATAAATGGTGACACACTATTTTCTATAAAACCAATTTCTTTTATCGTTTAATTATATAAGATTCTAGAGGGTCAAATTGGAGCCAAACATATTTATTTGGTGTATCATTCTATTATTAATTCCATTTAGATATGTCATTCTAATGTCTCATATGTAACAGTGTTTTCAACTACATTATGTTATTAGACTTCATGAAATGTCATAATACATCTTAAATTAGGGTAAAAGATACTAGATATAGATACAATCATAAAGGGTCTAGAATAAGTGAGGGTTAAGCCATAAATCTAGATTTGAGTATGTTATAGTGTTCTTAGTAGAACCTGACCATGTGGTTGGATAACCTCTTCTCTCTTCTCTTTTGCTCTAGATCTTCCTTGTTCTTGAAGAGAGGACCTATCTTGGAACATTTGGAGTGCTAAAGCTAGGGTTTCTCTTCTCTCTTTCAAGCTACTTGTTGTTTGGACATTGATCATCCTCCTTGAGGTGAGTTATATAACTTTCATCCCATTTCTTGTTTACCTTCAACTTGCTATATGTCAATCTTGCCTTAAAAACGTGCTAATATGTAGAAAATTGATCCTTTGGGTAAGGTTTGAGCATATGTAGTAGTAATGGTGTAGTTAAACCACCCCTAGATCTTTTGCACGTTCTTCTTTGAAAGTAAGCTATCTAAAACCTTGCAAGTTTATGAACTGATGGTTTCCTTGAGTATAGAAATGATGGTTTCTCCTGAAGTATAATGAACTGATTTTTCACTTGAACTATGAATTGATGGTTTGACTCGTCATGATAAACGATTGTGTATACTTAATATCTGGTTTCACTACCAAGTGAAATGATGGGTTTTCTTATCTTGAGAAACGATGGTCTTCTATAGCTTGAGAAATGATGGTTTTGCATAGCTTGAGAAGTGATGGTTTTGCTTAGCTTGAGAAAAGATGGTTTTTCTTAGTTTGAGAAATGATGGTTTTACTTATCTTGGGACTCGATGTTCTACCTAGAACTTGAAAGGATGGTTTTTACTTAGTGTATAAGAATTGATTTCACCTAGTGTTGAGAACTAATGGCTTACCTTTGATTGCAACTGATGGATCCACTAGTCTATGAAATGATTAACCAACTAAGTTCAAGAAACGATGACTTCACTAGGTACATGATCCGATGGTTATGCTTAATATGGAAACCGGTGGTTTTTTATTAAGACCAATATGATGGTCTTACTTTTGGCTAAGTATATCGATGAACTGATGGGTTACTTAGTTAATGAGATGGTGTTTTACCAAACACAATCTATTGGTTTTGTTTTCCTTGAATCGATGGTTTCCTTATGCTTAGTACATAAATAAATTGATGGTTTATGTACATGCCCTAATGAACTGATGGGTATTCTAGGTATGTGGATTTGATGTCCTTTATAGCTAAGTCTTTAAAAGAAATGATGGCTTATCCATGTATGTTGTTTGATTGTGAAAATCGAAATCATACTCTAAATTCTTTTTTTAATGTAAAGTAATAAGGGTTTAGTACTTCAATCTTCTACCAATGTTGAGATGTTGAATGGATACATTCTGAAGCTAATGGTTACCCTACTATGTTACTCTAAGAATGACATAGCTCTTATGATTGATGGATCCTTATGACAAGTCTGTGTCCGACAAGTGTGTTGGTGACATGTTGAATCCTCTACAAAGTAACTGAATAATAAAAATGTTCTTGCAGGAGGTATTTGTGAATGGTCTAAATGGCATTTGAGCATGACTTTATCCCTAGTGGAGATATATCCTCTTCATTATTGACAAAGGACTAGTACCCTATGATGTTATGATAAGGAATATGTCTCATACATTTTATATCTTCTAGAGTTGTTTTATACCAATGATTTTTTAGAATCCTTTTAGGGTTTGTATGTAACTTGATTGATGCAGTTTAAAATCACCAAGTTGGCTTAACTAATCAAGTGAAACCCTAATCATGTAGGGCGCTATGTCATAGAACTATTCTAGCATCAAGATTTGCTGGATAGTAAAATGAGTATTCCATAAAGGAAAACTCAGAGTCGTATGTTGTTGAGTATATGTGGGTGCAAAGAGGGTATATCCTTGTCATCCCCATCCCAAGGTTATGCAGAACGTTCGAGGCCATATCTCAGATGAATGAATATGTATATGTGATGTGATTGAGGAAGGTTTTGGCCGTATACCGGATGATAGGGTCGAATACCCTGATTTATAGTGTTGTGGCATGTGTACCAAGGGCACACTAGGCTAATTGCAACTTGAGTAATATGCCACTTTGACATATTCATACTGACCAAGGGGAAGAGATCTTAGGATTCTATCTCTCCTAGATCTTGTATAGAACTAATTATGACTTTATAGTGGTCAGCTAGAAGTTTGAGTGGTATGCCTCAAACTCCCCATGGATTAATAAAATATGTATTTCAACTGTGTAGCATATCTATTAGGGTTCTTTAATGATTCACATTGGATGATAACCCTTTCTTTGCTTATTTTAATATTTAGTTGATGTATAATGAGGTAAGAGAAATCAACTATACACATGGGGTTAGCTTTACAGGCTCCTCTAAATATTATGTTATCTATTTAATTATATAATGTTATCTACCTTCTGCTTATTTACATAAATTTGATGTAATCAACAAACATTATTGAGAGTTATATCTCTCGTTGGGACATGGGTCTCACCTTGTGGATCACCACAACTTTTTAGGTGATCATCAGCAGCTTCATCGGACCTGTGGTAGCGGGGAAGAGCATCTTGGAGATCAATAGAAGCATAAGGTTGGCTAGTTGTTAGTGTGTCCTAGAGTCTTCCCTGTACTCTCAGGTCTAGGTGGGGAAGTTTTGTAGATGTTGTATATTGAGTAGAGTTTTTGAAAGTATGTCGATGTTGTACATGATGTATATGTGTGGACAATGTCTTTTATATACAGGTTGTGGATGAGGCCACTAAACAATTATATAGATACCTGGTATAATATATGCTTTTTATGTAGGATGTTGGACCTATATGCAAATGTTCTTGTACATGTTTAAGAAGTTTTATTTTGGTTTTAAATATACACGTTTTGAGTTGTGTGAATAGTTAGAAATCGATCATGTTTTTGGTTTTGAGTAATCTTGTTTAGCGTGGCGGGTTGTCACATCCATCATATGCATGTTTATGCTGGGAAAATAATTTCATATAGTCATGTGAGGGTTCTGGAATATCTATGCTATCCCTATGTAAGAGAATATATAAGTTACAAGCTTGATCAAAAAATTCCTACCATGTGTATTTATTTGATATAGCTCACTAACAAAGGATACACATGTCTTCACTACCCAAAAAAATATGTTAATGTTAGTAAGCTTGTTGTTTTCAATGACAACATATTTTAGAAGGCCAAATCTTGTAAATTCATAGCCAATTATTATATGATTATGAGTGTATCTAATGATGTGAATTTATAAATCTCTCATGGAGGTTATGTTAGAAAAATTGATCCCATTGACACAAAGAACAGCTCAAACATGCTTAATATGATTAATTATTAGATGCAATGTTATGATGAGTTTTTGATTGCTCATGCCTCACTAAATAGCATTGGTATAGTAAAAATGCAAACATGTCTATTACTCAAGTAAATTCTTCTATCAGTGATCCTAGATCTAACTATATACATAATATTGATATATATGCTACAACTATATAAGATATAGAAAAGTCAAGCACAGTGAAGATATGAATGTACAAAATATAGGGAACCTACCAAACAGAGTCAAAACCTTTGAAAAATATGATTATTGTGAAAATGATATTAGTGTTGCATTTCCTGGTGGGTCAAACGTTTATGATCATCAATCGCAAGATCAACAAAATGAGTCTGGTCAACAATCAAAAAATAATAACAAGGAAATACCAATCCAAAGAATTCCTTGCTATCTATGAATATATACCATTTAGTTATCTTCTTAACAAAATGAAAGATGAAGACATGTTATGCTTGACGAACTAGATGATCTAAATAAAGGTGAAACAAGAACCATAGTGGAACAACAATATTAGAAATTATTGTTGGGTGCAAATGTGTGCTTAAGATTAAGTTTAAACCATATAGAACTCTTGATCAATTAAAGACACCTCTAGTGGTAAAAGGAATTCTATCAAGAAGAGGGAATCAACTATATAGAGACTTTCAATGTTGTGATAAACTCTTTGAAAAAATTAAAATTGTTATTTACATTGTTATGTCTAAGAACTGGTAGATAAAACAACTTGATGTTTGTAATGCATTTTCAAATGGTGTTCTCAACACTAGTGTATACAAATCTCAACCCCCATGTTTCACTAACAAATACGAGCTTAATTATATATGTGGAAATCCCATACAACAAAATGAGCCCAAGAACAAAACATTAATCAACACTAGCCATCATTAGAAGCACAAGATAGGGAAAAGAATAATATTAAATTCCAACCATATCTCAATAAAGTGAACATTAAAGATCAATAAGTTTCATTCATTAACAAGTAATTGTACATGATATCATTTAATGACCCATATCACAACATGTATACAACATTATATAGACCAAAGTAATAACATGAGCACATATAAACATGGCATGCAAGGAAAGAATCAAGGTGTTGATACATATTTATATAAAAGCTACCCTGCTCGAAACCAAGTGTACAAGAACTACTCTAAGAGACCACTAAAATACCATCATCAACCTCCTTCTACTTTTGTTCATTCAAAGGAGGATCATCACTTATGAAACCATGGGTACAAGGCCAACCACCTAAAATATTTGAATAACCATGAGGTGGGACCCATGACCCAACGATATTATGATGTAACAATTGTAAAACATTATATGTATGCAAGCCTACTATTATGAATATAAAGGTATATGGACCTATAAGTTGTCATCTCAACAAGATAAGAAACAACACTAGATGTGTGTGTATCACATTTGGGTATCAAGGAAATCGAGCCCCCTCTACCCACATATTCTCCAAATTATAGAAATTTGAGTACCTTCTAACAATCTAATATTACTACAACATTGTCTATTTTATTATCACACCTCTTTGAATACTTGGATAGTTCCTACGATCACAACACATACATGATTAGGGTTTCACTTGATTAAATAGATAAAAAAATTTATTTTTGGGAAACAATCAAATGTAACACAAGGCATAAAGATGTAGCACCACATTATTCAAGTATAGGAAACCCTGGAAGATATAAAAGCTAATATCATGCACCAAAGTTTCTATACTTAGCACAATTCCTCATTTTTTCCAAAATAAGGCCACATCTTCACAAAGACTCAATATTTACCTCTAAGGATTCTTCACATTGTATTGATAAAAATGTCATGCTAAATTTCATTTGAAAACTCCTCAATATGAGAGGGATACACTCAGGGCAGTGATATGCATCAAAATTTCATGTTTAAGCATACAAATGCTATGTTTAAGTAGAACACATAGGCACACAAAATTTTCACCATTATCATAGCTAAAAAAATATGCTACTTCCACCTTAAAGGATCATCCAAACAGAAAGGAAGATTACATATTTGTATTTTACTCAACATGTTTCTGAGAAACCCATAGCTTTTAGGGAAAAAACATGCCTTTTTCTAAATCAGCCTTAAAACTTCAAGAGATATAATATTTCCCCATTGTAGATCATCATTAAATGTAGGGGAGGACAAGAAAATTCATGATTAACAACCATTCTACAAAACAATTCGTCATGATGTTGTTTTCTCAACTCCTACAAGATCTTCACACTTTCCAATCATTCCTTGGCATTTTCTTTTGGAACAATATGAGTGCTTTATATCTCATTGTAAACCTCTTGTCTTCACATTCAAACACTAACCAACCATAAATATACATACGATATCAAATTCTATTTGTATCCAAATGTTTAAAGAAATAATGTGATCATTCTGATTAGGGTTGTCGAATTCTCTTTGAAGCGTGAACCTAATCTCCTTGGATTAAGAAAAAAAGGTTTCAGTTGTTAAATTTGTCAATTTAAGTCAAGTTTGGGTTTGGAGTTGACATCTGAATTGAAATCAATTTGATTCCGGTAGTGATTGTTTCATTGTGATTTAAAAAAGTTAGACAAAACTAAGTTCTAATCAGGTATAACTTATTATTATATATCATGAGCAGTTAACATAATTTTACAATTCAAGTTTGGTTACAAGTTACACATGAGTAACCGGGTCCAATTTTAGGTATACTATTTTGCATTGGAAAATCTAATTACCGATTGATTTCATTGGATATTTTGAATCAACCAAATTGTTGTCGAGACTTGAAACCTCCATAAAACTTTTTTTTTACACCGCTGATTTAAATCAGAGGTGAGTTGCTGCCTGGTCATGCCACTGCCAGCCTCTTAGCCCTCTCCTTGAAGCCAGCTAATAAATTCTTGGACGTTTGCGCAGTGCCGGGTGCTGCGTTGCGGCTTTTTCCGTTCCTGGGGTAGAAGGGGGTCCATGGCATGCATGTACAGTTCCCACCACGATCATTTATCTCATCGCTGGTCCCCTCCAGCACGAGCGGAAGCGGATGGGTGGGGGGCCGTTTACTGGTGGCGGGACGATGCAACGGGCAGTGGCGAAGCCAAGATTTATTTTGGGGGGGAGGGAATGTAGATCATACATACGCTAAATGATATACGTAGACCATAATACTTTATGAGCCACTAAAAATAATTGAAATATAACAAGCTGTATGTTATTATGATATTATGTAGAAGGATTTGCTGTAAGGTTTAATAAAGTGCAGATTTTATAATCAACTAACCGCAATAGCAATCATTCTTCCTTTATTATCTTTCTGTTCATGGCGTTGCATCCTCTGAAACGAGAACGAAGTGAGACTGTATTTCCATATAAATGATAGGGGGGGGGGGGGGGGGGGAATGTAGATCATACAAACGCTAAATGATATAAAGTCGAGGTGTCTTCTTCATGTCATGGTCTCCGTGCTAAAAATATATACGTAGACCAACTTCACGCTCGTTCAACAGTGCTAGAACATAATACTTTATGAGCCGCTAAAAATAATTGAAATATAACAAGCTGTAGATGTTATTATGATATTATGTAGAAGGATTTTCTGTAAGGTTTAATAAAGTACAGATTTTATAATCAACTAACCGCAATAGCAATCATTCTTCCTTTATTATCTTTCTGTTCATGGCGTTGCATCCTCTGAAACGAGAACGAAGTGAGACTGTATTTCCATATAAATGATACATTGGCAGCGGCGAATGAAAACTTGAACTGGCCACGTTTTTACTGAAGATAACAATGTCAAAGAAGGTTTCTTATAAACATATACGTAGAAACGGAACAGTTAGGGCACAATTAACGGTTCCTTGACGGAATGGATATTCGCCACTTACTTTATAATATCAGACAATATTGGATGGCACAGGTAGGGTACGTGCCCTCCTGTGCCTCCATGTGGCTCCGCCACTGGCAACGGGTCACGAAAGGGAGAAGCTAATCCCTTTCTTCCCCGCCCCGGCGGCCCCGGTTCAAACGCTGTGATCATGGACGGATTCACGGACCCACGGGCAGCCCTGGAACTCTTTCTAAACTTCAGGCTGAAGAGCGGAGAAGCTCAGTGCTATCTGGAGGTAGGGGAAGGCAACCTACTACCTTTGCACCAGGGCAGGTGGATCTACGTGCTACAGCTCTATACAGTCCGGACGAGTGTAGAAGTAGAAGTAGCCCCATTGTTACCTTTTTTACCTCTCGGCTTTGGAAACCCACCAACCGGCGAGACGGTCCCAATTTGGCAGGTTCCTGCTTTATGAAGCCTTTTGTTTGATTCCTACACAGGACTAAAAAGCTAAGTTGTAGGATGGGACGAGCAAGCCTTTTTGTTTGATTCCGAAAACACGTACGGGAAGAAGGGAAAAAATCTCAGGACGATGGCAAGGGGTGGTCTCGGCTTTGACACATGAGTTTGAGCCACTGGAGCTGAAACCTGCGCGTGCTGGAGAGAGATTTTACTAGAAATCTAAACTGAAGTTTCCAATCGCAATGGCTTGAACCATGATGCGTTTACCAGGACAGGTCAATAGATGTTTACTGGTGAAACGGGTTTCTGTTCAAGTACAGAGCTCTCCCTCGTTGAACTGTTTGCACTGGTTGCTCAAGCGACAAAAGGTGGTGTTATCAAACAGGGAAAATAAGGCAGCCAAGCATTTCTCCGGACACCTTGCGTGCAGGTGCAGGTCTCTTGCTGTTAATTTGCTTGACGCCAAGAACATGTATCAATGGCTGATGATCTGAGTTGTAACGTCAGGCGAATAAGCAGTACTTTTGCTGAAATTGAAGGTCTGGATCCAGAGACAATTCTGTCAGAATAGTTAGCATGTAGTTGCACAAATGGATTGCACCGTGCCCAATAGTTGCGCAAGCAACAATTCTGTCATTTCCCCGAACACCTTGGATGCAGACATTTCGCTCGCTGTTGTAACCCGCTTGGCAACAACATGTACTGCCTGCCCATCAATTTACAAGCAACTTGGACCATGTGAGGAGAGTAAGTAGTACTCTTCCCCTGTTTAATGTCATGGACAAACAACCAACCTTGATGAGAGTAAGTAGTACTCTTCCCCTGTTTAAATGTCGTTCAACCCAGATCAGACGACACTTGGCCAAGTGCATCTGGATTAACATAATTTGACGCCTCCCACGAAAATTCACAGCTGTCACGACAACGGCCGATCGACCCACCACCGAACAACGAACCAACTGCCGAGAGGCTTGCGGCGGCATGACTGCACACAATGTCAAATATCAATACTTAGTCTGTAGATCTGCCATGCTTATCTTTTGCAGCAGTGCTCGTACTGCATGGCTGCCTACGGACCCTATGTACTTTTTTAAAACCTTTTCCAACGATCGCTATCATAGGTTAAGTAAAAGAAAGAAGCTTTTCACCAAACAGGAGAAACGGAGCAACTACGAAGGTTTATAAAAATTTAAAGAGGTGTTTCATTCCGCCCGCCCACCTCAGCTTAGAAGAATTTCTAGAAACCATCTAATGCTTCAACAATCCTAAATAACATCCTCCACTTATCCCACCGTTACCAAGAACTTCTTGAAAAAACCACTAAATGACAGGTTTTTCCCTCTCTTTCTTTTATTTATATATCCCCCTCTACTCTATTTAAAAAAAAATAGTACTTGGTAGTTTTAAGTATTGTTTTTATGTTTTATATACTTTTCGTATACCATTATCGTAAAAAAAAAACTAGATTTGAGTCGATCCATGTTTATGCAAAGTAGTCCAACCAAGACCTCATCTATTGCATAGTATTGAGTTTGTAACTACACTAAATTTTATTATTTAACACCTAGAGCTATACATTAAAAAATCCTATTATGTAATACCGAGAGTTAACCATTATAAAATCCAATCTCGTTACAAATTTATATCTAGATCAACGTTAGTGAGTGTTGGACTACTTTACATATATCTAAATACTTTTAGAACTCAAATTGCCTCAGATCTACTTTTTTGTATAAAATAACACAGCGTGAGAGGAGGAGAGGTATAAACAAAAATGAAAAGCAAGACATAAAATAACTAAGCACATAATAGGGGTGAGCATAATGGGAAACTTGATCATCAAACCAAAGTTAACTTGATCAAACCACCCAATGTAGTATAGTTACAAAGATAGTATGGTTAAGATTGGTCTAGAAGTTCTTTAGACAGATCCTATATAGTCTAGTAAGAGTTCATGGTGATTGGTTAACAGTCATGCCAAACTCGACCATTTATACATCAAAAATATATTAAAAGATGCATATTTGATTTATGATAAGTATAATTCATTTTTATGGGTAACCTAAGCTCCTTTATTCTCTTTAGTTATATTCATGTAAGAGAAACTTACAATAAGATATCAGCATAGTTAGGTAGAGAAAGGTCCAAAACACATAACAAACAAGTGAAAAAGGCATTGGAAGACAGTCCGTCATGAAGACACTCCCATAAGAGACCCAGAAATAGTCTCACATTCAACAGAACGCCTAAATATATAGACCAAACTCAATATGTTCAAATTTCAAGCTCTAAAATCAATCAACAACAAGTCTTCCTTTACCTGACTAAAACTCATCCTGCAATGATATTCATAAAACCAACCTCACATATCTCATTAAACTAAAGAAATAAGCAAGCATCAAAAGATCATATATGCAAAAGGAAACCATCAAGTCTTCAATTTCAAAATGTGAAGGCTTCACGAACCCAAATAGAGAATGCTCATATAAAACTTTGAATCGAAATATGGAGAGAAAAAAACCCTTTCCAGTCATCCAGGAAGTCAAAAGCAAAGTAAGGCCATAAGACGAAAATGTTGGATCCTAGGTGGGTGATTGGATGCTCTAGGGGGGGTGAATCGAGCTAAATGCACTTAAACAAAATTCATTAGACCTTCAAGGTATATCACAAGATAAGGTTGTCAAATAGGAAATTTGAGTGCAACTAAAACATGCATAACAAGGGAGAGAGAGATTGAACATACACCAATTGATAAGCTATTTAGAGTGGTTCCACACTTCAAACTAGAAGTATGTCAGCTAACTACCTAGAGAGGTCAACTTCTAGGATTTCTTAACCATTGCACTCTTATATTCATTCCTAAGACTTACAACCACCAAAGTACTTACCTATCCAATACAAAGAGTCTTCAACCTTACCAAGGACTTACCCACTTTGCAATGAGTCTTCAGCCTTCTCTAAGGACTTACCCACTCTTGCATAAGTCTTCAGCCTTCTAGAAATTGCCCACTCTTCTTAGATCTTCAGCCTTTGACTTCACCTTCACTCAGAGAAGCTTCCACCAAGAACTTACCCACTTGAGCAAGAAGTCTTCTACCTTCACCAAGGTCTTACCCACTCTTGTTCCAAGTCTTCAGCCTTGATCTTCACCAAGGGACTCCTTCCCTTGTTCTTCTTCACCTCTCTTAGCTAAGAGAGAGGACATTCATCTTCATGGTTGAAAAGAGATATAGGGAGGTGGTGGAAGTGAGAGCCTCACAAGATCTACAAGTAGGACTAGCTCTCTTACAGATTTCCTACTCACTCTAATGAATGTAGCAAGTGATTAAGCTTAGAGAGAGAAAGGAGGTTGTAGGATACATTCAACTATAGAATAGAAACCTCATATAGAGTTTTTCATTGAATGCTCAACCTTAGAATGAAGCCCAAGGGGTCCTATTTGTAGCTGGGGATGTCTCTTAGCCTTTGGGAACACTTAAGAATGAAAACTAGCCATTTTATGGCTTGCAACAGATATATTTTCGATTGTTACAACTCCACAATGGCTAGAAACACTTTTTTGTAGTTTTCCATACAGTACAATCGGTCGAGTTTCTATAAAGGTAACTCGACCGATCCCACTAAGAGACAAGACCAATTTAGGCCATCGGTCGAGTTTGTCCTGGGGTAACTCGACCGATTCACTTAAATCAATTTTGGTCTGTAGAGGGATCGGTCGAGTTATGTGAAATGTAAACTCGACCGATCAAAAGTCATTTTCAAGGTCCAATCAGGATCGATCGAGTTTGTAACTCGACAGATGAATAGCCTGATGTGAATTTTGGAAAATGGCTTTTGAGTGCTTAAATATTCGATCTAATTGCTCTTAATTTTTTTCTAAACTTAATTACAAGTCATACAATCATTACAAGTGATTTACAACATGATTCTAATGGATTTATATCATATTCCAAAAATGTGCACTTGTATTGACTTTGACTTGTCTTTTCTCCCATTTAATATGCGCAAGTTAGGGCATTTGGAGTGTGCTTATACCTGATCTGAAATCACTCAAGTAGAAACATTAGATACAAATAAGTGGAATGTTTTATTCATCATCAAAATAAGGGTTTAGTCAATTTAGACCTTGAGTTAACATTGACCTAGAGTCAACAGAATGAATTTCCTCATCAAAATGTTTTTTTCCACATTGTCAACATCACAAAAACAACAAACCAATCAGTTGTACATCCTCCCATGTCGCCACATAAATACTGCAAAGTACGTCATCACAACAAGATCGATTCAATTTTATTTACAAGCATAATACACTAAAATGAGAATCTTAAATCTATTGAACCTCCAAATGACTTCAATTTTCATCTCCTATTCATAATGTGCTCTTAAATTCTTTTTACCCTTCAGATGTTATGAACGATAACTAGACCAACAAGAATGTCTTGCTTCTTGGATCACTAAAGCAAACAATCTTTGTACCAAAGTACTACAACCGTTCTAGTGACATACTTGCTTCCTACCACAATGACTTAGAGTAAGGAAAATGAAAATTATGATGAACATTTTTAGATTGATTTTTACATAAAAAGTAGTAATAAGGAGTAGAGAAGCCTTTCTTCTTGCTAATTCAATAATTCACAATTTATTATGCCCAATCCCCAACCACTAAATCAAAACCTTTTTGGGGTTTTTATTACTTACAAATCCACTTACATGATTTATTGACATGTTAATCTATGCTTGATATCGAATTCACCATAGAAAATGATATTAACCTGTTACATCCACATCCCATGATAACCACTAATCATGAGATTGGGGCATAATTTGAGGATAAAACATAACACGAAGAATTTTTTTCATTCATTTCAAACTATTTGTTTCCTCACATTCAATCACATAAGATAAATTTACAGGGGATCTGAAACTTGATTACTCTTATTAGATTTCAACAAATATGATATATGTCTAAATATTCATTATGTTCCTCACACTTCCATACATACAACTTTATAACAAATACATACTTTGTTAATGTGACGACCTGATAACAAATCAAGCCATCACCAGTAATAATCGTGGAATAACCATAAGCAGCGGAATTAACAAAATCACTAAAAATTTAAAACCATTTTGCAAAGGGATCCTCTTCCAGGAAAATTCTAACAGAAAGAACCAAAACCTTATATACATCATGGTTCATATAGTACATACATTGTACCGTCTCATCACAAGGATAACAAGTAACATATGCTTTACTCAATATATACAACAACAACACAAAACCTCGAGGCATTCAAGCCAAAATCTCAAGTCGTTCATAAAAACCACTAAGAATGATCTACCAAGGACCTGAGAGTACAAAGATGACACATAGGACTTCTATCTATTAGACATGACAGACAGTACACTCAACCTGAGCTATTAGTTTCTCTCTCATCCTTACTAGGATGTTGATTGCACCATACTTTTAACAAGTGGGATCAATTCTTCTCTTAGAGTACATTAGCTCACCATGATCAAATTGCATTAAACTCAATACCTTTTTATGTTGCTTTTAACTGAACACACCACATATGTCACTCAATCAAGTACATATGATTGAAGTGTCCCCACCATATCAGGTGTCAAGATGTGTGTATGTTACCTTATCGTTCTTGAGGTGCACCTTATCATCATATCTTGTATCTATAATGGGCATGTGGTGTAACCATATCATCATGTCATGTTTAGGGTGTATCCCCTACTACCATATCGTGTACTCATATCAGATTGGCTATCACTTAGAATTTATCATCTCAAGTTAGAGATTCTTAACCTCATAATGTGTATGAGCTAACTTGCTTGACCTCATATCGGGTATCGGGCATATTTGATACCCTATCGTGCACAAGGTGTGCACCATGTCGGGCATAGGTTATATGCCTCATCATGGTCTCATTTTAGTAGTATATACCCAAGACCATATCGGGTTTCTATGTTGGATTATCATATCAGGTTACCATGTTAATTTACATATCGGGTTAGCATATTGGGTAAACCATTATGCTCATCTCATTTCATGCATTCAAAGATCAGTTCTATCATATATTTGAATGACAAACTAGATATCAGGTTGAGCTCTTCCATTAATAACCCTTGACACAAAACGATAAAGGTGTGTTGGGTTTTTATCATCTAGGGTTTCAACTCTATATCGGTTTAGAGTGTTCAATTAACACGATATCATGCATAAGGTATGATCTTAACCTTATATTGTGTATAAGGTATGTAGGTACCTTCCATATTTTTCATGAGATATCACCCAGTTTCATATCGTGCATGAGGTATTACTCATCACTGTATTGGGTCACCCATCATATTGGGTTCCATATCGGTTTTAAGGTACTTCAACCCTATATCAGGTTATTCCATGATGATGTCACCATCATCAACCTCTAGACTATTAATCTTACTACCCTAAATCATGGACAACAGTCATAACATACGTTTGGAACTCAAAGTAACATCAATTATTTATAGGAATTCGAACTTGAAAATAGTTCAACAAATTCAACAATATTGAAGGTAAATAATAACATAGTTGGATCCAAGTTATATAATCTTCCTCTAGAACAACTTCCAAGCTCCAAGATCCAAGTCTTCACGTCCCTAAGGTTGAAGATGAGTTTATCAAAGTCCAAGGCTTGAGATCCTTAGCACTTTGCACAATATGTTCACCACTTGTGGCCGATATCACCTTGCTAGGTTGATATCACCTTGTTTGGATGATATGCCTTCTCTATGGCCGATACCAATGCTTCAAACTTGACACTCCTTCACATATGCATGATACCAAAGTGTTGTGCATGATATATAAGGGAAGGATGATAGTAAGATCTGAAAATTCTACTAATAGGTGAAGGGAATGGCATTTATAGTTGTGGTTTATGAAAAAGAGTGTAAGAGGTGTCATCTTCTTATTACTATTAGGTGCCACATGGCCATTCATAGATTGACACATGTATTTACATGCATCCCATATTTATCTTGCCATGAAAAATAAAAACTTGTGGATAATGCAAGGGATAAGGTTCGCCCCCCTTTAGTTATCTTCTAGTTCAAACTACTTCCACTCACTTTATTATTATATTCATAACCTTTCCAAAGGAAAGTTGCAAACTGATGTCTTATTGCTTTATTGGAGTGCTTAGCCCGCCATGGCTTTTGTCAAGAATCAACAAACTGATAGGAGACTCCCTCTATGGCTCGTCGGCCGATAGGGAATCCTATATCAAGTCTACAACTCGATATAACTCATACAAGGGTTTTAACTATACTACTTCCTTAGTCTTTTCATCACTAAGAATGCTACCAATCCAAGATATTTAAATCATGGTGTCTCCTTATTTCTCTTTCCTCTAGATGATACTAGGAAGGAGTAGGGACACTCTTAGAAGTGGTTATTTGCACATCAACCCATCATTTTGGATAATTTACAATTTGTACCAAAATTGTTGCATAAAGCACTTAGCATTATTCCAACAAGTTATAACTTGAAATTTCAGGCTTTCAACAAACCACCACTTAGCATCATACTTTCTCTTATGATGTCAAAACACTTAAGGTACATTCAACATGTGACATTTTGCAATATAACCCCTCATCTTGGGTAAATTGCACTTTGAACTCAGACTATCATATAATGCACAATAGTTTGCAAATAAGCTCAAACATGAAAATAAACTTCACAAAGAGTCTTAATTACTTTTCAAAAGATTAGAACAAGTTTGTAAATAACTTACTTAAGCAAAACTTCTAGGGTTAAGCCAAAACCCAGGTTAGGGATGTTATAATTATCAACCCCTAAAAAGGATTTCGTCCCCGAAATCTCAAGAGAAAAGAGAAGGGTACTTCCTCCTCATCTCTTCCTCTAGCTCCCATGTGGCTTATTCAATGCCATGGTGATGCCAGAGAAATTTTATAAGAACTATGCCTTTCTTCTTCAACTTCTTGACCCTTCTGTCAAGAATCATCATAGGACCTTCCACATAGGATATATCTTCATTCAATTCAACATCTATAGGTTGCAACACCATCTTTGTATCAGGATGACACTTTATCAGCATAGATATATGAAACATTTGATGTAGTCTATGTAGCTCAGGTGGCAATTCCAACCTATAAGCTACCTTTCCAATATGTGTTGTCACTGGGTAAGGTCCCATAAATCTAGGAACTAACTTACCCTTCTTCCCAAATCTGAGAACACCTTTCCAAGGAGAGACCTTGAGATACACTATGTATCCAACTTGGAACTCTAAAGGTCTATGACATTTATCAGCATATGACTTCTATCTATCTTGTGCAACCTTCAACTATTGTTGTATCACTTTAATATTTTTAGTTGTTTGTTACACTAACTCGGGACCCAGAAGTTGGTATTCTCCTGTCTCAAACCAACATAACGGATATCTACAAAGTCTACCATATAATGCTTCATATGGTGCCATATCAATACTAGCCTTATAACTATTGTTGTAGGCAAACTCTATTAAGCTCAAGTGTAAGTCCCAACTTCCTACAAACTGAAGAACACATGCTCTAAGCAAGTCGTCCAAAGTATGTATAGTCCTTTTAGACTGACCATCTATCTGAGGGTGAAAAGCTATACTAAACTTTAACTGAGTACCCAAGGCTTTATGTAGTCGTTCCCAAAAACGACTTGTAAACTAGGGACCTCTATCAGACACAATTGTAGATGGAATTTCGTGCAACTGCATTATTTCATCTATGTAGATCTATGAATGTCTCTCAGTAGTATAGATTGTTTTGACATGAAGAAAATGTGTTGTCTTAGTCAACCTATCAACTATCACCCAAATGAAATCATGACTTTTGGTTGTCCTAGGTAGACCAACCACAAAGTCCATTGTCACATGATCCCATTTCCACTAAGGTATAGGTAAGGGGTGCAATGTTCCTGTAGGCTTCTGGTGTTTTGCTTTAACTTGCTGACACACCAGATACTGCATAACAAACTCAGCTACATCTTTCTTCAAACCAGGCCACCAATACATATCTTTTAAGTTATGATAAATTTTGGTACTCCATGGATGCATTGCATACATGGGTGAGTGAGCTTCCTCCATAACAAACTTTCTTAAGTTATTGGCATCAGGTACTACCATCCTACCATGGTAACAGACTATCCCATCCCCTGACTCATAGAAACTATCTCGTTTCTCACTGCCCAACTCTGACCTGATCTGTTGAATCACAGTATCAGCCTGTTGTGTTTCTTTGATATGTTCTTTTAGATTAGGTTTCACATGCATCTCATCTAACAATCTGTCAAACAAAGATACTTCTAACTGCACATTCATCTGTCTCAAAGAGACAAGCATGTCCCGTTTAAAGCACACTAAAGAATTCAATTGTGCTTTATCTGTGGGTGGAGACGAGGATTTCCTACTGAGTGCATCTGCCACTACATTGGCTTTCCCTGGATGATAATCAATTGTACAATCATAATCCTTAATTAATTCCATCTAGCGACGTTGTCTCATGTTCAAGTCATGATGTGAGAAAATGTATTTTAAGTTCTTATCATCTGTGAAAATCTAACACATTTCTCCATAGAGATAATGCCTCCAGATTTTCAACACGTGAACCACTGTAGCTAGTTCTAGATCATGCGTCGGATAATTCTCCTCATGTTTCTTAAGCTTTTGAGAAGAAAACGAAACTACATGATCACTCTGCGCCAGCACACAACCTAGACCATTCTTAGAAGCATCACAGAAAATAATGTATCCCTTTCCCTGCTCAGGTATAATCAACACAGGTGCATTAGTCAACCTTTCTTTCAACAACTGGAAAGAATGTTGACACTTGTCATTTCAGAAAAAAGGAACTTCCTTCCTGGTCAACCTAGTTAGGGGTAATGCTACATAACTAATTCTTTAATAAATCTTCTGTAGTAACCTGCCAAGCCTAGGAAACTGTAAATCTCAGTCGATGTCTTGGGTTGTTCCCACTCTACAACTGATTATGCTTTCTTAGGATCAACATGAATACCTGAAGCAGATATAACGTGTCCAAGAAAGGACACTTCTGACAACCAGAATTCACACTTGCTAAACTTAGCATATAACTTGTGTTGTCTCAATAAAGTCAAGGCTTGACGAAGGTGTTGTTCATGTTGTTGACCATCTCTACTATAAATCAAGATGTCATTTATGAAAACCACCACAAACTAATCAAGGAATGGCCGAAAGATTCTATTCATCAGCTCCATGAATGCAGCTGGTGCATTAGTTAGTCCAAATGACATAATTACAAACTCATAATGACCGTACCTCATCCTAAAGGCTGACTTAGGTATGTCACTTTCTTTGTTACGTAACTGATGATATCCTAACCTTAGATCTATCTTATAGAACATAGTTGCACCACGCAACTGGTCAAATAGATCATCTATCCTCGGTAGATGATATTTGTTCTTTATAGTCACCTTGTTAAGCTATCTATAGTCTATGCATAGTCTCATAGACCCATGTTTCTTTTTAACAAAAAGAACTGGAGCACCCCATGGCGAAGTACTCTGTCAAATGAAACATTTCTCAAACAATTCCTGTAACTATTTATTGAGTTTTGCCATCTCAACTGGCGCCATCCTATAAGGTGTTTGAGCTATGGGTTCCACTTGGCAGAAAACTATGGCCTCTACCTCTATTGGACGTCCCCTGCGTATGAGCACTGAACCTCTGTGGTTCTATTGGTGCAGTAAACATTAGTTTCTTAAAACTTCCAGACCTCTAACCCTAGAAGTGTGTAAGTACTTTTCTACTATTAGCCTCTCATTTCTGAGTCACAGACCTCTCTATCCACCTAACTGACTCCACAAAGGTGGAAAACCTCTCTCTATTCTATAAAGCAAATACATGTGTGGTTAACTCATCATTCATCCCTTTCTCAAAATGAATGATTCTCTCCTCATCTGTAGTAGCCATGTGTGGACAAAACTACAGAAGCTCCATAAACTTAGCTTCATACTCGCTAATCTTCATTGATCTTTGTCTAATCCACTCAAATAGTGAAATCTTCTCATCTAGATAAGTCTTAGGAAAGTATTTACTAACAAACTCTCGTCGAAATTCCTGCCATCCGATCTCAATACCAGGTCTTTTCTCTTCTTCAATGGCCCACCAATGGCTAGAGCTCCCTTTGAGAAGGTACACAACATGCTTAACTTTATCATCCTTTGGAATGTCAAGGATCCTAAAGGCTTTCTCTATCTTGGTAAGCCATGGATCTACATCTGTTGGGTCATCTGTGCCAGCATATTCAGTGGCTCCTACTCGGTGTAACCGCTCAAAGGTATTACCAGATCCATGTCCCTCATTGGGAAATGGTACCCTAGGTGTTGGTGCTGGTATCAAGTCAGCCATATGCGTCATCGTGGTCATGATCTGCCCAAAAAGAGCATGAAAGGCTGGGTTTTCTAGCATAGCTTGGTCAAGCTGGGGATTCTTAGGCACTGATTGTTCTCTAGCATGATCCCTTGCACCACCTCCTGGTGTAGCAACACTACTCTCAGCAACATGTTCTTTGTGTGCTCCAGCAATCTTTCAATTTTACTTCTTCTCCTATATGAGGAGAAGTCACTATAAGATAATCTAGAGGACACTAGAACAAACTCAACAACCTTAATCCTATGTCTCCGTAGACTCAGCGAACCTTAGGCTCTGATACCAAGAATTTGTGACGACCCAATAACAAATCAAGCCATCACCAGTAACAATCGTGGAATAACCATAAGCAGCGGAATTAACAAAATCACTAAAAAATTAAAACCATTTTACAAAGGGATCCTCTTCTAGGAAAACTCTTACAAAAAGAACCAAAACCTTATATACATCATGGTTCATATAGTACATACATTGTACCGTCTCATCTCGAGGATAACAAGTAACATATGCTTTACTCAATATATACAACAACAACATAAAACCTCGAGGCATTCAAGCCAAAATCTCAATTTGTTCATAAAAACCACTAAGAACTATCTCCCAAGGACCTGAGAGTACAGAGACGACACATAGGAATTTTATCTACTAGACGTAACAGACAGTACACTCAACCTGAGCTATTACTGTTGTCCCTGCTGATGTGGTCCTTCCTCTACAGTTCAGTTCCTAGTTCCTTGTCTGCGTCCACCTAAAAATTGTGGATCCCACAGGGTGAGACTATTGTCCCAACGAGAGATATAACTCTCTGCCAACAATGTTATTATCATAGGAATAGAATAAAACTAAGCAGAGGATACTTTATGTAAGTAAGCAGGTTTCTTTGCAATGTAAATCAATAACATTGATAAGATAGATCAACTATTCATAGAAGAATTATAAATCATATATTTGCTTTATAAGGAATATGAAGAACATGTATAACTTCTATCAACTACGATGTATAAAAGTAATGAAGCATCAACTAGTGTTTTCCATATTCGATCCTTAAGCAAATACGCTACATGACTGATTACATGTTTACATGCACACTTATGCCCAGAGGAGATGAGTTATACCGCTTATGCTCCAACCGACCACTACTAAGTCGAAATCGGTACCATACAAGGTCAGTGGCAGAGCCGGATGTGAAGACATCACCTGTCTCAGTCAGTATGAGATAACTGGCAGGACATCTTGTGTCTACTACAATTAGCTTACCAGGGTATACTGGTATTTTCTCTATAGAGTTACAACCACAGCATGTACTCTCTTTGGGAGAAGACCACTGAGCTTTCCCAGATTATTTTTCATCAGGAAGATCACTGAGCGATCCTGGTTTAGTTTCGTCATGAAGTCCACTGAGCAACCTGGTGTAGTTGGGGAGTCCACTGAGAAATCCCCTAGTGTAGTTGGGGAGTCCACTGAGCAACCCCGTTATAATTTACATATTCAATAATATGTATATCGAGTTAAACTAATTTCACCATTCAGCAAATCCTGACACTGAATGAATCTATGGTATGGGAAACTACATGATAACATTTCTCTTGATTAATTAAGTGTATTACAATATCTTTTAGCATCAATCAAGTTGCAAACAAGAATTATATCAGATGCTACAAAGATAGTTATAACATGTTTATCAAGTACTTTCATGATCTTTGGAACACATATAACACTTAGGATCTCATTCTCTTATCATCATCATGCTTGGGTATTCAACCCTTAGTTCATCACTGAGCATTGTTACCACTTATCAGGTAACCATTTGTTGCTCAAATAATTCACATAGTTTCACAAAGCCCATTAAATATGTATCATATAAACATCATAGCTCTTACTTAGCTGTGCTCATTACTTCATGATACCTGCATGGTAATTAGTTCATGATAACAAAAATATCAAATATATGCCATTACCATGCAATGCAAAAGAAACTCATTCTTCCCATTGTTTAGGGTTAGGGTTTCCCTTCATTAATCGATTAGGGTTTCAAATCATCTCATTACTCATCATTTAAGATTTTCCTTCATGAACCACTTAGGGTTTCAAAATCACATCATATAAGATTAAACACTAATTCATATTCCATCCATACTAAGAGTATCAACATATACTCATTACATGGTTAATATTCAAGTATTAATTTCTCTCTCATCCTTACTAGGATGTTGATTGCACCATACTTTTAACAAGTTGGTTCAATTCTCCTCTTAGAGTACATTAGCTCACCATGATCAAATTGCATTAAGATCATTACCTTTTTATGTTGCTTTTAACTCAATACACCTCATATGTCACTCAATCAAGTACATATGATTGAAATGTCCCCACCATATCAGGTGTCAAGATGTGTGTATGCTACCATATCGTCTTAAGGTGCACCTTATCATCATATTGTGTATCTATAACGAGCATGTGGTGTAACCACATCATCATGTCGTGTTTAGGGTGTATCCCCTAATACCATATCGTGTACTCATATCGGATTGGCTATCACTTAGAATTTATCATCTCAAGTTAGAGATTCTTAACCTCATATTGTGTATGAGCTAACTTGCTTGACCTCATATCGGGTATAGGGCATATTTGATACCCTATCGTGCACAAGGTGTGCACCATGTCAGGCATAGGTTATATGCCTCATCATGGCATCGTTTTAGTAGTATATTCCCAAGACCATATCATGTTTCTATGTTGGATTATCATATCGGGTTACCATGTTAATTGACATATCGGGTTAGCATATTGGGTAAACCATCCTGCTCATATCCTTTCATGCCTTCAAAGATCAGTTCTATCATATATTTGAACAACAAACTAGATATCATGTTGAGCTCTTCCATAAATAACCCTTTACACAAAACAATAAAGGTGTGTCGGGTTTCTATCATCTAGGGTTTCAACTCTGTATCGGTTTAGAGTGTTCAATTAACACTATATCATGCATAAGGTATGATCTTAACCTTATATCATGTATAAGGTATAAATAGGTACCTTCCATATCATTCATGAGATATCACCCAGTTCCATATCGTGCATGAGGTATTACTCATCACTGTATCAGATTAGCCATCATCTTAGGTTCCATGTCGGTTTTAAGGTACTTCAACCCTATATCGGGTTATTCCATGATGATGTCACCATCATCAACCTCTAGACTATTAATCTTACTGCCCTAAATCATGGACAACAGTCCTAACATACGTTTGGAACTCAAAGGAACATCAATTAATCATAGGAATTTGAACTTGAAAATAGTTCAACAAATTCAATAATATTGAATGTATATAATAACATAGTTGGGTTCAAGTTATATAACCTGCCTCTAGAACAACTTCCAAGCTCCAAGTCTTCACGTACCTAAGGTTGAATATGAGTTTATCAAAGTCCAAGGCTTGAGCTCCTTAGTACTTTGCACGATATCTTCACCACTTGTGGTCGATATCACCTTGCTAGGTTGATATCACCTTGCTTGGATGATATCCCTTCTCTATGGCCAATACCAAGGCCTCAAACTCGACACTCCTTCACATATGCACGATACCAAAGTACTGTGTACGATATCTAAGGGAAGGATGATAGTAAGATCTAAAAATTCTATTAATAGGTGATGGGAATGGTATTTATAGTTGTGGTTTATGAAAAAGAGTGTAAGAGGTGTCATCTTCTTATTACTATTAGGTGCCACATGGCCATGCATAGATTGACACATGTATTTGCATGCATCCCATATTTATCTTGCCATGCAAAATAAAAACTTGTAGATAATGCAAGGGATAAGGTTCACCCCCCTTTAGTTATCTTCTAGTTCAAACTACTTCCACTCACTTTATTATTATATTCACAACCATTCCAAAAGAAAGTTGCAAACTTATATCTTATTGCATTATTGGAGTGCATAGCCCATCATGGCTTTTGTCAATAATCAACAAACCGATAGGATACTCCCTCTATGGCTCCTTGGTCGATAGGGACTCCTATATCAAGTCTACAACTCGATATAACTCATACAAGGGTTTTAACTATACTACTTTTTTAGTCTTTTCATCACTAAGAATGCTACCAATCCAAGATGTTTAAATCATGGTGCCTCCTTCTTTATCTTTCCTCTATATGATACTAGGAAGGAGTAGGGACACTCTTAGAAGTGGTTATTTGCACATCAACCCTTCATTTTGGACAATTTGCAATTTGTACCAAAATTGTTGCACAAAGCACTTAACATTATTCCAACAAGTTATAACTTGAAATTTTAGGTTTTCCACTAGCCACCACTTAGTATCATACTTTCTCTTATGATGTCAAAACACTTAAGGTACATTCAACATGTGACATTTTGCAATATAACCCCTCATCTTGGGTAAATTGCACTTTACACTCAAACTATCATATAATGCACAATAGTTTGCAAATAAGCTCAAACTTGAAAATAAACTTCACAAAGAGTCTTAATTACTTTTCAAAAGATTAGAACAAGTTTGTAAATAACTTACTTAAGAAAAACTTCTAGGATTAAGCCATAACCCAGGTCAGGGATGTTACAGTTAAGAAGAAACTAAAGTTACACATCATCATTTATAACTCTCTCAACTCTATACAAGGACCTAGAGTGACAGGGACTGAGTGAAGTTAACTAATCTCATACTAATATACTTTGATAGATCTTCTCTAATGCATTGACATCTTCAGTCCACGTGGTTACCCTAAAAATTTGTGAGTAGATGGTGAGTGTACTCGCTCAATGAATGAGTACTTAGAGAAATAGTTTAAAACACTTTATTAGCCAAAAATATATTAATGAGAAACTAAATTTAAAGTAGGACAATGATGAACTATAGAGGAAGTAATCATTCACATACATATGTATGGCAGGATACTCTAAATATCTAAAGGAGTACATAATTACCCAAGCATACCTTATTTATCAAATAAGGAACCAGTAAATCATGAACATTCAAATGACAAGTTAGTGGAGATAATCACAAAGAATATATGAATATCTGAACACTCTTGGTTAATCTCTCATTCATGTTATTATGTCATGTACCCACATGAGGTGTACAATACATGTGAAAGTATCACATCAAGCTACGATCTCCCTGTACAAGACTTAGAAGCATGCCCATGATCCTAAGTATGTAATCTCAATACCACATCTACAGCTGACATTGCCACGTCTAGCTCTCGATGGCTAATGGGAGCGGCCGGATATATCGATTCCTCCTCTCCACCTAGGTAATCAGATGGGGAGTCAAAGCTCTCAGGCTTATTGTGCACTAGTGGTCCTACCCAAGATGCCCACTTATCGCCACAACTCAAAACTCATGTACCACCGACATCTGTGATTGGTGTTGAATACCAATCATTTAAGGTATTTATGCTCACTAGCCTAGACCCCCACACCCTACTGGTGCGCTCTAGCTTACCTCGACCTATGTGAGACCTCCACTCATGAAGCATGTTTCCTCCCCACAACGCAAGCCTCATGTGAGGATTCTAAAGTATTTAGGACATCTAAATGTCTGATTCACTCATTAAATGCATAGTTCAATCATCAAATCACCAATTATTAATTTAACCTTGTAAACATTCATTTTCATAAGTTATCATCAATCTGTATCATAAGTTGAGAAACTATGCAACACCGCTTATCATATTGAAGGATACTAAATTGAAAAAACTTGATTCACTGGATACCCTTTCCTTAGGATTTCATTCACCTCATTCACATGTCACATAACTCACATAAGGACTTTATGTATCATAATCTTCTACTAGTAAAAGATTACTTTCAATAATTCACATACAACCAACATATATATGAAACACTCGAAAGAACTGAAATACGGTTTTCAAGCTATTCACTAAAATATCATACATCAAGAATAACATTGAATTAATAAATTTCTCAAATAATAAAGAATCACTTTTGATTGGATTGCATGATGTCTGTCACAAATATTCAACTTTCAATGCATATAGGGTTTCTCCCTCTTTATTTAGATATCAAGCAAATACTGATTACATCACATGAATTCCAATATAATAACTGGAATATTTGTTCTAAGCATTCAAATAAAACAATCATTTACAAATAAGGAGATTCAGATAGGCAAAGTTCTTCGTTTAGTTATATACCAATTTTAGACATAACTGAAACCCTATCTTCTAACTTCTGTAAATAATTTAGAAATTTCATTCTAGAAGTTTTATATCTATTTCTAATACAATTTCATCACCTAAATTCATCACATCAGGAATAAACTCATTTTTAAATCAATTAGCAAAAGCTAGAATTAAATGGCAGATTTAAGATTTATAATTGCAAAAAAATAATTAAAGATTTATAGTGGATTTAAACCAATTTCATGCAATCTACATTTTAAAAGAAGTACCCACTCACCTAGATCTTATCCCAGGTCACTGATATCATATCTAAGTTTTATAAGTCCTAATGCATGGTCTATAAGGCTTGGATTTGAGTCTATAACCCTAAAACATACTTCTAACCACCTAAAATCAGATATGTAGCTTCAAAAAGACCGACTAGAGGAAGAATGTGAAGAAAGAAGGAGGAACAAAACCTCCAGTGAGTTTAAAACAATATCATCAATATAGAAAAGAGGTAAAAGAGAAGTGATCTATTGTCTACAACTACTTACCACAAATGATTATGGCTAGTTTGTCAATCTCCAACCATTCTTCATGTTTCCCCCCACCCAAAACTGCCCTTTAGATCACCTTCTAGGTCGTATTTTGTCCGTCTAAGGGTTTGGTAGTGTGGAGGATTGAATTATGGTTCTAATGCAATTTGTTTTGTTGAAAACGAATATGTATAACAAAAATTATGGTCGTTTTATGATTGGTTGTCCTGGGCGGCGAGCAACAAATATTATTGGCGGTTGACGAACTTTTTGGTAGTCAACAGACCCATGTCAATGGTTAATAAAAATCTCATTTTGACAGTCACCAAAGGGCCATCTTGGCGGTCGCTGAAGGCCCATCTCTGCAGTCTCCAAAAAAAAGACCAAAAGTCAGCTCTACACATGAGTAGTAAAAGGTCCATAACTCTCTTATTTAAACTCCGATTTGGTTCATTCTTTTTGTGTTGGATTTATTATATAATTATATACAACCCTACAATATTAGTTTGATAATATTCTTAAATAATAATTTACTTAGTAGTTTTCTCAAGTATCATTAATTATCCTCCCACATATATGTGTGGGCTATTTCTATATCAACTAAAACTCAGATCTCATCATATGCTCAAGTCATGACTATGCATTATTAATATCAGATCCAAATTTAAAGTAAATTCAAGTTACATAGAAAATATAAAAAATCATTTACCATACTATTATACCCATCAAATTTTGTATATATTTACTATCAAAACCCTAAGTTTGGTGATTAAGAGTTACACTTCTCAAACCCTAATCCTTCAAAGAGAAAGTATGATTAGAGTTCCACCTTAGGTTTGAAGCATCACAATTGAGCTGCCATCATTAATCTGGTTTGAGTGATAATCAATGTAATTAAGCACGTAATCATCTAGGTAAACCCTAGTTTACCAATTAAGTTCAGATGTGGTCACTCCCCTTTTTGGAGTAGGGAAATTGCTAAGAAATTGACCTAAGCATTCCTAGAGTTTTGAGTTTTTGAACTTCCATTCTTTACCCCTAATGATAGAATTGAGATTACTTTGTAAAGGTATAACTATCATGATGATAGCTTTCTTTTCAAGAATACTCATATCGAAGTTGGAATTAGTAGTCCTTTTATATAGTCACAAGAAAATATTACACCATCCCCAACATGTTTTTTTGTCGATTGTCTAAAGTCATTCATGTACCTCACAATATGATTGAACTGCATAGATGACTAGCTGGAATGATCAATCACCAAATGGATGTCTTATTTAAATATCTTTATCGGACCCACTTGACCTGGTTTATTATCACACTAACAAATTCACTCGGGGGTGAAATCCCAGATTTGTTTTACCAAAACTTTGTGCAATAATACCACCCGCAAGCGTACGGGTCTTATCACGGTATAGTTAAGGATCAAATCCCAAGGGATAACATTTTTAAGAATCGTTGCTAGTATAGTGTAGTTCAAGTAAGGCTAATATTTAGAACAAATGTTGATTTGAGTTTAACTAAACTAATTGCAAGAAAGTAAAGAACAGAATTAAAGTTGAATCTAGATTAATGATATGGAATCACTAGGGTGGTCCCGAGTTTCACCACCACTACTCATGCAAACACATCCAATCACAAACATCCAGGAAAGATCTAACTATCCAAATAGAATTGTTGTGAACCCTCTCTGAGGGATGTTTAGGTTCGCATAAGCATCACCTTAGGCATCAGATTTCTCATCACCATCCGGATCATGCACTTACGGTTCTGAAGATACAGATATCCAACTGAATCTGTGGCCCTCCCGGAGGGATGTTTAGGCACACAGAAGCATCACCGTGGGCTAGATGGCTCATCCCCTCACGGATCACCCACTTAATACCTCAAGGAATCCCATTCTATTTCTAGTCAGGGAGTCAACTGCATTAATCGACATTCTATCCTACATATTGAAGTTCTCGCAACAGAGGAAAGAACAAGATAAAAGCAAGCAGGTGATCAGTCTAGAAGCAAACATCGACGATTAACAACGAAATGAAAAGTTATATGCATTGACATGGAATGTCAAAATGAAAGGACATGAAAGCATGGGCAGCGGGGCTAGTCCCCGCACCCTAGAAAAAAGGAACTACTCGCTCATGACGCAAGAAACAAGAAGAACAAGAGAGAGGGAAGATTCCTCCATGAGCATGATGCGGAAGGTGGTCACAGCTCGGTGAAGATACAGTCTTCTACGCCACATCGGAGAAGATCTAGATGAGGAGCGAGGGACACCAAGACAAACCGTGCAATCTTTCTCTCTCCACCTTCCTTCTCGTCTCGTCCCCCTTGCTTGTAGTAGGAGGAGCAGGTTGTGGATGTGTAGGTAGAGTGGATTACGGGCGGATGTGCAAGCCTGCCGCTCAGCTTGGCTGTTGAGATCGTCCTCCACCAGGGGTCGAGTGCTTCTTAGGAACAACCTGGTGGTGGAGTGGAGGATGAGGAGAAACAGAGGCAGAGGAGCTTTCCCAGGGGTCGAGCACATTAGGTGCAGCCCGATGATGGAATTGTTGTTGTAGATCAGAGGGAGCAGGGGTCTTGCTCGCAAAGGAGCAGCCTAGCGGCATCCTCGATCCGATGCCCAAATGAGGACCCTTGAGGTTCTATTTATAGGCATTGGTCAGGTCTTTACGTTTATGGTGTGAGTACTCTTTACACGATTTTGTAAACTGTTAAGTTCTTCACGGTTTGGTATTCTTAACGATTTGGGTCTCTATCCATACGCTCTTGGATACTGATAAACATCCTCACAGTCTTGAGACTGTCAGGGTTTTCATGTTTTTGCATACTGTCCTCGTGGTTTGGAGCAAGCGGTCTGCGCTGCCAATCGATCTTCATCTTCCCTACTCTTCATAGTTTGAGGCCCTAGCGGTCTGGGAGTAGTCCTCTTCACACAGTTTGGAAACTTTTGTACGTTCTAGGTCTCACGGATCAATGGCCTCCATCCGATCTTGAAGAAACCGATCAGAGCCCTTCACAGTCTTGCAAGACCCAGCAGTCGCACGATCTCATCAAGTGATCCTCTTGCTCAATCGGTCCCTGGCCTAATAGTCTTGAAGGTCGAGCGCCACCTCACGGTCTTACGACAGTGAGGACTCCCTGTGGCTTGGGCAGAGAGGAGGTCCCGAGTGCGCAGTGGAGCAGGAGGGGTGGTGTTGCAGGTGATCGTCAACGGGAGCGAGAGCAGGACACTGATCGAGAGATTGTAGGTGGAGATGGTGGTTGCAGACTGAGCGGAGCTTGTGATGGAGGAAGGTGGCGCCGTCATTACTATTGCAGGTTAATGGAGGAGAGGGAGACAATGGTGGATTGTGAGGAGGAGAAGGCTAGGGTTGTAGACCGCGATACGAGGTGTTGGTGATCAGATCGACGAAGGTGGAGAAGAACATTGTCGGGCGGTCTGTAGCTACTTGTGGTGGCGTCGTGGTACTCGGGACCGTGGGGCCACTCCTCGTGGTCTTGAGATCATGAGGGCTCTCATGGTCTTGAGATCGTGAGGAGTCCATGTGGTCTTGAGATCGTGAGAAGGGTGATGGAGCAAACTGTTAAGGCAGATCTGGTAGCCAAGAGCGCTAGGGCAGATCATGTGGTTAACTAGATAAAGACTTTTGATTGGCAATCGGGTGGATGGGAGAAGGCCCATGAACGAATGGGAAATTGTGATGGCAAGACCGCTAGAACGAATGGAGGAGCAAACCGCTAGGGCAAGACCGAGAGGCCGAGACCGCTAGGGCAAACCGCTAAGACAGTTGGTGGTGGTGATGATAGGAGGATCCAGGGTTGAGTGAAGGTGGTTCCCAGATGAAGATCTGTCTTTATCATGGCTTGCTCAATCTGCATGAAATCAATATGGAATTTAGTCAATAACTTGATAATTCAACTAATTAGTCAAAATTGCATATTGTAGGATTTAGGAGATGAAATCGAATGTATCGAGTTGAATTTGGCCCAATATGGCGACTTGAAATCATGATGGATATGCATTCATCAAAATACCCCGAACTTAAATGTTGCTCATCCTCGAGTAACACAAAATCTAAAACAGTTGCCATAGGAATACTTTCAAATTGTGTGATTGCCTCATCTTCACATCACGATTGTTTCCTTTCTGCTTAGTATGATTAAGCATCTTAACTTCTTGAGATCACTGAACACATTTCACCATATCTTCGTTCTTGAGTTTGTTTTCCAACACTTCCTCTTCACTTTTTCCAGCAACAAACATTTCTAAGAGTTTCATAAGAGTCTAGAGATACCCGTAGAAAAACAAGTGTGCACCTAATTTGACACTGGTGTTTTCAGGATAATGGAGGCTTTCATTGTGCCTTTAGGTGGAAGAGGGAGTGAAGGGTGGTATGGAAGGAAGAAATAAATCTCTCCTCTATTCAACTCGAGATTTTTATTATATGATTGCAATTTCATGGATTGCATTTTTTGTGTGTGAATCTCTCCTCTATTCGACTCGAGATTGCAGTTTTTATGTGCGCATTGGCATCTTTTCTTGGTGGTACACCCCTATTTATTAGCGAGGGGTATGGAAGAAGTGGATATAGAGGAAAGTGGTGTGCCACCCTGAATTTAGGGTTTGGTACTATTTTGGCTATTTTTGTTTCTTTTTGATGGATGGAGGGGTACGAAGATGATAGAAGAAGTGTAGAAGAGAGTTCATATCAGAATGCAACTTGATTTAAAATTCCGTGCACTGGGTCATTCTCTTTATCGTACTCTACTCAAATAATGACTTGATGAGGATCCGGTGGGGGTTCCATGTTATTTTTCCACTAGTCAGTTAGGAAGCACGATGTGTTTGATCCCTATCAGTTCGACAGAAACTTGCCATTTTTGCAGAAGGATCATGATGTTAGGATTCATAAGCTTCACAAGATGATTTCAATCAATAGGCTAGTTTCAAAAAATGGTCCTTTTGAGGATCTGCTTTGAATAAGGAGGGTATAATGATTCAAAAAGCATAGAGAGAGAAACTAGCTAGCTAGGTAATGGATTTTATTGAAACAAAAAGTGTCAAAACTTCATCAAGTTTCTATACAATTCCTTTGAAAACTTGGAAATTTTGAAAAAATGCAACGATGAGATCTTAAGTCTGAAACAGATGGGTGTGGGTGGAAAGTAAAGTACATACCACCCACCCTCCACCCCAAACTTAGAAGTTTGCTCATCCCGAGCAAACCTTAAATCTGAGATGGAGGGGGAAATTCCTGCTGGTTGAACCACAAGATGTGGTTGCGTTCCAATCAACGTGCGTCCTCCATCTAAAAATCTCAAAAATGAAGACTAATCATAACTTAAGATAGCATCGTGTGATGCAATATTTATTTAGTGCAAAATTTTCTAAAAAGGTAAAAACAAAATTAAAGAAACATTCTAATTTGAAATTAAAAGTAAAAATGAATTTATTGATCAGGTTGCTTCCCGACAAGCGCTTTTGTTTTATGTTGATGGCTCGACATGCTGATATCATCACCATGGTGGGGCTCTAGGTTGAGCTTGAGCTGGATCGACATATTCTCTTGGTGGTTTCTTTATCAGCCATTCATTTATCTTTGATATGATTTTGGCCTCTTATATTCTTCCCCATACAGAGCGAGCATTGTTAGAACACGTAGGGAAACAACTTGAGTTATGTTGAATTGTTCTCTGTTGCTCCATCCAAGGTGGAGAATAGTTTTAGGGGATCTAAATGACTCCATTGATAAAGTAGTGATGTTGAGGCTCGGAATAAAAGTTCATTTGTTGATGAACTATCCCTTCATCGTAGCAATGCTGGTCATTGATGTCAATTAGATATGGATCTGGGGGATGTTATTGGCAGAAGCTACAGTCCAAATCTTGTTGTGGAGGGAAGATAAAATCATTAGTCTCTATCTGTTGGGCTACTGGTGCATTCCAAAGATGAGGAGGCTCATGGACACCTACAGAAGGTTTGGTATGTGTAACAATAGGATCAAGAGGTGTCTCCTCCATAGTTGACGACATTTCTTTCATCTCTACATAGACTGGTTCACTCTCGGTCTTCTCTTCATCATGGCCTTTTTCTAAGGGAACATCAAATTTTGAAGAAAGGAATTTCTATTGCATCTGAGTGAATTGATTAACATAGTCAACAAAATATGCTTCTTCTTATTCAATGCCCTCCTTAGCACTTTTGGATGCATAGAAATCAAAATATTGGCTTCCCACCCTCAGTGTCAACACTCCAGCTTCAACATCGATCAGATAGAGCTCTAGTAGTTGAGAGGAAAGGTCTTCCAAAAAGGAGGGGGTAGCGTGGATTCTCCCTGATATCCATAACTATGAAATCACATGGGACATATAAATCCTCAAGCCTTACAGGAATATCTTCAAGTGGGCAAGAAGTTAGTGACGAATAGTTTGTTGCATAGGCTGAGAGGAATGATAGAAATGCTAGCTCAGAGATCGTCTAGGTCGGGTTGGTTGATAGAATCACTTATCGAGCAGTTAATTCCAAAGGTTCCTGGATCCATATGCTTGTGAGGCATCCTATCCATCACTAAATAAGATGAGGTTTTTGTCAATTTCACCGTCTGATGTTCTTCAGTTCTGTATTTCTGACTAAGTAGGAGTTTAAAAAACTTTGACCATTGGGGCATCTCAACCATGGCATCCAAGAGCAGGATATTGGCATACAACTTTTTCATGATTTCCTTAAATTTGTTGAACCTAGTATCGAGCTGGGTAAAATTCAGTCGATTTAGAAACGACACACGAGGTTTGTACACTGGAAAAATGGGCTCAGGTGAGTTTTCTGCATCAGCAAGAATAGGTTCCTCATAACTTGCCTTGTCGGTCTTATCATTCTGAGTGGCACCTGCACTATGCTCAGCACCTTGGACATTGGTCACGGTGACAATAGTCATGGGTTCTGGTAAAATAAAGCCTGAACAAGTTGTCACAGCTTTAAGTTGTTCCACATGCCTCAGATTGTCTTCTGGTTGCCCAGCTAAAGCTCCAGCAGGTGGCTTGAGGTTAGCTGCAAGTTGATATAGTTGAGATTCAATGGCCTTATGGTGGGCTTGCTGGTTGGCTATCATCATCTGTTGCGACTATAACATCTTCTCGATGGTTGACAGTTTGTCATCCGGAGAAATGGGACTGACTTGGTGTTGATAAGGAGCATGGTTTGGATCTTGAAACTGATTCCTATTCCGGAAGTTACTTCTGAAGTTACTTTGGTTTCCAAAATTCTATTGTTGGTTATATTGGTATCCCGGTGGACCTCATTGTTGATTGTTTGAACCAAGTGGATGCGAGTTTACCGCTCTAAAAGGATTTCCATACTAAAAACCGGGATGGTTCCTATTCTGATTCAGGTTATAGTATCCTTGACCAGGGATAGTGTTGACAACATTCAGACTTTTCATCTGGCCATTATCTATTTGTCTGTTGACTTTGGTTAGGACAACATCATAGAGAACATTGTAGGACAAAGTAGAGTGATCAGTTCCTTTACATGCTTCATAGAACAGTGAGGCAGACTTGACTTGCTCTTGTTGTTGAGGGGGTGAGCGTCTTCTTTCATAGGCAGCAAGGTACGATTCGATATGGTCTTGCTTGGAAACTAAGAGTTTGAGGGTTTCAGCGATAGACTTGTACTCAGGAATGGCTTCAGCCATTGCCACCTTCAACACTCCTTTACCTACAGATCTACCCCAATTAGCTTGATTTTCATCTCTAAGGGTGACAACCTTCCATGCGCTATCATAGCTTTGATGCATGAAGTTTCCTCCATATGAGGAGTCTAGGAACCTCTTGATATCGTCATCCACACCCCTATAGAAGATCTTGATGAGTTGATTCTTAGGAATACCATGGTGTGGACACTTGCATAGAAGCTCTTTGTATCTTTCCGAAGCTTTAGCTAGAGATTCTCCAATGACCTAAGTGAATTGAGTTATACGTCCCCTGATTTCATATGTGAGAAAAGGAGGGTAGAATTTTTCCAGAAAGATATTTTGAAGTTGTTCCCAAGTGGTGATGGGTTCACATTGCAAGGAATTGTACCAACTTATAGCTCTATCAGCAAGAGAATATTTAAAGAGATGGAGTCAGATGGCATCATCTGTGACTCCATTTTGCTTTGTCATGGCACATAGATCAATAAACCTCAGAAGATGTTCCTGACTATCTTCTCCTTGCTTAACATAGAATGGGTTGTTTTGAAGCAAGGTGATCCAATTTGCCTTTATATCAAAATTTGGAGCATTGATACGAGGAGGTTGCACTGGATAATGAACGTCAACAGCCTTAGGGGTTGAGAATTCCCTAAGGTCCTTCTGCAGTTCTACTGATTGCACTGCTTCTTGTGCTTCTTAGATTTCTTCTTGGACTGCAACTTGGGCTTCTTTCATAAGCCTTTCTCTTTGTGCATTAAGGGCTTGAGAGACCCTTCAGGCTATTTCCTCCTCTTGAGCCATTCTTGATTGGTTATCTCTATTCTGACGACAAAAGGTTCTGTCTATCTCAGGATCAAAGCTAGCAGAGAGTCTGAAATTGTTCAAGCGGTGCATACACTAGTCTTTTGGGGTACCTGGGATGGAAAAATTTTCAGAAGTAAGATTGACGGAGTAGAACCAAATTCAAGTGAATGATCAATAATATCAAAAGACAAAACAAAAACCTAGATTAGCCTTAAAGGAACTAGATTTGACTAACTGATTCCGTTGTCCCCGACAACGGCGCCACAATTTGATGTGGTTTATTATCACACTAAAAAATTCACTCGGGGGTGAAATCCTAGAGTTTTTACCAAAACCTTGTGCAATAATACCACCCGCAAGTGGATGGGTCTTATCACAGTATAGTTAAGGATCGAATCCCAAGGGACAACATTTTTAAGAATCGTTGCTAGTCTAGTCTAGTTCAAGTAAGGCTAATATTTAGAACAAAGGTTGATTTGAGTTTAACTAAACTAATTGCAAGAAAGTAAAGAACCGAATTAAAGTTGAATCTAGATTAATGATATGGAATCACTGGGGTGGTCCCGAGTTTCGCCACCACTACTCATGCAAACACATCCAATCACAAACATCCAGGAAATATCTAACTATCCAAATAGAACTGTTGCAAACCCTCCCCGAGGGATGTTTAGGTCCGCGTAAGAATCACCTTAGGCATCAGATTTCTTGTCACCATCTGGATCATGCACTTATGGATCCAAAGATATAGATATCCAACTAAAGCTATGGCCCTCCCGGAGGGATGTTTAGGCACACAGAAGCATCAGTATGGGCTAGATGGCTCGTCCCCTCATAGATCACCCACTTACGACCTCAAGGAATCCCATTCTATTTCTAGTCAGGGAGTCTACCGCGTTAATCGACATTCTATCCTACATATTGAAGTTCTTGCAACATAGGAAAGAACAAGATAACAAGTAGGTGATCAGTCTACAAGCAAACATCGACGATTAACAATGAAATGAAAATGTATATACATTGCCATGGAATGTCAAAATGAAAGGACATGAAAGCATGGGCAGTGGGGCTAGTCCCCGCACCCCATCAAAAAGGAACTACTCGGTCATGATGCGAGAAATAAGAAGAACAAAAGAGAGGGAAGATTCTGCCATGAGCATGATGTGGAAGGTGGTTGTAGCTTGGTGAAGATACAGTCTTCTACGCCACATTAGAGTAGATCTAGACGAGGAGCGAGGGACACCAAGACAGACCGGGCAATCTTTCTCTCTCCACCTTCCTTCTCATCTCATTCTCCTTGCTCGCAGCAGGAGGAGTAGGTTGTGGATTCATAGGTGAAGTGGATGATGGGCGGATGCACAAGCTTGCCGCTCAGCTTGGCTATGGAGATCGTCCTCCACCAGGGGTCGAGGGCTTCTTCGACACAACCTAGTGGTGGAGTGGAGGATGAGGAGAAACGGAGGCGGAGGAGCTTTCCCAGGGGTCGAGCACGCTAGGTGCAACCTGGTGATGGAGTTGTTGTTGTAGATCAGAGGGAACAGGGTCGAGATTGCAAAGGAGCAGCCTGGCGGTGTCCCGAATCCAATGCCCAAATGAGGACCCTTGAGGTTCTATTTATAGGCACTGTTCAGGTCTTCACGTTTATGGTGTGAGTCCTCTTTACATGGTTTTGTAAACCGTTAAGTTCTTCCCGGTTTGGCATTCTTAACGGTTTGGGTCTCTGTCCATACGGTCTTCGAGACCGATAAACATCCTCAAAGTCTTGAGACCGTGAGGGTTTTCACATTTTTGCATACTGTCCTTGCGGTTTGGAGCAAACGGTCTGTGCTGCCAATCGGTCTTCATCTTCCCTGCTCTTTGCGGTTTGATGCCCTAGCGGTTTGGGAGTAGTCTGCTTCACACGGTTTGGAAACTTCTATACCTCTAACCAGTTTTGAAGAAACCGATCAGAGGCCTTCACTGTCTTGTAAGACCCAGCAGCCACACGATCTCATCAAGTGGTCCTCTTGCTCAATCGGTCACTGGCCTAACGGTCTTGAAGTCTGAGCGCCGCCTCATGGTCTTACAACTGTGAGGGCTTGATGTGATGATTTTGAGTCGCATTTATAAACATATTTTAATTGTGTTTTATGCATTTATTGGTCATTTTGGTGGTTAATATTGCATGATTCATTTACTTTGGTCTATGATCCTTCTCTATGTCAAATCTCCCTTATTTTAGTGTTTTGAGCATAAATGAGTACAATAATATGTTTTATTTCGGCTTATGTGGTTTTGTGTTGCAATTTCAGGAAAAACGAATATCTGCTGCTGTCGATACCATCGACAGTGGTCGATACCATCGACACGACCACAGGTTGCCAGCCGCAAGGAGCATCGCAGAGTCGATACTATCGACACAGAAGTCGATGGTATCGAGATAACATCAGGTTTCCGGCGAGAAGACAGTCAATACTATCGACCTTGAAGTCGATACTATCGACGCGAGGAGCTTCAGCGACGGAAAAAGACAAAAGCAACGCCTAAGATAGTCGATATCATCGACCCTCGTCGATGGTATCGAGTTAGCATCAGTCGCGACAGAGAAAAGAAAAGAAGACCAGCCGATACCGTGCAAGGTCGATACCATTGACTCGCGTTGATGGTATCGACACCGTCAAATACAAATTTGCTTCAGATCGATCTAAATCCAACAGCTGTGATAATTTGGTGACCTAACTCGGTGATTATACCTAATGACGGTGACCAAGAGCAATCTATCACGTCATTAGCCGTTGCACACGTCCCGATAAGGTGTGGAGAGAAGAACGGAGCCCAAAAGCACGCCCCAGCCGTTCCAGATGCTGAAGAAGACGTTTTCCACTGCCGAAAGGCCGGAGATCGTGCATTCTATGCCAAGGAACGCTTGGATCTTCTCCGTTCAGGGGTTTCTTTACTTATTCACATTTTTCTCCATGTTTCCCCTTTTCTCTACCATGTTTTTCTCTGAGATGAACATGCAGGACTAATCCCCTTTATCTTTAGGACTGGGAGTAGCCCGGGGAATCATTGTATGACAATTTTATCATAGTAATTCATTGTTTATCTCTTAAATCCATGGTATGATTTCGTTTTCTCAATTATATTGTTATGCTTGATCACCATAATAATAATCTAATGCCCTTAATTACTTTGAAACAAGAATTAACGGTTGAAAAGAGACAGAATTCACATTAATTGACAAATCCCTTGAACAAGGTGATGTAAGGTTAATGGTGGAAACCCAGAGGTCGTTTCTAATGCACTTAGTTTAGGGTATAGGTTACTACGATGGTGGAACCGACCTAAACATAGGTAGTGAATTGTACCACGACAGTGGGCAATTCTGATTACAGGCCACTACCCGAATAAAGAGATGTATATGAGTAATTACATAGAAATTCATGCAATGATAACCCGCGGTGAAACCGCAATCCTAAAGATTTCCACTTGAATTGATTAAACTAAACCTTTAATCGATTGTTTTGTTTTGTTTTGTTTCATTTTCTTTTAATTTTACAACAACTTTCAACTTGTTAACCGGTCTAGCTGATTGGGAGTAGTTAGTAGTAGTCTCTGATAAATTCAGTGTCCCTGAGTTTGACTCGGGCCTCACAAAGGCCTTTACTACATTGACGCGTACACTTGCGTTTGACGCACGGTAACATCGTGTCAAGTTTTGGCGTCGTTGCTGGGGACACGGCAATTGTCGGCACTACGAGTGCTGCAAGCGGCCACTCTAGGCCACTTTTTATTTTTATTATTTTGAAATCATTTCTAAAATTCATAGTCTATCTTTCCAATTTTTGTAATCGTCTAGCACGGTACTGAACTCAAATTTCCATTTTACAGGTATTGTGCATGGTGCAAACGCGTAGCACCGACTACACGCAATAGGCACCAGAGGTTCCACTGCCGGAACCGGACAACGAGGAGTATTACAATCAAGACCACTTGGAAGAAACAGATTCCAAATACGAACAAGAAGAAATGGTAGATAAACAGACGATATGGGAGAACATCAAGGCGTCTTCCTCATCTGCTTCAAAAGGGCCAATCAAGAAGCAGACAATCAACATTCTGACGTACAAGATTGATCATGCATTAATTAATCTGGTCAAGTCAAATGCATTCCATGGGCTAAAGAATGAAGACTCAGTCACTCATATAAGCCAATTCGTGGAGAATTGTGACATGATTAAAATTGACAGATTTCCGCAGGAGGCACTGTACTTGAAGCTGTTTCCGAGTTCGCTGGCGGGAAATGCACGAGAATGGCTGCATAATCTTGATGATGAATATGTGGAATCATGGAACCACATGGTTGAAGTATTCTTTGAAAGGTTCTTCCCGCCCGAGAAGACCAATGACATGATTAGGAAAATCCACAATTTCACCCAGAAGGCAGGAGAGACCTACTCTGAGACCTGGGAAAGGTTTCAGATCATGCTTAGGAGGTGCCCGCATCATGGGCTTGATAAGGAGACATAAGTCAAAATCTTCTATTTTGCTCTTTCCGAGCATGATAGAAGTAACCTAGATTCCGCGGGCTCAGGATTCTTTTTGAACAACACGGACACGAGGTGTTGGGAAATTCTAAAAAACATGGCCAAGAAGCAATCCTGGGGTGACAGGGACGCCGTAGAGAACATTCGAGTTGCGGGGGAATCAAAGGCAATCAAAGAGCTAAATGAGAAGATGGACCTTCTAGCAAAGAAACTGCTTGCAAAAGAAGATACTGAATCCGAGGATGAAGCTCAAGTCAAATTCATGCGGCAGCAACAGGGTTACAGAAATAACGATTACTCATGGAGGAAGGACAAGAAATTCTCTTGGAAGGATCTGAATAACTTTTTGCAGGACCCCGATGCAAAACCCCAGCTGGTGGTGGAGGATAAGAGCACGGAGTTGCTCAACCAAGTGATAAAGCAAAACCAAGAACTTATGAACACTTTTGGCCAGCAGATTAAGCAACAGGGGGGATTTATGAATCAATTTGGACTGACATTGTAGAGCCATGGGGCTCAGATGAGGACAATAGAGACGTCGATGGTGCAAATGCAAGCTGAAATAGCCAATCTGAAGAATCCAGTGCAGCAAGGTTTTCTGGGTAACACAAACGTTCCATGAGGAAACCAACAGGCGAAGGCAATCTTGCTAAGGAGTGGCAAGAAGCTTTTAAACCCCAGGGCCGATGAACCACCCCCAGTCAGAAATCGAAGGTGAGGCCACTGAGGAAGTGCCAATTTCAACCACTAAGCCAGTTGAGGAAATAGCAGAGGAGGTCACTGCAGATCCCGTTGTTTTTGAAGAGGAGACACAGAAAAGGACACCATATGTGCCGCCGCATCAAAGGGCACAGGCTGTCCCGATCCCATATCTGAACAGTGTGAAAGTAAAGAAGGTGGATGCCCAGTTCAAGAAGTTTTTGGACAATTTCAGAAAGCTCTCAGTCAGCATCCCATTATTAGAGGCAATAGAGAAAATTCCCTCTTACGGAAAGTTTTTGAAAGACATCATTACTAAGAAGAGGAAGATCCCTGACACGGAGGTTGTAGTTCTCAAGAAGCATGTGAGTGCCTTCATCATGGGCACATTGCCACCTAAGAGGCAGGATCTGGGCTGCTTCAATATTTCATGTTACATTGGTAAGGTGAAATTCGGAGAAGCACTGTGTTATTCCGGGGCAAGCATAAACTTGATGCCTCTTTCTACATTCAAGAAATTGGGATTAAAAGAATCAAGGCTGAGCAATATGACAATTCAGTTGGCGGACAATTCTGTGGTGAAGCCTTATGGTATTTGTGAAGATGTGTTGTTGAAAGTAGATCAGTTTGTATTTCCAGCGGACTTTGTCGTAATGGAGATGCAAGATGAACAAGGCAATGAGTTACTACTTGGACGACCCTTCCAAGCTACAGCGAACATGATACTTGAGATGGGGAGAGGTCGTTTGACCTTGGGTATCGCCGATGATCAGTTCGAGATGGTCATGCCTTCCAGCACCACGTCATCTAAAGCTAAGGAGCAGTGCCGCATGGCGAAGCATTTTGATCACAATATCTCACTTTGTCTAGGGAAGCCATTTTTAGATATGGCTCATGTAATGACTAAGGTGGAGAAAGGGGCGTTGGCTGTTGACATAATGGAGCAGACCAAGGTTGTATCCCTTAGCAAAGCTGTGGGTTTTCCTAATGAAGAAGAGGAAGACATTTCCCCCTCTACTGAAGATGAGGTCATAGTGAGTTCGGTCTTCAATGCATATCTAGAATTACCACTTGAAGCTTGCTTGGTCAATATAACACATGATTGGATGAGAAGCAAGTCACTATAGGAGTGTGCCAAGATGCTTCAGGTGCTTCCATGCTTTTATGCTAGGTACTATGAAGACCTTGGCGAACTCCCACCACCGCTTCAGTCATCCTTAATCAGTCCGCCAGATTTGGAATTGAAGCCATTTCCATTGCACTTGAAATACGCATTTCTAGCTGAGGAAGAGAAGCTGCCTGTGATTATATCGGCATATCTGAGTGCCAACGAGGAGGACCAGCTGCTGATTGTGTTGAAGAACCACTGAGGTGCATTCGGGTGGTCGGTCGCAGACATCAAGGGGATCTCCCCTACATTGTGCCAACACAAGATTAGGCTCGAGGAGGGAGCCAAGCCGGTGATTCAGCCACAACATCGACTCAATCCTAGCATGATGGAGGTAGTAAAGAAGGAGGTGATCAAGCTCCTTTCTGCAGGTATCATCTATGCTATATCCGACTCGATGTGGGTGAGTCCCACACAGGTAGTCCCTAAGAAGGGGGGAATTACTGTTACACATAATCTCTTAAATGAACCTGTCATGACCTTCTTGGTAACCGGGTGGCGTGTATGTATAGACTACCGTTGATTGAATGCTGCTACGTTGAAGGATCATTTCCCTCTTCCATTCATTGATCAAATTTTAGAGCGTTTAGCCGGCTGATCACATTTTTGTTTTCTTGATGGTTATTCGGGGTACAATCAGATTTCCATTGATCCTAAGGACCAAGAGAAGTCCACCTTCACTTGTCCATACAAAACATTTGCATACCGCTGTATGCCTTTTGGTCTGTGTAATGCACCGGCGACCTTTCAGCGTTGCATGCTTGCCATCTTTTCTGATATGGTTGAACGCTATTTGGAGGTTTTTATGGACGATTTCTCCATCTATGGTGCGTCCTTTGACGAGTGCTTATATAATTTGGATAAGGTTTTGCAACATTGTGAGGACACACATTTGGTCCTCAATTGGGAAAAATGCCACATGATGGTAAGCGAAGGGATTGTGCTTGGACATAAAGTGTCTAGCAAAGGGTTGGAGGTAGACCCGGTAAAGATCAAAGTTATTTCCAAATTGCCCCCACCGAATTCAGTTAAAGGGGTTCGGAGTTTTCTAGGTCACGCCAGTTTTTATCGCCGCTTTATAAAAGATTTCTCTAAAATCGCCAAACCATTATCTGAGTTGTTGGAAAAGGATGTTGTTTTTTATTTTAATGACAAGTGTTTACATGCGTTCAACGTGCTTAAAGAAAAACTGATTTCTGCACCGGTTGTGCAAGCACCGGACTTGACTAAGCCATTTGAATTAATGTGTGACGCGTCCGATTTCGCAGTTGGGGCTGTTTTGGGACAACGTGTGGACAATAAACCCGCTGTGATTTTCTATGCATCCAAAACCTTAAATGACGCTCAACTAAATTACACGACAACCGAAAAAGAACTTCTCGCCGTTGTTTTTGCTTTCGAAAAATTTCGGCAATACCTTGTTGGATCAAAAGTCGTGGTATGGACGGACCATGCCGCCATTAAGTATTTGATGGAGAAGAAGGATGCCAAACCTAGATTGATTAGGTGGATCTTGCTTTTAGAAGAATTTGATATTGAAATCAAAGATAAGGCGGGCATTGAAAATGTGGTCGCGGACCATTTGTCTAGGTTGGAAAGTGTAGATGAAAAGGATTTGCATATGCCCATTACCGAGACATTTCCTGATGAACAAATTTTAAAAGTGAAATCGAAAGACCCTTAGTTTTCCTATATTGTTAACTATATTACCTGTAAAATTATCCCAGATGATTGGACATACCAAGAGAAGAAGAAATTTTTCCATTCTCTGCGTTATTATTTCTGGGATGACCCTATTCTATTGAAGCAGTGCAGGGATGGTGTCTTACGCAGGTGTGTACCGGAGGTGGAATACGAAAGTATTCTTCGTCATTGCCATACACTACCGACGGGTGGCCACCACGCTAGTTCTTGCACTGCAGCCAAAGTACTTGAAAGTGGCCTATACTACTTTGTTCAGGGATGCTTATGATTTTGTGCGGCAATGTGATTCCTGCCAAAGGGCAGGTAACATTTCAAACAGACAAGAGATGCCCCTCAATGTATTTCAAGAGGTTGAGGTGTTTGACTTGTGGGGTATTGATTCTATGGGACCCTTTGTGTCCTCAAATTCTAACTTGTACATTCTTTTAGCTGTTGATTATGTGTCGAAGTGGGTAGAGGCAATACCCACTAGGACTAATGATGCCGCTGTAGTGTGCAGGTTTGTCAAAGAATATATTTTCTGTAGGTTTGGTGTACCAAGAATGATCATTAGTGATGGAGGTACGCACTTTCGGAATCAAAAGTATGCGGCACTGTTGAGAAAGTATGGGTAAAGCACAACATTGGTACCCCGTACCACCCACAAACTCAAGGGCAAGTGGAGGTCTCCAATTGGGAGATTAAGAAGATCTTGGAGCGTACTGTGGCTTCCACGAGAAAGAATTGGAGTACCCTGCTACCGGATGCTTTGTGGGCATACATGACGGCGTTTAAGACACCTATAGGCACTACGCCTTTTAGGTTGGCTTATGGTCAGGCCTGTCACTTGCCGGTGGAATTAGAGCATAAAGCGCATTGGGCGCTGAGGAAGCTAAATTTGAGCTATGATGAAGCGGGAAAGAAAAGGTTGCTTGATCTCAATGAACTAGACGAGCTGGGGATGAATGCATATGAAAGCTCGCGGATCTACAAGGAGCGAACAAAGTTGATTCATGATCGCCATATTCAAATGTGTGTTTTTAAGAGAGGAGATCATGTACTTTTGTTCAACTCCAGGTTGAAGATGCATCCTGGGAAATTGAAATCCCAGTGGAGTAGACCGTTCACCGTAGAGGAGGTTAGGCCACATGGCACAATCATGGTGCGTGATGGCGAGACAACATTCTTGGTTAATGGACAACGATTGAAATTGTACTTCGGTGAAGATTACACAAGGAAAGTGAATGAGGTCAAACTCATTGTGCTTCCGGATGCATGAGGAGCTTCAAGTTGTCTAGCCTAAGACGTTAAATAAGGGCGCTTGTTGGGAGGCAACCCATCCATCGCTAGTGTAGTTAGTTTCTTTCACATTTTGTATTTTGATTTGATTTGACTTTGTTTTTAATGTAAAAAAGGTACCGTGATCATTTGCTTTATGTGCAGGACTGAGGCAGAGTCGATACCATCGACCCTTGTGTCGATGGTATTGAGATGGGTACAGGTTGGCGGCTGCAAAAATCACTCTGTGTCGATACTATCGACGGCCTCGTCGATGGTATCGACACACCAACAGGTTGATCGCAAAGTTGAGGTCGATAGTATCGACATGCATGTCGATACTATCGAGGTCTCTGGAGATATTTAGATGCAAATTGTCTCAGTGAAGTTGATACCATCGACGGCCTCGTCGATGGTATCGACCCAGTTACAGGTAGAAGGAGGCGGCCGGGCCTCATGAGGGTGTTGCCCTAACCAGAAGTCGATACTATCCACTTGTGTCGATAGTATCGACGCGACACGTCACCGATCTGCGAGAGGAAATCAACGGGGATCACTGCATCGAGAAAGTCGATCCGTGGGACGGGTCGATACCATCGACACCTGTCGATAGTATCGACACGTCATCGATCCGTGTCCCCCACATCAAGCCATCGACGACCGTCGATACACCATCGACTCGCGTCGATGGTATCGATGGGCATACAGCAATGCCGGCCACAGTTATATAAGGGATGGATTGTCATCATATGACGTCACAACTTCAGAGCAATCCTTCTCCACTTGTGTTGTGCATCTTTGTGAGCAATCAAAGCCTGGCTACGAGCATCCACGACGTGCATTCTTCACCGAGCCTTCATCGAGCGGAGATAATCTTCTCTGACCTTCTCCGAGCTCTATCTTCTAATCTTTCTTCTTCTACGACAATGGTGCATGTTGCCGGCGCATCCTCTTCACGCGCGAATCCGATGGAGATTCCCGAGTTCGTTCCTCCACCAACTGCTTCTTTTCCGCGTCTGCGGATCGTTCATCCTTCAGCGGAGGTTCGGAAGGTCTATGAGGAGATCATGAAAAGAAAGATTGAGCTGACCCGCTACGTCGACCGGGGCATGATCAGCAATCTGGGGTTCGACGCTAATATGTCCTACGTGCTCAAGGGCCAGGTGAGGCATACAGGCAGGAGGCCCGATGAGATGGAACTCCACGCCGATGGCCAGCAATTCTTCAATGAATGGCCGACATACAAGGAGCTAGTCACAGAATTCATGGCGTCGCTGGACATATGTGTTGTGCCAAATGACATCATCACCACGGATCGTGAATGGATCAAGGGCTTTGTTTCTTTCCAGCTATACAACAATGATTACACTCTCACCCTCCAGCAGTTCAACTCTATCTATAACTGGAATCATGGGCGAGAGCAGTACCGGCGGCCAGACAACCGTACTGATTATGATGCTATCTTCGCCGAGCTAGTGACTGTGCCTCCGGGAAAATCTGTGAGCTACCACAATGCGGCGGTAGCAGATTTTGAGCATCCATTCGTGCGGATTCTTCACCGCATGCTCTGCACCACCTTGTTCGCCCGTGGTGATCTATCTCTCAGCAAGTTCCAGGAGACAGACCTGTTTTTCCTGCACAAGTTACTGAAGCGGGAAGAGTGTAACTGGGGAGCGTTTTTCTTGCAGCGCGTGTTGGCTATAAAGAGGAGCATGCAGAAGGCTCCAATTCACTTTGGAGGGCTCATCACACCGCTGGCCCACTATCTTGGGTAGAATTTCTCTCAGTTGACTCATCTCTCCAACAGAAGCAAGGTAAATTTGCAGCATCTTCACCGCTCCAACCTCATCCTACTGCGTGATGGATTGGCGTATGCACACTACCACGTTAATCACGCTTATCAGGAGTGTTCTCTCCCCGGCCCTGTCTTCCACATCGAGGGTGCTCAACATTTTCGATGTCCGGTTATCACCATTGATGATTCAGATGAAGATGGCGACAACGACGACAACAACAATGATGGCGACGAGGCTGAAGAGGAAGAGGAGGCCTACACTCCTCTTCGTGCACGAGTGGCACCTAGGAAGCGTCCTCGCATGCATCTGAGTGCATCTTCATCTTCGCAGCCTCCGCCACCACCACCACCCTCGCAGCAAAGTGAGGATGTCTACTCAATGCAAGGAATGTATGCAATGCTGTAGGATATCCATCAGACGCAGCACCAGCATACAACAACATACACATGTATTCATGATACAACAAACCGGCTGCTTGACAATCAAAGGGCTATTTTTGAAAATGAGTGCCTCCTCCTCGACAACCAACAACATATTCACGACATGTTGTAAAGGATGGAGATACAGCAGCAGCCCTTCTATGATCATTAATGGAGCCAGAATTACTTTGGGGGTATCCACAACCTCTGCCCATGCCCCTGTATGATTCGAGCTTTCTGGGGCAGTACCCGTCTTGGGACCCCACGGCCCCGCAGTACCCGCCTCCACCGGAAGAGTGATCGGTATCTCTGTTCCACCCTTTAAGGTTGTTTTTTACTATGAGGCCATAGTCGAATTCAAGCTTAGGGGGGGAGTTGGAACAGCTCTGTCCTTTAGTTTTCTCAGTTTTAGTTTTATTATTTTGTCTTTTGTCATTTGTTTTTTCTTAGTTCTTAGTTTGTTTGTAGGATCCACATTCTATCTAGTGTAATTGTGGATGTCTTAAGTCATGTGTCATCTCATTTTCTTGTACATGGGAATCAAGGGAAAATTTAAAAAAAATTAGTGTTTGCAAGCTTGTGTTGTTAAACTTTGAGCACATAACTTAAGAAAATGATTGGGTTTGTCAACTTTAAAACAGAAAATCACAACTGTACATTCCTAAGGATTCATGAAAAGTGGACGGAATTGGTTGTTTGAGCATAAACTGACCAAATGATAATGAGACCTTAATTTGAAGTAAGAGAGAGAAACCTCTTGAGTGCTATACAGGTCAATAAGGAGGGACACGTAATAATTTACAAAGGTTTAGTCAATTAGTCTTGTGATCTATCCACCTCATTATTTTTCATAATCCACCATAAGAATTGGAAGTACATTACGATTTAAATCTCCTTGATTGCATTTCATGTAGATAGGACTTGCATCGCAACTATTTTCACATATTTTGCATGAAAAAAAAGAATGTCATTTAGATGCATGCCTATCATTTTGTAGCTGCATTCATATTTTTATGCATATAGATCACATCATGTATCTTATTTCTTCTGAAACACTAAAGGTGATAAACTTGTTCCGTACCTTCTGAATGTTTCAAGTATACAGTTATGCAACAAGAAGTGAGCCCGACAAATAATTCATTGTCATTATTGGATATATGGGCCTTAAAAAAAAGAATTGCGAAGTAAATAGGAATGAGAGGGAGAAAGGAACATGCTTTTCACTACATATTAAGAAGAATAAGAACATGATGTTGTTCTCTTAGATATTCCATCTCACCTTGAGACGGAATGATAGTGCATGCATCATTACACCCAAATGTAGGCATTAGGGCATTTACACTTGCATATGCATCATTTAGGTCATTTTTGTTTTGTGCATGTTGAAACCATATAATGCTTCCATTTCCTCCATGAGCCACCCATTCCATCCACCTGTTTCTCGAATTGGTAGGCCACTGTGATTTTCTCCTCACTTGTGAATATCAGGAGAGCTTCTTCCATGTAGATGGTAGTTAGGGTGAGCAACGTAGAATAGGAGATCACAAGATGCACCGAGTCTGAACCGGAAAATTTTATTATGCTAACTGCCTTATATGATAGTGTTCATCAATTTTGAGGTAGATATCTTTTATGGATGATTATTGTCGCCTTTAGGGTAATTGTCATTCCGTGGTTAGTAAGGGCTGGAATGTGAATGTCCGGTGGGGATCATATGGTGATGTTTGTTGTGATGATCTGTTCTTTAGTTGACCCTCGCAATTCTATTCTAAAGTTTAGCTGCTCGAGGGCGAGCAATGTTCAAGCTTAGGGGAGTTTGATGCGATGATTTTGAGTCGCATTTATAGACATATTTTACTTGTGTTTTATGCATTTATTGGTTATTTTGGTGATTAATATTGCATGATTCATTTACTTTGGTCTATGATCCTTCTCTATGTCAAATCTCCCTTATTTTAGTGTTTTGAGCATAAATGAGTACAATAATATGTTTTATTTCGGCTTATGTGGTTTTGTGTTGCAATTTCAGGAAAAACGAATATCTACTGTCGTCGATACCATCGACACGACCACAGGTTGCCAGCCGCAAGGAGCATCACAGAGTCGATACTATCGACACAGAAGTTGATGGTATCAAGATACCATCAGGTTGCTGGCGAGAAGACAGTCGATACTATCGACCTTGAAGTCGATACTATCGACACGAGGAGCTTCAGTGATGGAAAAAGACAAAAGCGACGCCTAAGAGAGTCGATACCATCGACCCTCGTTGATGGTATCGAGTTAGCATCAGTCGCGACAGAGAAAAGAAAAGAAGACCAGCCGATACCGTGCAAGGTCGATACCATTGACTCGCGTCGATGGTATCAACACCATCAGATACAAGTTTTCTTCAGATCGATCTAAATCTGACGGCTGTGATAATTTGACGACCTAACTCGGTGATTATACCTAATGACGGCGGCCAAGAGCAATCTATCACGTCATTAGCCGCTGCACACATCCCGAGAAGGTGTGGAGAGAAGAACGGAGCCCAGAAGCACGCCCCAGCCGTTCCGAACGCTGAAGAAGACGTTTTCCACCGCCGAAAGGCCGGAGATCGTGCATTCTACGCCAAGGAACGCTTAGATCTTATCCGTTCAGGGGTTTCTTTACTTATTCACATTTTTCTCCATGTTTCCCCTTTTCTCTACCATGTTTCGCTCTGAGATGAACATGCGGGGCTAATCCCCTTTATCTTTAGGACCGGGAGTAGCCCGGGGAATCATTGTATGACAATTTTATCATAGTAATTCATCATTTATCTCTTAAATCCGTGGTATGATTTCATTTTCTCAATTATATTATTATGATTGATCACCATAATAATAATCTAATGCCCTTAATTACTTTGAAAGAAGAATTAACGGTTGAAAAGAGACGGAATTCACATTAATTGACAAATCCCTTGAACAAGGTGATGTAAGGTTAATGGTGGAAACCCAGAGGTCATTTCTAATGCACTTAGTTTAGGGTATAGGTTACTACGACGGTGGAACCGACCTAAACATAGGTAGTGAATTGTACCACGACAGTGGAAAATTCTGATTACAGGCCACTACCCGGATAAAGAGATGAATATGAGTAATTATATAGAAATTCATGCAATGATAACCCGCGGTAAAACCACAATCCTAAAGATCTACACTTGAATTGATTAAACTAAACCTTTAATCGATTGTTTTGTTTTGTTTTGTTTCATTTTCTTTTAAATTTACAACAACTTTCAACTTGTTAACCGGTCTAGCTAATTGCGAGTAGTTAGTAGTAGTCTCCGATAAATTCAGTGTCTCTGAGTTCGACTCGGGCCTCACAAAGGCCTTTACTACATTGACGCGTACACTTGCGTTTGACGCACGGTAAAATCGTGTTAGGGCTCCCTGTGTCTTGGGCGGAGAGGAGGTCGCGAGTGTGCGGTGGAGTAGGAGGGGTGGTGTTGTAGGTGATCATCGATGGGAGCGAGAGTAGGACACTAATCGTGGGATTGTAGGTGGAGATGGTGGTTGCAAATCAAGAGGATCTTGTGATGGAGGAAGGTGGCACCGTCATTGCTGCTATAGGTTAATGGAGGAGAGGGATATGGTGATGGATCGTGAGGAGGAGAAGGCTAGGGTTGCAGATCATGACAGGAGGTGTTGGTAATCAGATCGACAAAGGTGGATAAGAACACTACTGGGCGGTCATCGTAGCTCCTTGTGGTGGCGTCATGGTGCTCGGGACCGTGGGGGCACTCCTCACAGTCTTGAGATTGAGAGGTCACTCACGGTATTGAGACCATGAGGAGTCCATGCGGTCTTGAGACTGTGATAAGGGTGACGGAGCAAACCGTTAAGGCAGATCTAGCAGCGAAGAACGCTTGGGAAGATCGTGTGGTTAACTGGATAAAGACCATTGATTGGCGATCAGGTGGATGGGAGAAGGCACATGACCGAATGGACAATTGTGAGGGCAAGACCGCTAGAACGAATGGAGGAGCAAACCGCTAGGGCAAGACCGAGAGGCTGAGACCGCTAGGGAAAACCACTAAGACAGTTGGTGGTGGTGATGATAGGAGGATTCGGGATTGAGTGAAGGTGGTTCCCAGATGAAGATCTATCTTTATCATGGCTTGCTCAATCTGCATGAAATCAATATGGAATTTAGTCAATAACTTGATAATTCAACTAATTAGGCAAAATTGCATATTGTAGGATTTAGGAGATGAAATTGAATGTATCGAGTTGAATATGGCCCAAGATGGCAACTTGAAATCGTGATGGATATGCATTCATCACCACCCGATCCACATATAATCTTTTTTTGTAGCAATCTTCCAAAGATTCAATAGTGTTGCTACTTTACTAAACTCTCTAATTACTTCAACACCCACTTTCATCATTTTTGACTTAGTAACCTTATCCCTAAGAAGTTGTAATTTAATCTTCCCATATGATTATCTCTAGAGAAAGTTCCTAAGGATTCTCTTAATTTCTTCATTAATAGAACAAGGAAGGTAGAGAATAAACAAACAATACATGTGAATATCAAGCAATGTGGATTGGATAAGCACGAGCCTCCTTAATTTACATAATTCCTTGGACTTCCATCCATCTAATCATCTTTTGATTTTATCAATAAAGGACATACAATTCTTCTTTGACAACTTTTCAATAAACTTCAAGATATCTATGAGGCAACATAACTTCATTAATCCCCATAATGTCCACAAGCAAATCTTTATCAACACTAGAACTAACAGATATATAACTTTTTTTCTAGATTCTATTTAATACCAAAGACTAAAGTGAGTTTTAAAAAAATCCTACTACGACAAGTAGCACTTTCCACATTCTTGCATGAAGACTGTAACAACCCCGCCTCCCGATAACCCCCAATTAAGGGAGAACAAGAGGTCAGAGTCGTTATCGTAATTTCCTGGATCAAAGGTTCAACAAATAATCAGTAATAATTATTAAATTCTACTATGACTATACTGAAAGTTGGAATAAAAATAAAACTTTGCATACCTTTTTTTTCTTTCAAAAACTTGGATATCTACTTCTATCCACCTCTGGACTCTACTCTAACTAATCCTCCTTGCACTTTATTTCTTAATTTCACAATATGCCACTTTACTGTTTGTCCTTTTCAATTTGTACCTAAAATGTCAACAAACAAAACGTTGGTCAGCATAAATGAATATGTCGGTATGTGGGGGAAATAATAATCAGGCAATTATCTGTAACAACATATTGCAAGCAATTATGGTTTAGCAAGCAAACTTTACATCTTAAACATAACTACTCAATTCATATATACCCTAACCTCTGTGCTTGACCGTACAGTGGGCATGGATAGTACCTCTCATATGGTAGATCCCAACTAACCCCCATGATCCTACCTAACATGTAGACCAATACCTAGGGTTGAAGAGTCGCATGGCACTACCCATAGGTAGCCCAATCACTGACTCATGATATATTGAAGAGTTACCTGGAACTACCCATAGGTAGCCCAATCACTGACTCATGATAACCTGATGGTCCTACCTAATAGGTAGACCATGTACTAGGTCATCCTTTTCATCATTAGCAAAGCCACAGAGGAGGACTAGGATCTGAGCTAGTTAGGTATACATATTTAAGGTGATATTCATAGTCACTTTATAGTTGCATGAAATAAAAGTCATCCAAGCAGTTATTTTTAGGCAATCAATAAAATATCTGGGAATCGCCGTGAAACTAAAGCGATTAACCATAAGCGTAACCACATACCTGATCCAAAGTAACTTGATGTCCAAGCATTAATATCCAAGACAATCAAATAAGCAATCAGCAATATCCTGAAATTAATGCATAACATCCAAGTGTCATTATTTTATCCAAAACATTCTCAAGATCGACTTCGATTCCACCTTAGGATTTCTAGGCCAACTTTAAAATTTTATTAGGGTTTTAGCCTCCATAAAGCTTTTATCACTTTTCATACCCTTTTAGTTCACAAACCCTAATTTCAACATCATAGGCACAATTATCATCTTTGGCTTCTTTCGAATTGTCAACTCACATTTCATTATAGTCCAATTCAAATATGAACTCTATTTATCACTAATTCCACATTTATCCACTAGAAAACCCTAATTACCAAATTAAGGGTATTTATCCATAATTAGAAACTTTTATACTTAAAATATCTTAGAATCATCAAATCTCAGTTCTATCCATGGATTCAAACAATTAAAACCATTAAGAATCATAATTACTAACATTAGGGTTTTAAGGCCCATTAAAGCTTATTTATGTACTTGGAACCCTAAATTAATCAAACTATGCATAACGATTATCCTTTTGGATATGATGTGCCCTTTTATAATCAAAAGGTTAATATCAACTTTAAACATCCATATAACCCTTCCCAATTCATTAATCATCATAGATTAGGGTTTCTTAATCATTAATGCATTAATGTTGATAAATTCAACTACTTTTAGAATTGTAAGAGGAATTAGGCTCTAGATCTATTTTTAATGGATTCCTCGCATTTTTCTAAGCAAATTTCATATATTACATGTATCAATCCGATCTACTAATAATTAGATATGATTTTTACAAAAATCACTTATTTAGACCAATGGGAGGCTGCCACGTCAGCTTTTCCCATGCATCACGTAGCCGGCCGAGAATATAACGAAATGACGTGTTTGCCCTTGCATAAGTGATCGAATCTTCACACCCCAAAGGGGTAAAATCATCCAATGGCGCCTAGGTTGTCTTCAACCTCCCGACGCCGCTGCTTCCACCGAGCGCAGCACTCCACAGGTCTGCCCCCCTCTTCACCAGGGCTTGATGACCGCCGCCCTCTGTCGCACCTGGGGCGCCACCCAGCTTGTGACCCAAATGGCCAGTTTCAAGCACGATGGCCTACAATGTGTGGCCGACGTTGCAGCCATGCGGCTATTGCTGTGAATGGTTTAGGGCATGTCGATGATGGCTAAGCTTCTCTCTGGCATCGTGACACATCAAGCTTCCATCGCAACTCCTCCTTGTCTCCTCGTTGCTCCATGGCCGTGCTGCTCCTCTTTGTTAGGGTTTTTAGAGAAAACAAGAAGAAGGAGAGAGAGGGATGCATGGAACTCTCTTGGGCTCGGGGCTAAGGGTTCAACCCTTATATAGAGGAGGATAGCAATGCCCTAACATGCTTTCCCACAAAGAAAACGAAGCCCTTTCCCAATAGAAAACCAATTTTCCTTAATTAAGAAGTAATCTCTCTCTTAATTATCTTCTTAATAATCCATATTCCTTAGATATTAGGAATTCAAAAATTATCTCTCTTATCTTCTTTGTGCTTGGCTTTTAATCCATTGGCCACAAAAATTCACTTCCTTATAACAAAAGTATTTCTTTTTGATAATACCAAAAGTCATTAATTACATAACACATTATCCTCATATTAAGACTTTTATATTATTTGTATTTTCTCTTTCTTCTTCTCCATTGGGACTCCTTGGACCCCAAGAAATTCTAATATTTTGAAATTCCTTTAGGATGCTTATTATCCTTCTAGATGCTTCCACATCCATTATTTCTCATTATCTTACTCATTTCTTTATTAAAAGATTTCTTTTCAAGGATTTCTCTTTATCTTTTATTTCCTTTTTTCCTCTTTTCCTATTTCTTCCATTAGAAATCACATATAAACAAAATTTACTCAATTGTGGCCATTAATGCCACCTTCTAGAGATTTCTATATAATTCTCATAAATACTTTTCTTAATATTCATTATCTTGTATCTTTTTCTAATATTTGGACTTTTCTTCTTTTCTTCTCTTTTATATCCATTATTGGATTAATCTAATAATAGGAACCACAAAATTCCTATCAAAAGGGAGATTTGCAAAGAAATCCCTTCTTTGAAGCAAAGCATACAACCTTTTCAATTAAGTCAATATTCATAAAAACATTACACTTCAATTATGAAAACATATGTAAAATTGAGGTTGTAACATCCTTCCCCTCTTATAGGAATTTTTCCCTCAAAATTCCACCAAACATATAAACAATTCAGGATAAGACTTTTCCATATCCGTCATTGGCTCCCATGTGGCTTCATCCTCTCCATGGTGCTTCCAAAGAACATTTATCATCTCATATTCTTTACTCCTGAGCTCTCTCTCACCTTGGTATCTCATACCCTTATAGGTGACTCAGGGTAAGTTAGCCTCCCTTGGGAGCTCACTACGTTCATTGCTCAGTCCATGGCTTGGGTACCTCACATAGTGCTCTAGATCGGACATGTGGAACACATCATACATCACGTTATCCTGAGGGGTAAGGCTAAACATAACCATCTCCACCAATCCATCCCAAATGGACCCATGTATCGGGGACTCGGCTCTCTCAGCTATAGCTCAGAGGGGTCGGATTTTCATATCACATATTCTCCCACAGTGAATTGTATGTTAGTCTACTTTGCATCAGCTCATGACTCATGTCACCCCTGGGCTCTCTTTCAGCCATCACATGATCAAAGAGACTTCATCTGCACACACTGTGGCCTTTTTCTGACCTTCGTGAGGTCCCTTCACCCACATCATCTTAATGAAGCGGTGACCGACACAACTTCCCTTACATAGCTTCTTACATCCCAATACTGCCTATGGTGGCTAACATCACAACTTTCATAAGACAAGAGCTATCTCCATGTGTCACCATGAACGAGCACACACGCTCTCATCAGACCCTCTAGTCTGGATCATACTAACCATCAGTTAGGGGTGATAAGTTGTACTAGCATCAAGTTCATCATGTACTTACTTCTACCGCATGGAAGTGAATCTTTAGGTCATACTCATGAACCTTTGAACTCGCATCATGGTGTAGTTGAACCATCTCTCTTACATGTAGTTCAACCGAATCTGTCTCTTGACAGTACTCTCTCTTTCTCTTTAGACTATGTCATCTAGGTAAGGCAATCTACCATAACCCATATTGCACCTTGACCTTCTTCGGTCCATGGGAGACTTACCACGACATCCATAGTGATGAACTCCCATTCCCTCTCAAGAACTTTTATCCTCTATATCCACTCAATGGGTTATTGGTGTTCGTCCTTCACCTCCTGACATGCATGGCGATAAGCCACATGCAACTCCGTACACTTCTTAGGCATCCAAAGTACTACTACCACTTATTATCTTAGTAGTACCACAATGTATGGTGAACTTAAAATCATGATCTCCTGTATGTCATGATTCCTCAAGGTTGATTCCCTAAAACACTCTAGTCATGGGTTTCATCACCTTCTTTTCCAGAGAAGTGCATCTGGGGTTCTATCACCATCCTTATATCACAACAAGACCTAGGCTGGATAACCAAGCAAACACTAACTCGATTAATAGATCTTGTTATATCTGAGTGTTAGCCAAACATATCTCACCACTAAGGGTTCACCTAACTACCTAGACTAGGCAGTTGCGTCTCAATAAGAGCATCCATTACCACCTTTTATCTCTATGAGTTAGGTAATGTTGAAGACATACACCTCCATGTATTCCACTTATTATCTCATCTAGGACTATAAGTCTATCTTCATCAATAAAACTCTGAGTTCATCCTCTTGGTTATCGAACTCAATCTTGTATAACTCATATATTCCACATAGCTCATGATAAAAACATCCTCATAAGATGACTACCTTAGTTCTCTTGGTGTTTGTACACCATCCACACATCGTACACTCCACAAGGGTATGCTATTATCTCTATCCTCATACATCATAGCAATGTTTCCACTCACATCATCTTTATCCTTGGTGTATGGCATGTATATTGCCCTATCTCTCACCACCATAACGAGAGGAAATAAGCCTTTGGCTGCAGTCCAAATTCAGAGTTCTTCCCATTCCAAGAGTAGAGATGGTGCATCCCACATTACCGGTACACCTTCCAGTCTAGGTTGAAACGTGCAACACATGTCCCTACATCATGAACATCTCGATATCAAGGTTACTTCCATGGAAAACTGGTCTCAAACCCATTTGCGTCATCATACCATCCTTGGTCATCTCCTCTAGGTCTATAGGGTGCCGACACTTTTGGGGTCATCCCTCTTCCCTTATGCATCTAGAGAGTGCCTTCCTCATATGCCCTTTGGGTCCCCTGAGTTCATGAAGGTGATCAATCTCCTAACCCATGGCCCTCAGACAATAATAGTTGTTACCTCCCGACCCTTTGGTCATGTGCAACTAGGGAATTAGGCAACTCCTACTCCCATCGGTCTTATCCCTACCTGACCATAGGATAGACTTAGGATCCTAACATAGTACATATCCAGCGTGAAACCTTACCCAAGTCTCCATCATCTCTCTCAGCATTCATGGTTTGACTTACATCATTTCGTATGGATCATGGTGACCTATCTACCTCGGTCAGGCCCCATACTGGCTACCTCCATGGTAACACATCCACATGCACTTAGAGATGGTTATCTATGGGTCTATAGGTTCATTCTTATACTATGTACTCTCCACTTAGCTTCTCAAGATCCTATGAGACCTCCTTAGGATACCTCAAACCCAACAAAAGTTGTACATACCCTACAGAAGGGTCCCTCTCCCAAGATGGGAGGAAACTACATCTTGATAGCAAAAAGGTCACAAACGTCCCTATGTCTAAGGTTTATATCCACATGAGCATGCTTAGCCCTAGCAAGCTACTAAGGCACATAGCTAACAAACAGACCGTCTTCTAAACCATACTAGGTCTCCATGGTAGGTCATACTTGTTCTCAATCCTCAATATTGGACCAAGATCATACCTACCCATGTCACCAACTTATATGAGAGGGGTTCATCAAACATACACCTTAATCCAAGGGGTTTCCCTTTCCTCTAAACATGAGGGGTGTCATGCTCCCATGTGTAGGAACTCAAACATCTGTGTGAGCATCAGGTGCACTAGGAACTACTACTTCCCCTCTTATAGGTCTAGGAACCCCAGGTTCATGTAACACCCCTGACCTGGGTTATGCTTTAACCCTAGGTGTTTTGATTAAGAAAGATGATTATATTTTTAATCTCATCTTGTGAAAAGTAATTAGGGCTCATGAGGAACTTATGTTTCAATTTTGGTCCTGTTTGAACAATGTTGAAGCAATGATTTCTTATTTTGGACTAAAGTGCAAATTACCCAAGTTGAGGGGTTAACTTGCAAATTGCACATGATAAGATGTTCCTCTGATGTTGAGACATCATAAGGATGAATATGATGTAGTAGTATGGTTTCTACAAGCCTGGACACCAAGATAGAGCTTGTTGGACAATGTTGTGCATTAAAACCTAGTTTTGGAGTAAAGTGCAATTTACCCAAAATCTATGGTTCAATATGCAAATTACCACTTCAATAAGGTCCTTAATGTTTCTTGGCATCATGTATAGCAAAGAAAATGAGAGGGACTCCTCATTTGAACTAAGTTGGAGGAGAGAGAATCTTGACATTAAAATAATCAAGAATAATGCCTAATTGAAACCCTAATTCGATTTAGGGCAAAAATGAATAAAAATAATTGAAGGGCTTTCAACCAAAATGTTTTGGGTTGATTTTGAATAAGGATGGAAGTTCCTTTGCTAAGATAAGGAACGAAAATATCTTAAGTAGGTGAAATTCCACTCACCTTATTATAAAGAAAAGTAATTTCCACTCACATATGGGATATTAATATAATAAGCATTAAGGTGCTTAATTTGCTTTTCTTTAAATTGAGGATAATTAAGGGGAATAAAAGGCAAAGGAAGGTGCCTCGTATCCATAGAATTTAGGGGGAAGAGGCGGCCATAATTTTTGGATTAATTGGATTTTTATAAGGCATTTTCTCTCTCATCAATTTCCTTATAAAAGTGCCTTTTCCAAATGAATTGAAAGGCTTTTTCGGCCCTTTCTTCTTCCTTTGCTTGGGATGAGATCAAGGGGACTTAGTAGCAACAGGAGGACGAGCCCCAACCTGTTGATAAGCTTCTTGACTCTCATTCTTCATGATTTCATGGTGGAAATCGAAAATAAATTATGGATTCCTTCTTATTTCGATCTCCTCTTCAACCCTAGCCAACTTTTGCAATCAAAATCTTGAGGAAAAGCCTAGGGGGAGTTGATAGAGCTTCATCCACCATTGATGTTGTGATCTTGGATCTTTGGAGCTCAATTGGAGGCGGGTTTTATAACTTAAACCCTCAAACATTGCTATTGCATCAATCTTCTATGCTTTGTTTATTGATTTCTTCAATTTTATACACTTTTGTTTCTTTGCTGCAAATTCCATCAAGAACGGTTGCTATTCTTGGGTGCAAGAAGGAAGATGATTATTACATCATCATAAGAAAGCACCTCACCAAATATCTTAGGAGAAAACGATCTCAAAAGTTGGGACCAAACGGTTTCACCAAAACCGTTTGGTGACCAAACGGGTTGCAATCCGTTTGGTGGCAAACGGGTTCAAACCCATTTGAAGGAGTTGACCAAGCGTTGACCGTTTAGTAATCTCGTTCCTAATTATGTAGGCTAATTACCCTCCAAATTTGAGGGGTTAACTCCAAAGGAATCATAGGTTGAAGGCCAATCAATTAGACAAATCGAATTGAATTAAGTGCTGATTTTCAACCTGAATAACTTGACCTGCTTGGGAAAACGGGTTCAAGACCGTTTGATATGGTTGACCAAGCGTTGACCGTTTGGGATTCCTGTTCATAATGATGTTGGTTAATGACCGTACAAATTTGAGGGGTTAACTCCAAAGGAATCATAGGTTGAAGGCTAATCAATTAGGAAAACCTAATTGAATTAAGTGCTGATTTTCAACCTGAATAACTTGACCTGCTTGGGAAAACGGGTTCAAGACCATTTGAGATGGTTGACCAAGCGTTGACCGTTTGGGATTCCTGTTAATAATTATGTTGGTTAATGACTCTCCAAATTTTAGGGGTTAACTCCCACGGAATCGTGAGTTGAAGGCTATTCAATTAGGCAAACCTTAATTGCAAACAGTGCTGAAATTCCAATGAGTTAAGTTGAGATTTTGTGTTGATTAACCCAAACGGGTTCAAGACCGTTTGGGGATCATCCAAACGGGTTCAATACCGTTTGGGGATCACCCCAAGACCGTTTGGAGGTCTGGGGTCAAGTATAGTTGATCAATTGAAGGTCCAAAGGTACCAAATCATACTGCAACTCAATGCTGATTTGTTGAACAACTCGATAGACCAATCCATGATGATTTTTCACTAAAGTCCAAAGGTTGGATGAGCCAAACGGTCTCAAGACCGTTTGGAGCTCATCCAAACGGTCTCAAGACCATTTGGTGGTCACCCAAGACCGTTTGGAGGTCTAGGGTTGAGTATGGTTATGTGTTTGAAGGTCTAAAGGTACTAAGTTGATATACAATGCAATGTTGATTTGGTGATCAATCCAATGAACCAAACCCCAATTGGAATGCTTAGATTTGAGTGATATGATGGGCAAACGGTCTCAAGACCGTTTGGAGGTCATCCAAATGACCTCAAGACCGTTTGGGGCCAGGTCATACCCAATTTGGATGATGGTTCAATGGTTTCAAAGCAACTAGTCTTACATTGATTAGTGTTGTTGAATCATCGATTCCAAACCCTAATTCAATTGAATCAAACCCTAATTGATGATCAATTGAGGGTCAATTGAGGGTCAAATCATTTGAAGGTTGACCTATTAAACTCAATTGAAGTATGAGGATAGGTCCAACTGATGATTGATTCCATGAATTCAATGATTGAAGGAATCAACATTGGAAACCCTAATTCAATTGGATACTTATGTAATGGAGGTCCAATGTGATTGAATCTCTGGAGAATCAAGATGGTGAATGGTCCATTGATCCAATTCTGATTAGTAATGATAGTCAATGAAGGTACAAAGGTTGAAACCCTATTAGTACCTAAGTGGTTAGTGCCAATTAAGGGATGAACCCTAATTGCTTATAGGATCAATGACTTGATATACTATGTTATCATAGTTGTATGAACTCGATTGAAGGGTTGATATGACCTAATCAAGTTGAGATGATGATAGAATGAATTCCTATAAGAATATGATTCATTTGGTGTTTAAGGGTATGATCCTTAAGTAGAGAGATCATGAAACCCTAATCATGAACATAAACCCTAATTATGGGCAATGTGATATGAAACCCTAATGAAGGGTGATGTTATATGCAATCCCTATTCTAAAGAAGGGAGATGGTATGTGAAACCCTAATCCCTAATGATAGAATAGAATTCATACTTGAATATGATTCATGAGGTGAACTCCCTTTGCACGACCATGCAAGGTAGCACGGCCGTGGTAGCTTCCCCTCGCACGGCCGTTCTTGGTTGCACGGCCGTGGTGCTCTATGCTTGATTTAGAGGTGATTCGAAAGTGACCTCATATGATCGTATACCTTGATATGATTATAAGTCCAATATAACTGGATGAAGGATACATAAGATATGTGATGAGAAACCCTAGTTGAGGGTGTATCATTGTGATTGTTTATAAGCAACTTTATAATAAAGTCATGCCTTAAACTAAGATAAGTCCATATCATGTGAGATAGCTGTACAATTCTAATGTGTGGCCTTTGCATTATATGCTAAAGGTAAGAGATTGGTGATGGAATGTATTAAGAGGGAAATACCTTAATACAAGATAAGATGGATAACTCAACAGAGTTTGAAATGATGAGAAAGTGATACATCAAGATATGATAGTTATCACATTCAGCATTTCAGGGTTTATATGCCTTGATGTACTTCAAATACAATATAATTGGGTAAGAAACATATGAAGTGTGTTATGAAACTATTACAATGAAATGTAATGAGTTGTTACACCTTGATGAGTGTTAATTAATGTACCTTGAGAATGGGGTTAAGCCCAAATAATGTGTATGATATAATCATACCATGATAAGGATGAGAAATGAACTCATACCTTGAATTGATGATCATTAATGCTATATGATGAAAGTAATGTTCTAGAATAATCAAATATGATATACTTGAATGCCCCAGAGGTATGGAATAATGTATTAAGGGTTGGACAGATAATGAGATCATGAACTCTTTATTAATGAGAAATGGGGAACCCTAACCCTAATTTGGGTAAAGGGAATGAAAAGCCCTATTTGATAGTAAACCCTAATTCCTGGTAGAGGAATAATGGTGTTACTATCACATCACGTGATGTGATGAATATATTGTATGACTGTTATCATGCCTAATAACCATACAGATATTATGAGATGATGTATATAGCTAGTGTGAGCTGTGACATTTATATAATAAATGTTGATTGGCATTATGTGCCTTAATGTTGTTGTTTCTTAGTAAAAGAAGCAATATGCATGGACTTTTATGAGTCACATGAGTAAGTTGTTACCTAGTGAGAGGTGACAAGATATTTCATGGCCTTGTGAGCCAGGTGTGATGCTTGTGTAACAAGTATCATGAATGCCTTGGTCAGATGACCTGAAGGTGATAGTTACCTGAAAAAGGTATAATAATGCTCAATGATGAGTTAAGGGTTTGAATACCCAGAACCATATGATTATGGTGATGAGAAAGTGAAGGGATGATAATTCCCAGTATTGAAATGAGGGACTGAGTTCCCAGGGTCTTTGAAAGACTGATAAATATCTGATAAAAGTAGTACATGTCTCTTTATAGCATTGTTGTAATAAGTTATGTTTGAGAACTTGGCTGATGCTAAAAGAATATGAGAATGTACTTAATAAATCAAGTGAAATCTATTCATGTAGTGCTCTGACCATAGATCCATCATCGTCAGGAATAGGTGATGGTGAAACGGGTGCCCGCGGCAAAACCCGGAGCACATATTTTGAATATGTGGGGGTAAATGGGCGAAAATATCCTTACGTCCTCTTGAAGAGATTGTTGGAAGGTAAACAAGAAACCTCTCAATCCTTCATGAATATGTCGGGATGGATGTATCATGAATCTCCCAATGATACTTAATGTCGGATCGAGGAGATAAACAAGAAATCTCTCGATTGGCGATGAGAGTGCAGTTGATGCTGTAACTCTGTAGTGAAGGTGCCAGAATACCCTGGCTAGCTAGTTAGCAGAGACATGAGATGTCCTGCATGTGGTCTCGTACTGACCGAGACAGATGAGGTCATAAGAATCCGGCTCTTTTGATGACCTATGTATGGTACCGAGGCGATTTCGTAATGGTCGGTTGGAGTATGAGCGGTATATCTCATCTCCTCAGAGCATAAGTGTGATTGTAAAATGTAATCAGCCGTATAGCATGTTTGCTTAAGGATTGAATACGGAGATTCATTGGCTGATGTTGTACTTCTTTGTGCATTCCTTAGTAGATAAATGTTAATTATGTTTCTTTATATTCTCAACAAAGTAGACAGATGAATTACTTATCTACCATGGGTAGATGCAATGACCTCCTTGAGAATGGAGATTATCTTATTTTGTTCTATGATGAATAATTCTGCCTGATAATGTAAAAGTAACCCCTACTCAATTTTAATTTGATAAACTGCAATAACAATGTTTTTGGCGGAGAGTTATATCTCTCGCTGGGGCAATTTTCAATTGTCTCACCCCCGTGGGAAACATTTTTAGGTATGCATGGAAGGCAGAGCAGAAACCCTAGAACAGGGAAAGAGCAGCAGCAACAGCAGGGACAACAATAAAATCTCAGGTGGAAATATTGTTTGTCTAGTCATATAGATAGTAGTCTTATGTGTCGTCTCTGTACTCTCAGGTCCTCGGAGTTTTAAATGTATCAATCTGAGTTTTGGCTTAGTGCCTCGAAGTTTTTATACTGTCTGTGTATATTTGTTAACAGGGCAGTCAATGTTGTAATCCTTGAAAAGGAATGGTACAGGTTGTGTACTTGTGAACCAGGATGAATTTGGAATAATTTGGTTCATGGTTAAAGAGTTTTCCTTTGAATGGATCTCTTTGCAAAAAGTTTTAAATTTTCAGTGATTTTCAGTAATCTGCTGCAAATAATTCGCTTCCGCATTAGTTAATCCTGTTTTTGCGAGAGGGTCGTTTCAGTTCACCTCTTATGCAACAGCTGTCCAACTGCATGCTCAACATTCTAACAACGAACCAAGCATGTACGAGGTGCATAACGCACGTCCTATTATCCTTCCACTTGAACAACACCTCAGAGTCGATTCCTCCTCAAGGACAACCAACTAGGTATAAGACTTTACAACTTGTTACTAAACCTCCTCAAGGTCTAAGGAATTCTTCTTCCTATCCCTAGCAGATAAGCACATATATCATCTGCACATAGGTACCAGCAGCCTCATCTTTCTTCTAGGGTTTGGTTCCTCTAAAGTCAACCAAGATACCAAAAGCCTCCAGGGGTCATGCACGAGGCAACCGCAACCATCCACTTAGGTCACAACATACCCAACTTCTTAGGGTTCCTCATATCCCAGAGTCTAATCTTCCAACCTTCTTATTCGGGTCTTGCTCTCTCTCTCTAGAGCTAATCCTACAAACAACCTTGCCACTGGAGGTTCTCTCTTTAAAAGGGTGGATCAAGCTCACATGCATACACTTACATGGGTGAAACCTACATTCGCTCGAGATTATCTATGTTTCTTTATGGTTAGCTCATAATCTATCCAACATGCCCTTCTGGCTTGGGTTTCGACCTATTGCCAGCACTTACTAACGTACTCTAGGTGCATACTATGACATGCTCATATCAGCCCATAGGGTTTCTATAGGGTCATCACTAACCTCATCAATGAAGGAGTTATCCTTCACCCTAACATGTACGACCCTTCCCAGGGTTGGGTAGCCAAAGGTACTAGGCCAGCCAACCTCACATGGCTCACACTATCATAGGGATTCAAAACCAACATCATGTCAACCCACATAGAAGGTCGACCATGACTTCCATCTCATCATGTCATCTCTCTCTCTAACCACCACTTAGGGTTAGGGTTAGCATCATCCTCAGAGGATGTGCCAGGTCTCTACCTTTAATCGATGTCTCTTCCTCCAAGACGAACTCTACTTCATCCTCCTGACAAGAAGGTCTAACCTCAGGTCTCTCCCAAGGGCATGACAACACATGTCATACAATCCTAAGCATGCAATTATTCTTTAGTTTATGCTTAAACTATTAAGCTTATGTCCATGACATCTTATTTACATGTTTTTTCTTTAATTTGGTGGAGGATTCCTTAACTTTATCATACATACCCTGACCTCAAGAGGGTGAGGAAGAGAGATAAAAACCCTAAACCTCCGAATCTTAACAAAATTAGGGTTGAGAAGGGACGAAAATAGATGAGAGAGTCCTAAAGGTATCTTATTTCGAGTCAGATCCTAAGGCATTGGCCAGGCAGCCACACAGATTCGGGAGTCCTCATATTCCGACTAGTGGTGCAGAGGAAAATATTGTCAGCCCCCGGACGTGATCCTTTTCTAGACATCTCTGTCTTTCGAAAAGTCCTCTAATAACTCCCTCAGTTGTATGGAATTTGTAAAATTTAATAATTACTAAAGATTAAATGAGGAACCAATGCTCTGATACCAAATGTAACAACCCCGCCTCCCGATAACCCCAAATTAAGGGAGACCAAGAGGTTAGAGTCGTTATCCCAATTTCTCGGATCAAAAGGTTCGACAAATAATCAATAATAATTATTAAATTCTACAATGACTATACTGAAAGATGGAATAAAAATAAAACTTTGCATACCTTTTTTTTCTTTCAAAAACTTGGATATCTACTTCTATCCACCTCTGGACTCTACTCTAACTAAACCTCCTTGCACTTTATTTCTTAATTTCACAATATTCCACTTTACTATTTGTCCTTTTCAATTTGTACCTAAATGTCGACAAACAAAACGTCGGTCAGTATAAATGAATATGTCGGTATGTGGGGGAAACAATAATCAGGCAATTATTTGTAACAACATATTACAAGCAATTATGGTTTAGCAAGCAAACTTTACATCTTAAACATAACTACTCAATCCATACATACCCTAACCTCTACGCTTGTTGATGAATGGGTTTTGAGTCACTTTTATAGGCTTATTTTATATCTGTTTTATACATGTATTTGTCATTTTCTTGATTATATTTGCATAATTCACTATAGTTGGCCTTTAAACTCTTTTTTCATCCAATTATACTTCTTTTATCATATTTATATGATTTTATATAATCCCCGGACTTATACACATGTTTCGGCACATTTGCATTGTCCATAGTCGATACTATCGACCCTGGTGTCGATACTATCGACATTTCATCATAAAGCAACCCCAAAATGCAATTTTGGAAGTAAAAACCTGTATCATGGTCGATACCATCTACCTTGGGGTCGATACTATCGACAGCGTCGGGATCTGGCGATTTTCAGCACTAAAATGGAGCGTTTTAATTCGACGGTTGAGCTTTTTTCGGAGCCGTAAAGTGGTCCTATGACCTAAGAAGAGCACGGACGGCCGTAGGGGGATCTCATATTGTGTTGCACAACATCCAAGAAGGAGAGAGAGAGAGAGAGAGAGAGAGGAGACAAGAGACGAAGGCCGCCAACCGAGCGATCCGGGCACCTCCGACGGGCAATTTTGCTGTCGGAAGATTGCAAAACGCACGTTTCTCGAGGAGGATCTCCAGGAACACCTTTGTATCAGGGGTTACACGAGTTTGCTCCATGTTTCCCATGTTTTTCTTCTCTACTCCTATGTATTTTCCATTGTCAACCATGCGGGGCTAATCCCCTTAATCTTTAGGATCGGGAGTAGCCCGAGGAAGCATTGTATGACATTTTTATCATAGTAATTCATAATTTGTCTTCTAAATCTGTGGTATGCTTTTGTTTTCTCAATTATATTGTTATGCTTAATCACCATAATGATAATCTAATACCTTTAATTACTTTGAAAGAAGAATTAACGGTTGAAAAGAGACGAAATTCACATTAATTAACAAATCCCTTGAACAAGGTGATGTACGGTTAATGGTGGAAACCCAGAGGTCGATTATAATGCACCTAGTTTAGGGTATAGGTTACTACGATGGTGGAACCGACCTAGACTTAGGAGTGAATTGTACCACGACAGTGGACAATTCTGACTACAGGCCACTACCCGGATTGAGAGATGAACTTGAGTAGCTATATGGAAATTCATACAATGAAAACCCGCGGTGAAACCGCAATCCTAAAGATCTCCATTTGAATTGATTAAACTAAACCCTTAATCGATTGCTCTATTTTATTTTATTTTCTTTTATTTTACAACAACTCTCAAACTCTTTTAATCGGTTTAGCTGATCGCAACCAGTTAGTAGTAGTCTACTAAAATTCATGTTTCCCAGAGTTCGACTCGGGCCTCACAAGGCCTATATTACATTGATACGTATACTTGCGTTTACACGCATGGTTTACGCGTGTCAAGTTTTTGGCACCGTTGTCGGGGAAACGGTGAATTTTAGCACTACAAGTGCAACGAGCGGCCACACTAGGCCACTTTTAATTCCTGTAATTTTTTTTTCTTTTTATCTTTTGAACTGAATTACAAATCTTATCCATTGTTTTAATTATTAGTACTAGTTCATACACTACCATTTGAAATTTCAGGTACTAGTAAAGTAATAATGGGTGACAAACTGAAAAATGAGGAGCAGACGATCTGGGAAAGGATTAAGGCTTCTTCTTCTTCTTCTGCACAGAAGGGGCCAATCAAGAAACAAGCTATCAACATACCCAGTTACAAGATTGATCCAGGGCTTATTCAGTTGGTCAAATCGCAGGCTTTCCATGGACTTAAAAATGAGGATCCGGTGACCCACATCAGCACGTTCATGGAAAATTTTGATATGATAAAGATTGACAGGTTCCCGCAAGAGACACTCTACCTGAAACTTTTTCCCAGTTCTTTAGTGGGCAATGCTTGGGAATGGCTGCACAATCTGGATGATGAGTACATTGAATCTTGGGATCACATGGTTGAGGTGTTCTTTGAGAGGTTCTTCTCGCCTGAAAAGACAAATGATCTAGTGAGGAAGATACACAACTTTAGCCAGCGAGCTGGTGAAACATACTCTGAAACTTGGGAGCGCTTCCAGATCATGCTGAGGAAGTGTCCACATCACAGCTTAGACAAGGAGGAGCAAGCTAAAATTTTCTACTTTGCCATAAATGAACATGATAGGGGCAATTTGGACTCAGTAGGTTCCGGTTTCTTTTTGAACAACACAGGCACAAGGTGTTGGGAGATTCTAAGGAACATGTCCAAAAAGCAGTCTTGGGGTGAAAGAGATGCACCCGGGCAGGTTGGCATTACACATGAAGCAAGGGCCATCAAAGCGCTTAATGACAAGTTGGATCTTATAGCCAAGAAGCTCCTAGAGAAAGAGGACAATAGGTCTGATGATGAAACACATGCAAAGTATATGCATCAACAGGGATATAGAAATAACAATTATGATAGGAGGAAGGAACAAAATTTTCAGAAGCTGCAGCCTAGCCTAGAGGAAAAGAACAATGAATTGCTTAGCCAGGTGGTGAAACAAAATCAATAGATGATGAGTACATTCGCCAAGCAGTTACAGTCTCAGGGCGAGATTTTGAATAAATTTGGGCAGACATTGCAAAGTCATGGAGCACAAATGAGGGCACTAGAAACGACTGTGACCCAAATTTCCAATGAAGTGGCGGCCATGAAGCATACAAATCAACAAAGACAGGCTAGGAATGCAGATGTTGTTCAAGCACATCATCAAGTGAAATATATATATATGATTTCTGAGGCAGAGCCCCCGGTGGTGGAGGTCCAGGACAAAAGCAAAATGATTTTTGATACGGAGGCTACACCAAGAATACTGTATCCTCGCAGTCATTATGGACTACTGGGCGGATGTTGTCCATTCATAAAAATTCGCCAAGAGCACATCGCAACCGCGCCCGCACCTAAGCAAGAGGAGCAGGTGAAGGCCATGCGTCATGGTGAAGCTATAGTCACTAAGAGAGGGGAGCAGCCACAAGTCATGCCATACATAGATGATGTGTCAAATCCTATCCTAGAAGGTGGTGTTAAAGAAAGCTTAGGGGAGGAGACCCCTAAAGTTCCATATGTGCCACCACACAAGCGAGCGAAGGACCCAAATGTGCCTTTCCCGGATAGTCTGAGGCCGAAGAAAGAGCATAGGCACTACAAGAAGTTCTTGGAGATGTTTCGGAAGATCCACATTAATATTCCGTTAGTGGAAATGATAGAACAGATTCCAACATATGGAAGGTTTATCAAGGACATAATCACCAAGAAAAGGCAGATAAAAGACACTGACATTTGTGTTGTTGATGAAAAAGTGAGTTCTATAATCCAAGGACGGCTACCAAGGAAGAGGAAAGATCCAAGATGTTTCTGCATCCCATGTTCCATAGGCGGCCAACATTTTCCACAAGCACAGTGTGACTCAGGGGCCAGCATTAATCTTAGGCCACTGTCCACGTTTCAAAAGCTGGGATTGAAGAAGCCAACACAAACTTCTATGACAATTGAGTTGGTGGATGGATCAATTGTGAAGCCACAAGGTATATGCGAGGATGTGCTTATCAAGGTTGACAAATTCATCTTCCTTGTTGACTTTGTGGTCATGGACATGCATGAGTTGGAAGGAGGTGAGATGCTATTGGGAAGGTCGTTCCAAGCTACGGCTGATGTAATCACTGCCATTGGGCGAGGTTACTTGACACTTGGGATTGGTGATGATAGAGTTAAATTCAAATTACCACATGACTCATTGGAGACATCTCTTGACAACCCAGGTTAAAGGTATCTTTATGTCAAGCCTAGGACATTAAACAAGGGTGCTTGTTGGGAGGCAACCCAACTTTCAGTTCATTTTTATGTTTGGTTATGTTCTTTTATGTTTATGTACTTGGTTTTTTCTTAGGTTTTGATAATTTTTGTAAAAATGGTACCCTAACTCGTGTTTTGAAGTGTGTAGAATGTTAAGTTTGATACTATCGACACCCATGTCGATAGTATCGAGTTTGGATCAGTAAACGCTGAAGAAAAGTCGATACCATCGACCTTAGTGTCGATAGTATCGAGATTCCTAAAGATTTTCAGAAAAATTGGTGGCAGTAAAATCGATACCATCGACCCTAGGGTCGATAGTATCGACACTTTTGAGTTCCCAAGCTTTTAGATGCGTCGATACAGCAAAATTGTTGATCCTGAGTCGATACCATCAACCTTGGTCGATGGTATCGACACCTGCAGGACAGCCACATAAAACAAGTCGTAAAAGGTATCGAAACGAGATTTTTTCGAACCATTTTTTGCAGAGGAAAGATGGATGAAGAAAGTCACGTCTTAGAACCACTAATACACAAAAAATGGGATACAAAAAGGAGGGATATAGCAAGTATCACTTGGTCCACTTGAGCATCTAACCATCCTTATTCACCACACTTCAAAGCGAACGGTACCGCTGTTCCACATCTTAAGTGAGAATGTTGACTATGAGGTCATAGTCATATTCAAGCTTAGGGGGGTGTTGGAACAACCCTCTATCTTAGTTTTTACTTACTTATTCATGTTACTTTTACTTTTGAGATATTAGTTGCTTTTATTTCTAGATTTACTGCTTTTGTAGGATCCACATCTATCTAGTGTAATATGTGGAGCAATAAATGCATGGTTTCAATTGGGAGTTTTACTCTTGGGTTGTGTGCACATGAAAATATGAGCATATTGAAAACTTTTTGATCTTATTCTTGTGAGTAATTGAGTTGTATAACTGAGGAAGTGCTTGGGTGAGTCAGCTTCAGGACATGGGGACATGAATGACCATCTTTATTGTCCAAGGAAAAGTGATTGACAAGGATGTTTGAGCCCAAACCGACCAAACGCTAACGTGACCTTAGACTAAAGTTTAAGAGAGAAATCCTTCAGTTACCATGTACACAGGTCTTTAGAGAGGGACTTATGATATTTTCAGAAGGTTCTGTCAATTAGTCTTGTGATCTGATCCACCGCAATTTCATTCACACTCCACCATAAGAAATGGGAGCACATTATTGTCTTCCACTTTTTGATTGCATCTCATGTAGATAGGTCTTGCATTATATCTATTTTCACATATTTTTTTGCATGAAAATGAAAAAAAGGGATAAAGTAGTTATACATGCACATTATCCTTAGGTGCGTGTCATTTAATTGCATAACTATCATTATGTAGTTGCATTTGCATCTTTTGAGCATATTGTACACCATGTATCTTATGTTACTCTAAAAACATTAAATGTGGTGAGCTTGATCCATACCCTCCAAATAGAATGCTTCAAATGTATAATTTATGTAACAAGAAGTGAGCCCGACAAATAATTCATTGTCATCTATGAAAATAAGGGCTTGAAAATTTTTTTTGAAGAAAAATTGAAAAAAAGAGAAGAAAAAAAAGAAGAAAAAAAGAATTGAGAAGTAATAAAGAAGAAGAGGGAGAAAGGAACATGTTCTCACCTGAGAACTAAGAAGAATAAGCACATGGTGTAGTTTTCTTAGATATTCCATCTCACCTTGAGACGGAATTATAGTGCATGCATCATTCCACCAAAAATATAGCATTAGGACATTTTCACTTGCATTTTGCATCATGATAGGTCATTAATTTTTGTATTGCATGATTGACTGTTATGTGATTCCATCTCTTCCACAACCACCTATCCCATCCACCCGTTGCTCTAATCGGTAGGCCACCCATGATATTCTTCTCAATCATTAATATCAGGAGATTTGCTTCCATTTAGATGGTAGTTAGGAAATGATAAACGTAGATAGGAGATCACAAGATGCATCAAGTATGGACCAGATGAGTTTATCATATTAACTACTTTAATTGATAGTATTTTATTGATTGGGGGACAAATATCTTTTACATAGGTCTTTGGTCGCCTGGATGGCAGTTAGTGTTCAGTGGTCAATGAGGGCCGGTTTGTGGAAAGAAAGTGGGGATGATGTAGATTCATTTCATGTATTTATGTCCTATTGCTGACTTATCTCAACCAGATCCAAAGTTTTGTTGCTCGAGGACGAGCAAGGTTTAAGCTTAGGGGAGTTTGATGCATGGGTTTTGAGTCACTTTTATAGGCTTATTTTATATCTGTTTTATGCATGTATTTGTCATTTTCTTGATTATATTTGCATAATTCACTATAGTTGGCCTTTAAACTCTTTTTGCATCAAATTATACTTCTTTTATCATATTTATATGATTTTATATAATCCCCGGACTTATACACATGTTTCGACACATTTTCAGGCACTTTTGCATTGTCCAGAGTCGATACTATCGACCCTGGTGTCGATACTATCGACATTTCATCATAAAGCAACCCCAAAATGCGATTTTGGAAGGAAAAACCTGTATCATGGTTGATACTATCGACAACGTCGGGATCTGGCGATTTTCATCACTAAAACGGAGCGTTTTAATCCGACGGTTGAGCTTTTTCAGATCCGTAAAGTGGTCCTATGACCTACGAAGAGCACGGCCGGCCGTAGGGGGATCTCATATTGTGTTGCACAACATCCAAGAAGGGGAGAGAGAGAGAGAGGAGACAAGAGACGAAGGCCGTCAACCGAGCGATCCGGGCACCTCTGACGGGCAATTTTGTTGCCGAAAGACTGCAAAATGCACGTTTCTCGAGGAGGATCTCCAGGAACACCTTTGTATCAGGGGTTACACGAGTTTGCTCCATGTTTCCCATGTTTTTCTTCTCTACTCCTATGTATTTTCCATTGTCAACCATGTGGGGCTAATCCCCTTAATCTTTAGGATCGGGAGTAGCCCGGGGAAGCATTGTATGACGTTTTTATCATAGTAATTCATAATTTGTCTCCTAAATCTGTGGTATGCTTTCGTTTTCTCAATTATATTGTTATGCTTAATCACCATAATGATAATCTAATACCTTTAATTACTTTGAAAGAAGAATTAACAGTTGAAAAGAGACAAAATTCACATTAATTAACAAATCCCTTGAACAAGGTGATGTACGGTTAATGGTGGAAACCCAGAGGTCGATTCTAATGCACCTGGTTTAGGGTATAGGTTACTACGACGGTGGAACCAACCTAGACTTAGGTAGTGAATTGTACCACGACAGTGGACAATTCTGACTACAGGCCACTACCCGGATTGAGAGATGAACTTGAGTAGCTATATGGAAATTCATACAATGAAAATCCTCGGTGAAACCGCAATCCTAAAGATCTCCATTTGAATTGATTAAACTAAACCCTTAATCGATTGCTCTGTTTTATTTTATTTTCTTTTATTTTACAACAACTCTCAAACTCTTTTAATCGTTTTAGTTGATCGCAACCAGTTAGTAGTAGTCTACTAAAATTCATGTTTCCCAGAGTTCGACTCGGGCCTCAGAAGGCCTAGATTACATTAATACATATACTTGCGTTTGCACGCATGGTTTACGCGTGTCACTTGTCCCTACAATGGACATGGATACTACCTTTCATATGGTAGATCCCAACTAACCCCCATGATCCTACCTAACAGGTAGATCAATACCTAGGGTTGAAGAGTTGCATGTCACTACCCATAGGTAGCCCAATCCCTAACTCATGATATGCTGAAGAGTGGCATGGTACTACCCATATATAGCCCAATCACTAACTCATGATAACCTGATGGTCCTACCTAACAGGTAGACCATGTACTAGGCATCTTTTTCATCATTAGCAAAGCCACATAGGAGGACTAGGATCTGAGCTAGTTAGGTATACATATTTCAGGTGATAATCATAGTCACTTTATAGTTGCATGAAATAAAAGTCATTCAAGCAGTTATTTTCAGAAAACCGTTAAAACATCTAGGAATCACCGTGAAACTAAAGCGATTAACCATAAGCGTAACCACATACCTGATCCAGAGGAACTTGATGTCCAGGCATTAATATTCAAGACAATCAAACAAGCAATCAACAATATCCTGAAATTAATGCATAACATCCAAGTGTCATTATTTTATCCAAAACATTCTCAAGATTGACTTGGATTCCACCTTAGGATTTCTAGGCAAACTTTAGAGTTTTATTAGGGTTTTATCCTCCATAAAGCTTTTATCACTTTTAATACCCTTCTAGTTCACAAACCCTAATTTCAACATCATAGGCACAATTATCATCTTTGGTTTCTTTCGAATTGTCAACTCACATTTCATTATAGTCCAATTCACATATGAACTCTATTTATCACTAATTCCACATTTATCCACTAGAAAATCCTAATTACCAAATTAAGGGTATTTATTCACAATTAGAAACTTTTATACTTAAAATATCTTAGAATTATCAAATCTCAGTTCTATCCATGGATTCGAACAATTAAAGACATTAAGAATCATAATTACTAAGATTAGGGTTTTAAGGCCCATTAAAGCTTATTTATGTACATGGAACCCTAAATTAATCAAACTATGCATAAAGATTATCCTTTTGGATCTAATGTGCCCTTTTTATAATCAAGAGGTTAATATCAACTTTAAACATCCATATAACCCTTCCCAATTCATTAATCATCATAGATTAGGGTTTCTTAATCATTAATGCATTAAAGTTGATAACTTCAACTACTTTTCGAATTGCAAGAGGAATTAGGCTCTATATCTATTTTTAATGGATTCCTCGCATTTTCCTGAGAAAATTTCATATATTACATGTATCAATATGATCTACCAATAATTAGATATGATTTTTACAAAAATCACTTACTTGGACCAATGGGAGGCAGCCACGTCAGCCTTTCCCATGCACCACGTAGCTGGCCGGGAATATAATGAAATGACGTGTTTTCCCTTGCGTAAGTGATCAGCTCTTCACACCCCAGAGGGGTATAATCATCCAACAGCGCCTAGGTTGTCTTCAACCCGCTGCTGCCGCCGAGCGCAACACGCCACGGGTTCGTCCCCTCTTCACCAGGGCTCGATGACTGCCACCAACCGCCGCCCTAGCTCCGCCGCCCTCCGCCGCACCTGGGGCATCACCCAGCTCGTGACCCAGATGGTCGGCTTCAAGCACGATGGCCTATAACGTGGATCTAACGTTGTAGCCATGCGGTTGTTGCTGCGAATGGTTTAGGGCATGGAGACGATGGCTAAGCTTCTCTCTGGCATTGTGGCACATCAAGCTTCCATCGCAACCCCTCCTTGGCTCCTCGTTGCTCCATGGTCGCGTTGCTCCTCTTTGTTAGGGTTTTTAGATAAAACAAGAATAAGGAGAGTGAGGGATGCATGGAACTCTCTTGGGCTCGGGGCTAAGGGTTCAACCCTTATATAGAGGAGGATAGCAATGCCCTAATATGCTTGCCCATGAATAAAATGAAGTCCTTTCCCAATAGGAAACCAATTTTCCTTAATTAAGAAGTAATCTCTCTCTCTTAATTATCTTCTTAATAATCTATATTCCTTAGATGTTAGGAATTTGAAAATTATCTCTCTTATCTTCTTTATGTTTGGCTTTTAATCCATTGGCCACAAAAATTCACTTCCTTATAACAAAAGTATCTTTTTATAATAACAAAAGTCATTAATTACATAACACATTATCCTCATATTAAGATTTTTGTATTATTTGTATTTTCTCTTTCTTCTTCTCCATTGGGACTCCTTGGACCCCAAGAAATTTTAATATTTCGAAATTCCTTTTTAAGGATGCTTATTATCCTTCTAGATGCATCCACATCCATTATTTCTCATTATCTTACTTATTTCTTTATTAAAAGATTCATTTTCAAGGACTTCTCTTTATCTTTTATTTCCTTTTTCCTCTTTTCCTATTTCTTCCATTAGAAATCACATATAAACGAAATTTACTCAATTGTGGCCATTAATGCCACCTTCTAGAGATTTCTGTATAATTCTCATAAATACTTTGCTTAATATTCATTATCTTGTATCTTTTTCTAATATTTGGACGTTTTTTTTTCTTTTCTTCTCTTTTATATCCATTATTGGATTAATCTAATAATAGGAACCACAAAATTCCTATCAAAAGGGAGATTTACAAAGAAATCCCTTCTTTGAAGCAAAGCATACAACCTTTTCAATTTAGTCCATATTCATAAAAACATTACATTTCAATTATGAAAACATATGCAAAATCAAGGTTGTAACAAAGACTATCCAGTAATAAAAAAATGAGAAACTTTCAAACATCTTAGAGGTATCTAAAGGTTGTAAATTTTCATCTTAAATGTCTTTATAAATCATTTGGTGTGAACATTTGTGTGAAAATCACAAATATCTACATATCGAAGGCCCCTTAGCTAACTCTGTTAGAAGGTTTCAAAGAATCTTAGAAATCACCTTTAGATGATATTTCAAAAGGCAACCGGCCTGCAATTTCTAATTAGAAGAGTGTAATTAGACTTAGGAATAAGAGTAATAAAGGTTGTGTTAGACTCTTTAAGCAGTCAAAGGAGTCAAGAACAACATCAACTATATTAAATTCAACATTCTCCCAACTAGTTTAACAAACATGCTTTAAACCCGTTGTGGCATGAACATTTATCAAAGTGCAAGTTGGCTAATCATTATTTTCAGCTTCTTCTTTCAAAACAAATATGTCAAGACTTTGCTTTTGGGCTGCACTAACTTTGAGAAAGTTCAAATTACCAAGATCAATAGTTTGAACAACAAAGTCATTATTGAAGAGCCCATTATAGAATTCAGACACGAAGCCTTTGATGATATTTTGAATTGTGCATAAAGAACCATGTATCTCCATTACAATAACATGATTTCTTTGTCTCTTTGCCTTATTCATAGAATAGAAAACTTTGTATCAAAATCCACCCTCATTTAGCCACTAAAATTCTACAAGCATTGGCTTCAATCCAAAGTTCAATAATTGTAGGATCCTCAATTTCTAAATTGCCATCTTCAATCTCTTTATAAATCAGCTGAGTGAACATTTGCATCATAATAACAAACAACTGGGGAAACTCCATTAGAAGGTTTGAAATAATCTTGTAAGCTACCTTTTAACAATAATTTAAAAGTTCAACCTCCAATTCCTAATTAGATGATTGTAATTAGCTTTAGGTATACGAGTAATAAAGGTTCTAATAGACTCTTTAAGTAGTCACCACATCTTAAAGAAGTCAAGAACAACATCGATAACATCAGATTCAACAATCTTCAAGCTAGCTTTAAGGAACATGGCATCAAACCCATCAGGTCTAGCCCAGTTATCAACATGCAAGTTGGAAACTATTGTTTTTTAACATCTTCTTTAAAGAAAAATCTATCAAGGATTTTCTATTGGACTACCCATAGCATTAGTTTGAGCAACAAAATTATTATTGATGAACCCATTATAGAATTGGCACAAAGCCTCTGATGATATTCTAAAAACTGCATAAAGAACCATGGATCTGCATTACCATAACATGGTTTCTTTGTCTTTCCACCTTATTCAAAGAATAGAAGAAACTTGGTACTACAAACACCCCTCTTTGAGCCACTAAACTCTTGAGTTCTATCTAGCCACTTCTTTAACACATGCTTCTACCTCAAGTTTCCTGCAAGCATTAGCTTCGCTGGGAAGTTCAGTATTGCTAGGATCCTCAACTTTGATTTAAAGCTTTCTGGGCTTTACATTCAAGAGTTTTTGCCTCTTCAAACAAGAAATCATAAAACACACAGACACGCACACATACATCCCAATGGTGTTTGCCCTCTCTAGAACCACACACACACACACAGCAGACTAGAAAACACTCGAGTGTACAAGTCACACATACACCCCCAATGGTGTTTTCCCTATCTAGAACCACACACACACACACAACAGACTAGAAAATACTCGAGTGTACAAGTCACACATACACCCCAATGGTGTTTGCCCTATCTAGAACCACACACACACACACACAACAGACTAGAAAACACTCGAGTGGGAAAGTCACACATACACCCCAATGGTGTTTTCCCTATCTAGAACCACATATTTGCAAGATCTAAATCCATTGATCTTCAATATTTTAATAATGATTTTAGCTCATTTGAATGAGTGTAAGTCACTCATCCAAGGATAAAAAAATCGACGCACATGACTAATTTGAAATGCATGATTTTTATATCTTTTAGATGCAGACCTATAAGTGTCCACATGAGCTCAAATTTATTATATAGTATGTTCTTAAGATACTAAAGAAGATCGACGATTTAGATTTCCAAAATAATTGCTTCATGATGGAAAATAATTGAGGTGTATAGCGTCTTTGGTACACTCGAGTATATTTCATCTTAACTCTCTCTCTCTCTCTCTCTCTCTATATATATATATATATATATATATATATATATATATACTAATAAGATAATATTATTTATTATAAAGTAAAGATATTATATTATAAAATAAATTATTGCAGATGGAGTATTTGAGAAATGTGAATATCACCACAATCATTTTAGTTAGAGATTTATAATAGAGTTAAAAGTTGAACCCTAGTCCTTTTGTAAGAGCTATCCTCAATTTCCTCCTTATCTCGAATTAAACGTGTGGATAAATATTACACTTTACACCTTTGACACTTAAGCTTAAATGGTGTGTTTGTAATAATTATTAAATCGTAATAGTTTTAGACTGTGACCATACTTTTCGATCAAGTTTAATATAATATGAGTATTGATGATGGTCATATGTGGTCTGATTTTTTTGACCAATATGTATATGCTAGTCATATAATTTTGATGCCAATACAAAACAAACTTGACTAGAATACGTCCACCTCTTAGCACAAGATGGGATGTTAAAGAAAAAAAAAATTGGCTGCCGGAATCGACCATAAACAATGTGATAAATTGGTTGATGGATTGGCGTACCTACGGCAACACCTGGTAGGGAGTTGGAGCTCTTATTTGGGGCCAGCTGAAGAAAGTAGAAGTTATCACAGTGCTGCCTGAAGGAAGGGGAAAGACAACTACTATAGCTTTAGTGCTTTACACCAGGGGTAGGAGGATGTACGTATAGAAGCTAACCCTACAGCTAACCTTTTTTTTTTTTTTTACCTCTCCGCTATCAGAATGCATCAACAAGCCAGAGATGGGCGGGCCTAGTTTGGCAGGTTATCGCTCTATTGAGCGTGCGGCCTTTGTAACCTTGCTTGATTCCAACATACAGGACTGTAGCTTATACGATGCGAGCAAGGCTTTTTGTTTGATTCCAAAACAGTGAAACA